>CM077239.1:28555840-28988340 GCA_039654775.1 Spinibarbus caldwelli
TAAATGTGTAATATGACATATGAGCAGTAAATGAGCTTTCTCTGGTTCAGAACAGTGATCGCAGAAGAGAAAACACAGACAAACAGCACTGGAAGCCACTAATGCTCATCAGATTGATTAAAATCTGTGGAAAATGAATAGAAATTATGATTCTGTCTAGAGAAATATACAGTAAATGTGTAACGATATCAGTATTTCTCAAATGTGCACACTTTTTGGACTAAAAGCCCTATATGGACACTGTTGATCCAGAAGACCCAATCAGGGAGCGAATCTAGGCAGGCATGCCTTTGTTTTCAAAAGTCTCTGTTTTGGTCTGACAACACCAGGGGTGCCCAAACTCGATCCTGGAGGGCCGGTGTCCTGCAGAGTTTAGCTCCAATTTGCCTCAACACACCTGCCTGGAAGTTTCTAGTATGCCTAATAAGACCTTGATTAGCTGGTTCAGGTGTGTTTGATTAGGGTTGAAGCTAAACTCTGCAGGACAGTGGCCCTCCAGGACCAAGTTTGGACACCCCTGGTCTACATTGAAACTCCACCCCAGAGTTTTCAAACTAAAATAGGAACTGCAGCATTTCCAAAAGTCTCCATTTTCCTACCTTGTCTCATGACAAAAACATACCTCTGGGAATTTTTTGCAAGACGCAAAATACGTAAAGCCACATACTGTATGTTTCATGACATATTCGATGTGAAATGTCCACTGAGTGGCGCTAAAAAAAGTGTTGTTTTTTGTTTTTTTGTTTTTTTTAAAGGGCATATTCCAGGTTAGAGACCCCAGTGAGTCGATGTATAGAAAAATAATGTAGGAACTAGATTTTCTTTAAAATATACTTTAAAATACACTATTAAGGCTTCTGGAGTTGTTTTTGTGAGAGAATTTTACTTCCGCATCTGAAAACCGCCAAAACCGGAAGTGACGTAACGAGAGGGAGAGCGGTCCATTTTAACCATAGGAAAACAATGGATCGCAATGACAGTTCGGACGGTGAGGAAATTTTAAATGTTATTCACACTTGTATGACTAACCACAGATACAATTATGAGCCTGCTTTGCGGCCAAGAGAGGAGAGACAGGCCAGGATTAGACAGAACAAGGGTCAGAGGAGACAAATTGAGTTAATGTGTGAGGAGAATAGAGCAGGTGTCTTGGTGAGAGACCAGTGTTAGCTTACAGATATACACACGTTAGCTAACGATATGTAATCGGGCAACAGCAAAGCTAGTATTGGTCATCTATGAGTATTGATACTTACCAGTAACAGAAACTAATAAACGTTGTTCAGGCGTGTCACACTCGTTAATATCCGACACTAACGTTACGTGATATAGCGGTTTCTCATCACCGTAGGAGAGAGAAAAAGGCAGATAAACATGTTTTTGTTTCATTGTGTGCTTGTGTGGGAAATGCGAGGCCATGGTCACAGCTGAGCAGGGCCGTAACCACCATAGACATTGAGGGGGACAAGTCCTCCCCAATAACTAAAAGTGGCCAAACTGTCCCCCCCCCAATATTTGAAATTCTTGCAATTGTAGTGAATTTTGCTTTTGCCAACCTAAGGAGGTGAAATAGTGTAGTGATGTGTACTCACGTCACAGGTGACATTATGATTTTTGGATCACGTGTCACTTAAGGTGTGGTTAGGAGTACATCACATAAGACAGATTGGTGGGATACCTAACTTGTAGAACCTTACTGCATTATCAACACAAGGAAGACACAAGTGTAATAAAATAAATTTTATTAACAAAAGATTGGCAAGAGTAATCAACAACTACTAAATGAATACCATGAATGAAAAAGGAATAAAGTGCATAAGATGCATAAAATGCAAGTGATTATGTTGGATGTTGCCATGTCAGAGCTACGTTATCTGGAAAGATAAACTGCCACGACTCTGAAACAAGTAAGGTGAAGAACCTTATTATGCATCAAACAAATACCTGAAAGATTATTTGTCATCAACTGCAATCAGCTATATAACATCTAATGTCAATTACAAAAATCATATACTGATAATACACAACAATGCCAAGGTCTCTGGAAGAGGTTTGGATAGGTGATCGTTACGTTCTCTGTGGTTGAGTGAGCAGTCCGATGGCAGTGACTTCATCCACTGGTTGTGCTGGTAACAATGCAGTGAGGAAAGGAGCAGGGATCCGTTTCGACAGCCTTGAACACGAAGCGCTGGAGGGTGCTGATCTCCTGGAGCACCAAAGGGTCCTAAAATCTGGAACACGCAGATGTGACCCTGAAGTAGGTGCAGAAGGTCCTTAGCCTGGAACACGCAAGCGAAGGTACCTTGGAGTGAAGGTTTGCTCTCCGGAGCTTAACCTTGTTGCAAATGTCTGTGTGTCTTCTGCCTCTCTGGGCTTGAGACTCAGAATTTGGTCGATCCGCTTTGTCTCTCTAGGATGGAGACTCAGGACGTGCTGCATGTGTTGTTGTCTCATTGGACGAAGACTCTGAATGAAGTCTGAACGTAGATTATCTCTTTCCTTGCAGGCTGGAGGCTCAGAACATGGTCATATCTGTTGCTGCCTCAAATCTGGAGACTCAGGAACTGTGTATCTGTTAATGTCTCCAGTTATGAATGGATTTGGATGGAACTTTGTGACTGTTTCACCCACTGCTGCTGCATCCAGAGGTCCTAAGGAATTTTTATGGCGGTCACAGGCCAAAACCTTAGGAATCAGTCTGTTGGTGGGTGAAGGGCAGAAACTGCATTTTGACCAATGAGAAGTCCTGTCCTTCCCGGACTTTGTTCCAAAGGTTTTCTTCTTGCCCTCTCAGAGGTGTCTGGCCATTTTCCTGGCATCTTTATCTGATGGCGTCGGACAGTTCAAAATGTAGCAAACCTTTGTCCACTATAGTGGTCAGAGAGGGGCCCCGCCATAAACTGGGCCCTGGAATGTAAGGTCCACTACACAATGATCTGCTGCACTCCATTATGCAGCGCTCTTGTTAGGATGACAAAAACCTTTAATCTTCAGCCTGGTCTGCCTCTGCGGTCTAACAGCGCTCATCAATGTCAAAACAACATGGCCAATCAAATCAAAGTAGGCGGGGTTTACCGTTCACAGAAGCAGAGCACGATTTTCAGCACGAAGCATCAGTTTAACATTGAAACTAGACAGCGAGGTAAGATATGGAAGTTGCAAATCATTTAATATTAGTCAACCGTTTTTTACGTTAGAAATATGACCATTTTGAGAGAGAGAGATGCAAGTTGTGTTTGTGAATTACCTGCATCTGTGCATCTTTCTACAAAAACATGAAGCTGTGAATTTAGTTACTTAAAAACTGCGATTTTACCTCCTCGTTATTGAGTAATATAATGTAGCGATCTAGTATCAAAGCTATTTTATTAATATTTTTTACTGGAGTCTCTTATGCTCAAGGCTGTATTTATTTGATCAAAAATACAGAAAAGAAAAAAAAAGTAATATTGTGAGATATTAAATATTGGTTTCGTATGTGAATATATTTTAAAATATAATTTATTTCTGTGACGCAGCGGTGAATTTTCAGCATCATTACTGCAGTCTTCAGTGTCACATGATCCTTCAGAAGATTGGATGATTTATTCTAATAAGCTGATTTATTATGAGTGTTGAAACTGTTGTGCTGTTGTGCTGCTTAATATTGATATTGAACCTGTGATACTTCTTTTTTTTTTTTTGATTATTTGATGAATAAATGGATAAAAAGAATAGCATTTACTCAAAATAGTAATCTTTTTAAACAATATACGTCTTTACTATCACTTTTTATCCATTTAACACATCCTTGCTGAATAAAAATATTATTATTTTTTTTTTTCTTTTTTAAAAAAGAAGAAACAATTTACTGACCCCAAACTTTTGAATAGTAGTGTAGGCCTATATTGTAACACAAAATTTCAATTTTGAATAAACACTGTTCTTTTTAACTTTTTATTTATCAGTGAATCCTGAAAAAATTATCACAGGTCCCAAAAAAAAAAAAAAAAAAATATGAAGCAGCACAACTGTTTCCAACATTGATTATAAATTAGCATATTAGAATGATTTCTGAAGGAAGACTGGAGTAATAATGCTGAAAATTCAGCATTGTTTCACATGAATCAATTATATTTTAAAGTATATTAAAATATAAAACTGTTATTTTTAAATTGCAATAATATTTCACAAAATGACGATTTTTTTTTTTTTTTCTGTATTTTTGATCAAATAAATTCAGCCTTGATGAAAAAAAAACTTCTTTAAAAAACATTTAAAAACTTACTGATCCCAAAATTTTGAATGGCAGTGTGTGTGTATATATGTGTATATAAGTTGGTCCCCCCCAATGTTCAAGATATGGTTACGGCCTTGCAGCTGAGGAAAGTCAGTGCTGCAGGGAGTTAGATGCATACCAGGTCTTAGAGAATGTGACCCCCACACTTGATGTGCAGTGTCTGACTCTGCACCCAGGCTTTGAGGCTTGCTGTGCTACAGCCTATATACACTTCAGACAGGAGCATAGACCTCTCCAGGCTAGCAGACATATGTATGTTTAGGGCAGAGATAATGCTGAGACAGTGCAGAGTTCTCGTGGAGCCTGTGGTGACCTGCAGTATTCCTCTCTCAGACGGCATATGCTGAGAGAAGCAAGCAAACGTTTAGATCACATTCACTGCTGACCATGCTCTTCCACTTGGCCTTCATCACATCTGCATCTCCATTAGGAGTGGAAGCTGCAGTCCAGTAGAGGTGGTTCATAACAGCTGGCCTTCACTGCTTTGGATCTTCACACTCCCTCATTACTTGCACTGTCTCCTAAAGCCTTATAAACACACCACATGACAAAAAAATTACCAATTAGCTGTGCAAACAATGTCACTAAACTGTAACTAGACGTGATGGTTATAATATTAGCAAACTGAGGTTAACTGTCCAGCTATGCCTTCTCATATGGTAACATTTTTACACGGTTTATAAAAATAAATCGTTATTGCTAATGCTTACAAGCTGGCTGCGGTGCTTTACAACAACTTATACACATCTCGTTGTGTCTCATTATTTAAATAATTATGTTCACTGATTTGGTAGTTAGCAAATGTTAAAAATCAAGACTTAGGGTCCACAGCTGACATTTTCGTGGAGCAGCATCTCTGATGGACCCGTGAGCATCATGTCTCCCGCCGGCGGCTGAACAAAGGCAGACCGGGACCCGATAAAGCTACTGTGTGCACCGAAGAAACCGCACCAGCTCTGAGGCTCACTCGGTTCTTGCTTCGGCATCCCATGTTGAACTGCATCATATCGCCGGGATGATAATCTTTCGGTGTAAAGTGATCGCTAAGTTACACACCACCGCGTTTTTCCAAACAGATGCATTAGTGAAGTCTCGTCTCTTCAGCTGCACAAACGCACCGAGGCCCGGAAGATACCGTCCTATTTCTTGTTAGGAAACCTGTGGACTCGATGTCCTGACAGGCTGGAGTTAGTGCAACCTCCACAAACACAATAATTTACCATGACGATGATAAATTCAAATAAAAACTACCGAAAACACACTGACTCATGCCCGCTCCTGCTGAATACCAACAGAGCGCGGCAACACGACTCCCTCTTGTGACGTAATATGATGCAATGTTGAAAAAAAAAAAGCGGTTTTTGAGAACTGTCAAGGAAACCGTCACTTTTTCTTCTAAATTTGTACCCTCACGTCTTGTAAAACATTTTCAAATCCTGCATTAACGGTTCATATGGTATATTCATACAAGGTTATATATTCATTTGAAAAAAAATAAATAAATAACCTGCAATATGCACTTTAAAATACCCAGAGGTACCAGGTTGCTGTTTTCGTGGGTCAAAAACTTCAGAGTAGTGTGGACGCTATAGCAAAAGTTATATGCGTTTTAAAACAAAATGCATTAGTGTAAATGTAGCCAGGTAAAAGTTGGCTTGAGCCACAAGTATTGGTCCAGCCACATGTCATAAACAGATAAATATATGTGTGTGTGTGTGTGTTATAAAAATTCCCAATACAGTGTCATTTTCACCTTATCTCAAATGCCTTATTTTTTTTAATAGAATTCGGTGTTGGAAATTACATTTTCCCCTCTTGTGTTGCTAAGGCTAATTCATGCCCTTATTGTCCTGTAGAATCTTCATCTGTTTATTAGATGGCTTTAAGGCTATGACATTAGGGACATGAGATTTTTGTCTCAGGCACTTATTGATTTCCAATCCTGGTTGTCTCCAGTCTAATTTTATGCAGACCAGCTCCAGTGTCACTTTAGACAAACAAATCGAATTTAATCCGTAGTGACGATTTGGGTCAGAATCATGGTAATTCCTGCAGATTAAACTCACTGTGGTGTCAAATTGATCTTTTGGGTAAATTCTGTCTAATTTCACCCTCAACTGCGCATCTGTGGCTACTCAGAGTATGCTAAATAAGGCTCAACACTTTGTTTCCCTCAACTTCTTGGAAAAAAAAAAAAAAAAACACATAGCTATAATCTGATTCCTTCACTGATTCCACTTGACCTCAATCGCTCTCTGGTGACGTGATGCGAGAGCTTTCATATAAAGGTTTGACAGGACTCATTATCTCCTTTGAAGCATTTGAAGCGTAAAATGCATCTAGGGTGTGCATGGGGATCCAGCAGATGCTGGCGATTGGAAACGAGATAGCACTGATCTTAATGTCCCAATGTTAATTGCTGCTGAAGGCACACGGCTAATACAACCAGACTCTCATTCCATGAAGCATCTTGATTCTAGCTCCTCTGGCTAAAGCTATCATCTCACCAGGAGATAGAGGACAATAGCAGAGAGAGGAGTCTCTCCTGTGGGTGAATTAAGGCTGATGGAGTTGAGTTTTGTAAGTTTTAACTCTTGATTCATGATACAAAGGCCCTCCAGTCTCTCCTAGCAAAACTAAAATGATTCAGCATTATTGAAGTAATTAAACACCTTCTGAGACATAATGATGCGGTATGATTATATCATTCTGGAGTCTTTTTGTGTGTAGATTTTGTAAAAGCTGCTTGCCAGCTTGCACAGAACTCCAAGCAATACTTGTGAGCGTGATGCAAGTGTTAGCGGAGTGGCTAGCGTGACAGTAATTGTGCCTCCACTCCAAATGGAAATTTAATAATGCCACATTGCAAACAAGTGTTTAATTCAACGGGGGAATCTATAGTGCATGTGGGAAGTTTCACACAAACCTCACTCTATGACTCAGACTTTGTATGATTGTGCAGCTTTGCACAGAGAGGGTGCGTTTCCCAAAAGCATTGTTAGCTAACTATGGTTGCATGTTCCATTGCTACCAATTTAGTTCAGAGATTCACAGTTTCTTGAAACCAAAGTTACAATGAACATTCACAAACTAGCGTTTGGGACTACAGCTCTTGACCTTTGGTTGATAGCATAGTTTCTTATTAGTGGACTTATACAGATCATGCACTTGGGCAAGATAAGCAAGCTAACATATAGTATATAGTACATTCTATACCTTTCATTCTATATATATATATATATATATATATTTATACACACACACACACATTGCAATCTATATATTTTAGCATGTCAAAAGAGAAGTTATTACTCTACCACCTGTGCATGACAACATGACAGTCCTATATTGTTGAACCAGTGTGGTTCAAATGATGGAGGTGTGACCAAATTTCGGGAAACAGTTGTGACTAACGAGTTCATTTTTCCAACAATGCATCGTACTATGATGGTTAAGTACCAAGTTACATCTTTGTACAGGACACATTATAGAATAGGACTTACCTGAGTAAGACTACAGGTGCTGTACCTGCTAAAATAAAAAAAAAAATAAATAAATAAATAAATAAAATTAAATAAATAAATAAAAACTAGTCAAGCTCTAAAATGATCAAAAAAAAAAAAAAAGACTTAACAGAATTGCTTTCAGTTCACAGGTGTGAATTTTAATTGAATTGGCCACACGGGAAGTTGAACTGGAATTTGAATTGGAATGACAAGAAGAGTAATTTACTGAACTGTAATTCAAATGAATTCAGCACAGTTAATGGATTCTGCAAAATGAAGTGCTCTTGCACCCTGGATCACAAAAGTTAATTATTATAATTATTACATGAAATATATAAACTACATAAATTCCTATATGTGGCATTACAAATCTATCCATCTATCCATAAACCTCCAAACTTCAAGGCCTTTAAACAAGGATTTGTCAAGCAAGCTTTCAGAGTTAAGTTTGAAATATGTTGCTTTTCTAGTTAAAAATTACAGCTATTTGAATTTCAATTCACTGTAATTCTATCTTCTTACATGCAAATGTCAACTGAAATTCTGCATTCTGTTTACCTAGATTTAAATTCAATGTATTACATGGCTCTGTGGAATACTTGATTTTGATTGGTCAGTCGCGACATTCTGAGGTATGTTATTCCTCCATAACAACCGGTAAAAGCTGATAACACAGGCTTATTCGGGTAACTAAAGTCTGCATTTTACTCTTGCTAGAGACAATAATAATTACTTAAAAGACATTGTCAATTCAATATTGAATGGTGTACTATTCTGTAATTCACTATACGGAAAAGAGATACCAGGATATTCTTACAAAACATATCCTATTACGTCCCGTGGGAGAAAGAAAGTCGCACAACATGATTAAATGATCACAGAATAACAGACTTATCCATTAAAAATTCACTACAGCAGTGCATCGTCTGAGGAAATCAGTTGTGTTAAATGAGAGTCTATATGTCTGCTTGGGTTACGATCCAACATGACGCCTTGCGAGATTCCTCACAAAAGTACAAATTCTGGAAAAGCAGAGTCAAATTTAATAAGAATTCTTCCAATCTGTCTCTAGGACACAGTCCTCTGCCTTTGGCCCTCCATATGACCCGCGCACCGCAAACAGGACATGACATCAACGTTTCCGTCCACGCACTGAGTCTGGCAGCCATTTCACAGCTACGACAGGCCCAATGTCTGTTCTATTCAAGGCTTCCTATGAAACATCTGCATAGTTTATGTCACGAGCCGCTTTCCGCCTACCGCTCTGCTTTTAATATCCCTTACATGTGCATGCCTATCCATGCACTCTGCGGATCCATCAATAATTTCAGGCATTCACTTACGATGCAGCAGAGGGCAGATGCATTCCCTGGCCGTTGCATTAAGCGAGATTGATCTTTGTGCGTCCCGTGACACCTCAGGGGCATTTAAAAGCGATCTCTCCCAAGCGGAGGGGGCAGAGAGGACGTAAGCTTGGTTCGTCTCTCCAGAAGACATTATGGCCCGTTCTCAGCTTACAGGACACAGCCATTCAACAGGGCTGAGATTGCCAGCGGCCGGCCCGATTAAGGTTTCATCCCACAAATATTCATGTGCATTTAATGATCCCACATCACTTCATTCCACATGAATTATGAATATGATGAGTCAAAAGGACATTTGTGCTGGAGAGAAGAGTAGAGGAGGAGGAGGGAAACTGGGACAGAGGTTGAAGTCACCAGCGAACAATCATGGCGATACTGGTGATTTTCCCCAAGGTTAACGAAGAGGGTGAATGCAGCAAGTGACGTAGCTGATGGCCTAGATCTGGGAATCTCCACGGCTCGTTTTGGTGGCTAACCTCGCTCAGAGCGATAAACCCTCACGTCACATTTGGCTAAAATAACGCTGGCTGGCTACAAACACTCTAATATGATAGAGACACGGATGCCAGAGTGCATGTCTTAATCATGTTAAGTGTAACAGTTGACATTTCAGTCCGCCTAGGGCTGCCTTGGATACATTTTAATCAGGAATTCAATACGCTTAAGTGGCCTCTTAATATAAACAAACTAGAATTATTCTGAGCTCAGGCGCTTTAACGTTTGAGTGGATGACAAACAAAGTGTTCGCAATAAAGAAAGGGAAAAATCTTTTAAGAAGCTAGTTTAAAACATCCCAGATTCTTAGAAATGTACTCTTTGTGTTTATGTTTGTTTCATATAGTTTTGAAAATCTTCCATAGCCTACCATTTTTAAGAAAAGCTGAAATGTATATGATATTAACAACAACAAAAAAAAACCTGATTCTAATATTGCCATGTGGTGTGACCATAAAGACCAAAAAATAAAAATAATAATAAATAAATAAATTACATTATGGAGAAAAAAAAACACTCTAATCTTAATCATTATTTATTTTTATTTGATTATTTTATTGTTTTTGAAATACAATGAAAATTGTTAATTTTATGAATATATTAAATATCATCATTATATTAATACCATGTTTTTGGGGAATCACCACATGACATTTCACAGCCTGAAATAACCTTGTCTTGTCATAAAAAAATAAAAAATAAAAAAATAAATGAAATTATCTGATATTTTACACGACCGATTGACTCGCCATGATGCTTATGGAGATTTTAATTACTCTAGTAGGGCTTTTAATTCTTTTAGATACCACAGACCCCAAATATGATCATATGATGTATTATTTGTTGTATTATTTATTGTATTTATCATACAATAAATAATTTGGTCACACTTTATTTTAAGGTTCAATTCTCGCCATTAACAAACCATTAACTGTGACTTTTGCCTCAGTAAACTCCTAATTTGCTGCTTATTATTAGTTAGTAGTTAAGGTTAAGGTGTTAGATAGGATTAGGGATGTAGAATACAGTCATGCAGAATATGTGCTTTATAAATACTAATAAACAGCCAGTATGTTAATAGTAGGCATGCTAATAAGCAACTTGTTAATAGTAAGAATTGGACTAAAGTGTTACCAATAATTTATATGTATTTATATATTATTTAAATCAAACTTATACTATTGTATTTCAATAAAATATATTTATTGTTTAATTTTATTTTTGTTATTTATTTAGACTGTTTTATTTTTTACTGTTCCATAGACCCCCAGCATTAATTATAGAGCGCAGTATAAAATACCCTGTTCTAAAGCATATGGAGAATTAATTCCATTACAATATCAACTATCAGGAATAAAACAAGACTAACATAAGGTGCATTTGACAGAAAACTAAGGTGTTATGCTATTTTTCAGTCAATTAGAGGCTGACATGTTGCAACAAGACAGGTCACGATGCTTCAGTTAAATTTACTGGCTGGCATTTATTCTGCCTTACCAAAGGCCAACACAGGCACTTGTTAAGACTACAATGCCAACACTTTTAATTTTAGTGCACTACAGCGATGTGTGACTGGGTCGCTGAGGGAATAATTTGCTTTCCATCCAAGTCGTGACTAAGACAGCGCTCCCCTGCGATGTGCTGCCTCTGTGGAGCCCGCAACACTGGCCACCCTGTGAATCTGACTGAGCTCGCCTCAGGACTGAGGAGCAAAAACAGTCAGGGATGAAACTACAGAGAGCTTCTTTCGTATAGTATCACCCTTTTTGCTCTCACTCTCTCTTTGTTTTTCTGTCTGAGATTTGTAGAATACACCTTGGCTCAACAGAAATTCAACAGAAGTACATTCTGTGCTTTTGGAGTTTGTAATGGACATCAGTGCAGTTCTGAGGGCGAACATTGCTATCTACTGTTGGATGGTGGAACTGCACACTTAAAGGTGAAGCGTGAGATTCCCAAACAGACCTGATGTCTGACCCTAGAGATCAAGGACCTGCTCAAAAATCTGGCTAAACAAATGTTGCTTAAAAGCAGTCATTACATGTACAGACAATTACTAGGAAAATAAACCATAATTAACTCAAAGAAGAAAGTGTGAAATTAAAAGCTGATTCTACAACTACCATTTTAGTGCAGTGCTAGATTAAATTAGCAATGAACATTTTTACAATAAATAAATAAAATATTGAAGAAAATCAACTACGTAAGGTTCAAATATTCTGTGACTTTGTTCAGCACACAGGTAAGATTATCACTGCTGCTTAAAAGTTTGCAAGAATCGCACATCTTAAGTATATCCTTCAAATATGAATTGTTTCAATCCAAATGGTTTTTATTAAAGGCTTTCATTTTATTTAGTAACTAATAAAGTAACATTATTGAACTTATACACAGACAAACTCAGAATAAGATGAATATAAGTAATATATCGTATTCATATATTCAACAGTTTAGACTAATGGCTGCTGGTCTTCACGTTTGTCAAGTTTGTGGCCTTAAAGCATTAGCATAGCTATCACAACAATATAATTAGAAATAAACACAGATTCTGTGATGGGGTGAACTGATCTTTCCAAGCATGAAAAAAATAACAAATTAAAAATATAAATGTTATATCAGCTTACCAACTTTGAACATGGCTCCTCTGAAGACAGTGATGTCACTGGTGTATCAAAAAGCGCTATAGTTTTCATGATTTATTCCTTTAAATTAGATCAATAGATCACTAGATTGCCTGGATTTAATATATATTAAATTTAATTGATCTATCGTGATATATCGATCTAGTTTAATTGATCTAGTACTTCTATAGACATGTCACAATGCATGTACTACTTTAAATTATTTATAGAAAAATACACCAAATAGCCCAATGTATGTTTTACATATGGTTTGCAATTAATTTCTGCATTCAAATATTTAAGCACGTAATACATTTAATAACATGGAGTGACTTAGGCCTATTTGCATGAGGCAGTGTTTGAAAATATTAACATCTTAACAACACTCTCTGTCTTCTTTTACAACGTAACTAGTTTAACTGAGGAATTTCAGCTTATTATATGGCGCTCACATAGACGTTGTATGCTTTCAAGACCACTTTTTGAACATGAAAGTCACACAGTGCTTAGTTAATTTCATGAGCGATCAGAGTTATACTGTATACTTCATGCTGTACTTTATCTTAAATAACATATGTTGAAGACTAAAACCCCTAGCTCTTTTTTTATTAGCTTTCAACAAGTCACCGGCATGCAGCAATGAAAAATAACCTAACAATAGTAACCTAAACCCTGGTCTTTATCTGTGACAACAAGGCCAACTGTTATCTCTACAACATTATCTCCACAACATCAACAAGTGCAGATTTCTGTCTGTGCTTTTAAGGTGTGAACGAAAAATCATTCATAGTAAAACTGAGAGCATCTGGTTGTATATCGTTTTCATTGTTTTTCACTAATGGTGGATTGTGTGTCATTTTTCACTCTTTAGGAACTCTTTCTAGCTTATGTGCGTTTACCTGATCTCTAAATTTGGTTTTGACAGCCACACATGTCGTTCAGCCCACTGAGTCCCTGTACTAGCAGTAATACCGATGGTTAGGTCAGTTTAAACAGTACAAAACTTATGTACAGTTATGACTTGTAAACTGTACTCTTTAAACCATAGACATGTCTATATATACTGTATATGCTTTAATGAAAATGCGCCTCCCTGTGGCCATCACTGGAACTGTACGTTTGTGTCGTGAAGCAACTGTTCATCACGACAGTTTTTGCTCACACACGGCAAACCCGTTTTAAAGACAGACGGGTTGGTCTTAAATTCAAGCTAACAGAGTTAACGCAATCAAACGGCTGGATTATCAATATTTAGCAAAATGGGAATAGCCGATGAGGCTGACCGGACTCTGTTTGTCGGGAACCTGGACCCTCAAGTAACAGAAGAAGTTATATTTGAGCTGTTTTTACAGGTGAGTGCTTTAGCGTCATTGATTAGCTTGCTAATGCTAGTAATGGACTGCTGTTTATTTTTAGTCCATTTGCAAAAGATCGTGTTTTACAAACAAGTACGACGGTGTCTTTTTAAAATGTGTATGAAATATGTTCTGTGATTACTATCAGCCCGTGTCTCTGTTGTTTGCTGTAGTTTGGAGCATTTACACTTCATTTTTCCAATTATTCCAGAGTATAATGTATATTGTTATGCTGTTTATATTAAGTTATTGTTGTGGTCTATGCAGATACACTTTAACTCTTGTCATTAATTTGCATTAAGTCTTTATTTTGATTAATGTGTCGCTCAATTACAATTAAGGTAAGACATTTTAATTAATAAATATCACCATAGGTAGTTGATTAATCGCAGATGATTAAGCCAATTGTTTTGTATTACAAGACTCCTGAAATATACTTTTGAAATATGCAGACGACACATTATCTGATGAAATATGCACGAATTTGCAATGGTTCAAAACATGGTTCAAAATGCTTGTTTTATTTTGTGGACATATTACAGTTACGGGTTTCTACAGATAAGATTTTTGATTTCTCGTTTTAAAATATTGTCAACAGCCAGAAAAAGATTTTCAAAATCTGTAAGAATAAAATATTATATAAATCAGGCAAATTATATATGAACAAACCCCAGAAAAATATTTCCAGGTTTAGTTTCTGGATCAGTGCAGAAGAAAACTTATTTAGAAAAAATGGCAACTGAAGATATGTATTTTAATTCAAATCTGCAGACACTAATAGAAATGTGTATTTTTGAATGTTTTCTTTCCACTAGTCTGGGGGAAAAAACAAAAACAAAACAAAAAAACAATGTTTTTGGCTGTAGTGTCATGGCATAAGCACCATTAATCAGAAGTCTCACCTGTATTTCCCTTTCCGATAGGCTGGGCCGTTGATCAAAGTCAAAATCCCTAAAGACAATGATGGAAAATCAAAACAGTTTGCATTTGTAAACTTCAAACATGAAGTGTCTGTGCCCTACGCCTTAAACTTGCTGAATGGAATCCGTCTCTATGGACGGCAGCTCAACATACAGTTCAGAGCCGGTAAAAATGTATATTTTATCTTGCTTTATTTTGTGTTCATTAGATTTATTACTGTCTATCATTTCAGCACACACACACACATACAGATGTTTGTTTCTGTAAATTGTGGGGACTTTCCATAGACTTCTATTACTTTTATACTGACCAGACAATATTTTTTTTATTCCCTAACCCTAAACCTACCCCTTACAGAAAACCTGTTTGCATTGTTACACTTTCAGATAAACATCATTTACTATTTTTAATTTTTTTTTTTTTTTTTTTTTTTCCTCTTGGGGACCACAGGCCGGTCCCCACAATGTCAAAAATTTCAGGTTTTACTATCCTTGTGGGGACATTTGGTCCCCACAGTGTAGCATAAACATGTACACACACACACACACACACACACACACACACCAGTCATTTCATGAGTTAGGAACATTTCCACAGTAGTCTTTGTGAACATGATGTTAGAAAACCGTAGTAGAGGAAATAAAATTCAAGGTTGTGCTGGAATTGTACACAGACTTAATTTTGATGCCATTTATTTACTTGATTCTGGTCATTTTATGAGCAAATGTGTGCAAATTTTATATATATATATATATATATATATATATATATAATAAATAAAGTCTTTAATGTATAACTTGCTCTTCCACTGAAACAACTTTCTGCGGTCATTCTGAAGCAATGCATCACATTACAGAAATAACATTTTGAAATTGATGTCACATTGACTTGAAAAATATATATCTTTGAGTTTCTAAAAAACAAAACAAAAAACATTGAAATATCTTTTCAGTCCAGCATTAATACTGATCTACATCTGTTTTGCTTTTAACAGGCAGCAGTCATATTAATCAGGAAGGCAAAAGTCCAGCAAACTCTCAAAACCCCAGTCCAGCAAATACACCAGGTCACCGCGGTGGACGGTAACCTTTGATTTAAATGTCGTGATTCAGTGGTTATATTTACACCTGCTCTGTTTTAAGTGATCCCGTCCCATCACTGTTTACACCTGGTATTTAATTGCATCTCGAATGTGTCTCTGTGACCATTTGTGAGCGCATTTCATCAAGTGGAGGGTTTCTGATTTCATGACTACATTAATCATTTGCTATGTATTATTAAGATGTTAAGTTCATCAAAAATGTTTAGGGAAATTATTTCCATCAAGTATATAATATTAGGGTTGTGCAGAATGATTAGTCTATATACACTACCAGTCAAAAGATTGGTGTGAATAAGATTTTAAATATTTTTGAAAAGCTCTTATATTCACTGAGACTGCCTTTGTTTAATTAAAAATACATTAAAAACCAGTAATATTGTGAAATTGTATCATAATTTAAAATAACAAATTTCTGTTTGAACATAATTCCTGTGATGCAAAACTACATTTTCATCAACATTACTCCAGTCTCCATTGTCTCACGATCCTTCAGAATTTATTTTAATATACTGATTTTATTATTAATGTTGAAAAAAAATAAGTTGTGCTGCTTAATATTGTTTTTAAAACCACAATACATTTTTGCAGGATTGTTAATTAATAGAAAGTACAATTAACAGCATTTATTAACAGAATGAGAGAAAAAAACAAAACAAACAAAACTTGTCTTTGTCACTTTTGATCAATTTAATGCATGCTTGCTAGGGTAACATTATACATTTTTGGCAATTCAGAAATCTCGGCCAGAACATCTAGGAAAAAGATAATGTATGGTCACACTAGTCGTTGCTGAATAAAAGTATTAATTTCTTTAAAATAACATAAGTCTTACTGACACCAACCTTTTGAACGGTAGCGTATTGTCTTGTTTTTTTTTTTTGTTTGTTTTTTTAACCTGAACTGATATACTTTTCTGTTTTGGCAGAACACCTGAGCAGATGGGCTCTCCGTCCTACTCCCCTCCACAGCATATACAAAGATCTTTCTCCTCACCTGACAGTCTGCAGAGACAGGCCATGGTGAGAACACCTCTACTAACACTTCTGCTCATATTCAGATTTCTACATTCAAAATTCTGTTATTTAATGTCAGACCAGAAGTGAATTTTACTGCTGATGGACATTAAAGGAGTTTTTAAAAAACTAAAATTTCCTGAAAATGTACTCCCTCTCAGGTTATCCAAGATGAGTTTGTTTCTTGAACAGATTTGGAGAAATTTGACATTACATCACTTGCTCAGCAATGGATCCTCTGGAGGGAATGGATGCAGACCGAATGAGAGTCCAAACAGCTGATAAAAACATCACAATTATCCACAAGTAATCTTGTGCAGTAAAATGCTGCGTGTTTGTAAGAAACAAATCCATAAAGATCTTTTTATCACCACATAAAATAAGTGTATCTTATAATAGTGCTTTCTCCAGCGGAAAAGTCATCTCATTTGCATCAGGAGAGAAATATGCACAGCTCAAACACCGTTTACAAGCCAAAACAGTTCTAAACAAATATGTGGCTGGATTTTGATGTGAGAGGACAACAGGAGATGGACTTTTTCACTGGACAAAGGATTATTATGGATTATGGATTAATTTTTTGGCCAGAATCAATGGTTTAAATTTAAAAAAACATCTTGATGGCTTTTGTTTCTTACAAACACGCAGCTTTTCGCTGCACAAGACTTGATGGACTGGAGTGGTGTGGATTACTTGTGGATTATTGGGATGTTTTTATCAGCTGTTTAGACTCTGACGGCACCCATTCACTACAGAGGATCCATTGGTGAGCAAGTGATGAAATGCTACATTTCTCCAAATCTGTTCCCATGAAGAAACAAGCTTATCTACTTTTTGGAGTTTTGTTTGAATTATCTTCAAAGATGCTGTCTGCTCCAGTGTCATTTCTAAAATATACTCTGAAGCATTTGAAATCATCACTCACCTTTTTTATTTATTTATTTATTTTTTTTTAAATAGATGAACAACATGTGGCAGGTTCAGATGCAGCATTTGCTTCAGCTCAGTGGAGGTCTCCAGCAGGGCATGCAGCAACTGTGTGGTCCTGCAGACTGCAGGCAACAGGATTGGTCCGGCCAGCGTGGTCATCGCCACTCTCACCAGGACAATAACAACTATCATGGCAGAGATCAACGCCACGGCAACAGCGGGAGCAACTATGACAGGCATTGTCGCGACAGCCAGCGAAGTGACTTCTATCACCATGATGACCGCAGCGGAGGACACAACAGAAATTACCCTCCTGAAAGACAGAGAGACTCTAGAGAGGGACGATGGAAACGTTTTTAAAGGCATTTTTAGTTCTCCTGTAAGCATTTTTTTAATCAACTGTTTTAATAACCTTTTGTTATCCTCCTAGATTTTTATTTTTTTTATTTTGTGGATCGCATCTCAGCTGTTTTTAAAAAAAAAAAAAAAAAAAAAAAAGTTAGCAGTACAACTGTACTGCAAAAAAAGCAAATTTTTGACAAGGCATTTGGATGCAAGAACAAAAAAAATACAAAACCAGTAATAAATTGGCCATTTTGTGTGCTGGCCTGTTTTAAATATATATTTTGATCTCAGGGGGATATATATATATATAATATAAATTTTATTTATTTATTTATTTTTTTTTAAGAATGTCTTTTTTGAGAAAAAATTCTGTACAACAGCAAAATGCATAAAAGAACAAAACATGATAGATTTTTTTTTTTTTCTCTCTCTAGAGATTTGTAATTTCTCAGGATTTCTCATTATGAAAAATAGAAAATTAGTTTTCAGGTGACGTTTGATAATGTTTTTGTTTTTTTTTTTAAACAATTTTGTTTACTTTCTACTAAAATTAGGATGATGTTGATTATTAATTCTTCAAGATAGTCTTTGAAAACTTGGAACAATAACGTTTTAATACTTTGGTATATATATGATTTTTATTGTCAAGTGCAACCTTTGGTTTTATAAAAATCACTGTTTACTTATCTCTTTCTGTTTGATTTTTTTTTTTTTTTTTTGTTCAACTCTTATGTAAAAACTGTTGATTGTTTTAATTCAGCAAATCTTTTTTTTTTTTTTTTAACTGGTCAGGACACATGAAGTAGCTCTCATAGGGACTTCAGTAGTCTATAGGTGGCGCCATAATTGAAGTATGTGTAGTCACAATCAGTATTGGAGGTAATGCATTACAAGTAACGCGAGTTACATAATCAGATTACTTTTTTCTAAGTAACTAGTAAAGTAACACATTACTTTTTAATTTACAAGAAAATATTTGTTACTTTTTTTCCCATTTATTGATTGACAACTCTCCTGTCCCCATGTAAGATGTTATAATAGTTCTAGAATAAATGTGAACGTATTAATTCATCTGACTTGCAAAAAAATAAAAAATAAATAAAATAAACCGATTTAGTATTCCTCAAAATCAATAAAAACAGTGAAATGCAAACTCAGAATATAACGCAAACCTGCTATAAATAAATGTTAAATAACACAAATATCCTTTGTATTTAATCCCATTTTATTAACCAATGTCTTTGCTGCTGATCTTCGATGATCCAATTCAACCATACTAAGCAAAAATTACTCTAGATAAACATTTGTGCTTCTTTTGTTTTTATTATTGCTGAAGTGTTGAACTTTTTTCTTCTGAGTTCTGCTGTACAGACCTGAATTTACTTTTCCTTTAGCCTGAGGCTTATTCATTTCATTTTTGATGTGAAAGGGCTTTTACATTTGCAAAAACACAACTCCTGCCTAGATTTAAAAAGTAACGCATTACTTTCCATAAAAAGTATCTAAGTAACGTAATTAGTTACTTTTTTAGGGAGTAACGCAATATTGCAATGCATTATTTTTAAAAGTAACTTTCCCCAACACTGGTCACAATATGCATGTTTCTATAAATATTTTTATTGCCAGTGTATGGAATCTAATACAGGCTTAATATATTTATTTCAATAATGAAAATGTAGGGTAAAGTATGCAAAAGTGGGACAGTTTTTGAAGGATTTGCAAAGAAATAGAATCGTTTTAAAATTGTTAACATTTTGTTGAATTCGAGTTCCTATTCATATCAGCTTGATGGTCATGCTGGTTTTTAGAACATGATAACTGCTTTGGTAATGGCCAGGTGATCTACCAGCTCTAGCTAGGTCAAGCATACCTGGTCAGATCCCACTTACCTGAACATTACTTCGCTAAAATAGGGGTGGACCCATACAATTTTGCAAAAACACGTTTTTTGTACACTGTTAGACATTTCTGTAATTTCTATAGTTATTTACTGTATATCACCCAGTATAATACTGCAAATTCCCTTTACAGTAAATAACTGTAATACCCTTAGCATCATGGGAATTTTCAGTGAGGTCAAACCCCACATACAGAGACTTACTGTATTTTTTAAAATTGCTGTATACCACTGTATTTCCCGTAACGGCCTCTTTGGCACCATTTTATTGAGGTTATTTTATTTTCCTCATTTATTACATTTGGATTGGCACGATTTGCACAACACCGATTCTACAACGCCGCAACAGCTCAGGACTGACTACACTGGACCATAGACTGTAGCACTGGACGCGTTACATCGCTTATAATGATTGGAAAATCCGTTTGTCCTTCATGTTAGAAACAGTGCGAGCGCTTGGAGTACATTTGTAGGCTACGTCAGAAATATACCGGGGCATCACTTTACTGTCCGCATCCACTGAAGATGGTATAATAGGTTCTATATTGTCTTTTCGAGTCGCGCCGCATCACTCGCTTCCGAGGAAGACACGGAAGCAGCGGGGCAGCGCCGCGGGTTTTTACCGGGGATGAACCCGCGAGAGTGGAAGAGCTCCGGAGAACATCTGTGCTGTGTGTCGATGCTCCTTACGAGAGAATAAGACCTGCAAGCAAGGTAAAAATATATGTACGTTTGTCTGTGTTTGTGTCATAGTTTTGCACACCAGTTTAACCTAGTAACATTTACCCGTCAACATGGCGGTAACAAGCTTTACTATGGTAAACTGTGCTGTCGTTACAAACTACTTTTATCAGCTTATTGAATTAAGTTACCGAATTAAAATTATTTTTAACGAGCAACGCTTATCTTATATTAACATTAAGTTAACTAATGTGAAATTTTGTTCAGGTGTTAGTAGTTAATGTTGGCCAGTAGCCTATTGAGAAAATAAAATCCTATGTTAGCTTGGTTAAACAAGTTTTATGGCTAGCTGCCTTTCTAGTTTTAGAATTAGTTTGTTATAGTTTTTAATAGAATTTAAGATTTACTGCATTTTTTTGTATTTGTGTTTTAAAGTCAACTGCAATGAAGCATCAAGAAAGGCATCAGAATGCCAGCCACCCTGAGACTGATAATTCATGATAAGAGAACAACTATGGTTTTGAGAGGTTTGTGTATTTTATATGGGGTTTGCCTTTTAAAAGTGTGTCATTTCTGCTTCTTGTTTTTCAGAGAAGACATTTCTGTCACTAACAAAGTGGATGATGAGCAAAGGTGGTGGCCACGTTTTGGAGCAGCACCTGGGTTTTGCAGATGGCTATGCATTTTTGTGAGGATAAATCCAGAGGATACAACATAATGCAGTGCAAAACGTCCTAAGACAGGAGAAATGGTGAAGATGCACTGTTCCAGCATTGGAAGACTGTATTTTTAAGTGTTATACATATTTTGTTTTAAATAAAGTATTTGATATTTTGTAATTATTGTGTCTGTTTTAATTGAATGCCAGTAGTACTTATGTAGAGTAAAAATAAAATGAATTCTATATAAAAATGATAAAATCTAATGAAATCTATATTAAAATGAATGAATTACAGTAGTATACTGATGAATTGGATTATTTTTACAGTAATTTACTGTAAAAGAGTACAGTTTGCAACTGTAAATCAAATACAGTTTGCTACTGTAAATCTTATTTACAGTAACTTACTGGCAACAGTGTTGCCAGTAAGTTACTGTAAAAATCCTTTGAAATGTCTAACAGTGTAGACCACCATCCAATCAATGTGTTCTCGCTTGTTCATATTTTGGTTATATACATTTGTATTTGTCATACAAAAAAAAAAAAAACGTTTTAGGCGTTATACTATACGTTTAAACTTAAAACATTAAGTCTTTAATCACTCGAGAGAAAAAAATAATAATAATGCCACATTACCATGGACTACAATTATTGTTTTTACTGTAAATAATGATGGAATATTCTGCAACCACAGAAGCTTTCAGAATGTTTGTCATTTTCTTTCTTTCTTTGACGAAAACGCTAAATGTAAAAGTTTCATGAGAACTTGAACTGTATCTTTAATAGTCGTGATACAGTCAGCGGCATTGACCTGCCAGTGGTCGCGCTACAACAAATACAAGACACATCAGGCAGCGGAATCCTTTAATGTCCGATCTGAGGTCATAATCTGCCCTTCCGAAAGTGCTTTAGCCGCGTATGAAGCCGAACATCCCCACAAAGCTCCTGGATCCAAAAGCGCGCTGATCCTCGAGTCTCTGCATTAATCTGCGGAGGATCGGGTTCTAATGAAGCTGCTGTACTGAGAAACGCGTTATCGAGGAGCTCAGCCTCACGCGTTCACTGCTTAACTGATTGAGCTGCTGGGCGTCCTGGAGCCAGAAAGCGGTGGCTGCTTATGGCCCTTCACCACCGCCAGCCTTTCACCACTCTAATAAAATCCATATATTGTTGTATGAAAATAAATATATATGTCTCTGTAGGTATACGATAGACCTATAGGCTATTTATCTTTTATATAACTTTTCTCACCTCCAGGATGATTTTTAAAGAAAAAAGTAAAATAATATTAATAATAAAAAAAAATGCTTTAAATTTTCTGTCTTTTCTTAATTTTAAAAGTGTTGAAATATTACACCTTTTTAAATTCCTATTTTAATTAATGCATGTATTACACACTCACACACAGAGAGAGAGAGAGAGAGAATTTTTAGAAAAAAAATGTGAATGAGAATTGATAGGCCAACACATTACTGGAAAAACATAAAGACAGGTTTAGGATCATATAATTGAGGATCATATTTTTCCAAAGTGAAAAATCTATCTATCTATCTATCTATCTATCTATCTATCTATCTATCTATCTATCTATCTATCTATCTATCTATCTAATCTCCAGGCGCTGTGTGCAGTTCACAGGTGCCATATGAACTCACTTCCCACTGTACAGTCTGTTTATCTTGATATTCTGTTATATCCCTCTGTTTTAAAGCCAGCAGCAGTTGTTCTCATTTCTTCCCTTTGATCAAGGTCTCCAACCAAAAAGAGCTCAAAGCTTTTCCAGTGGAGATCTCTGTATTTCCTTTACATAATCCCTCACGCTTTGAACGCGGCGGCTGTTATCTCGGATCCTCTGCGAGTTATATTTACTCTCATACATGGGAAAATGATAATCATTTGGACAGCGGACACACGGCTCTGAAAAGCAGAAACCCGACACTGTGCTCGATGAAGTAGTTCAGTGCTCTACGACCATCAAAGCAGCGGTCCATCTGTAATAAGCATCATAATGTCAAACAAAACTGCTGCTGCTGCTGCTGTCTGGAAAGAGCTGTCTTTCTCACTCGTTCTGTAAGAAAACCGAGAGAAATGTCTGTTCACCTCCATCATTTCACACGATTAATACTGTCTGAACTTGCTGACATTGATATGAAAAACACTTCACGAACACCTGTCGATTCTGCCTCTTAATTCACGAAAGACTAAAAGCAATGCAGGGAAAATATTGCTGAATTTATATTTACATATTTTTTTTTTTTACAACGAATTTTGCTAAAAATGGGGAACAAATAAACTTTTCAGAAATGCCATTGGAATTATCTATAGGTATTTATATATTATATATTATCTACAGTTATATCGCCAATTATTCATGTGCAGACCCCCACTCTTAAGTATTTTTTAGGATATATCACGTTTATTTTGTATTGCGCTTTTCACAAATGTTTGCAAAGCAGTATTTTTTTTTTTTTTTTTTTAATATCTGTGACTATAGAGTTTAATACGCAATTTTTTATTTTTCTTCTTTTTCCTTCAACTTACTTCAAATTACCTTTGTTCCTCAGAAACTAACAAACTGTTTACGATAAACACAAAACAAAATGCTTTCCGTATGCAGTTATCAACTAGAAAAGTTCGTAGCCTTTATTATTCTTTATAGAAGTGTATGATTATTGACAGTCGAATATTTGATTACATGATTACATTTAATGTTGCAGTAAATGTTTTGTTTTTTTTAAGCACAAACAAACAAATGTATTATTTTATCATGCAGATATATCATTCGAAATAGGTTGTCTCCTTCCCACTGTTATCATTAATAATAATTATAGGCAACACGTTATAAAATAAATAAACAAATAAATAAATAAAAATCAGCACGCCACGCGCTTCTGATTTGCTGTAACTTTTGTTAGTAAAGCGCTTAACTTTGCCCTTGAATGAATGATGCCACTTGTCCTGGCAAGTGAAATAGTTGCTTTACGCGATCGTTGAAAGTTTTAAGACACGCAGGCGTTTCCGTATCGACAGAAGTTTTCCACCAACAGCAACACAAAATAACCGCAATAAATGAAATCATTAAATCATTTGTCGCCTTTTCAATTTTAATGACGTTAACTCTTTTGTAAACAAATAACCCCTGCTCCATGTTTATTCTATAGTATTTGGTTTATTTAAAATGTATATCATCATGAGTATATTTAGAATGAGTTTAAAAAGACTCGGACTCTTTTCTCTTGTAAACATGGCATCATTATCAACATTGTAATAATAACATCTGGCTCAAACTAGATCAGATTTACAATTTTTATAGACAAAGCTTATTGTGCAACTTTCTCAATTGTGAAATAGTAAGTCGCAAAATTGTTTCATCTGCAGAACTTTGATTTATGAAATAAAATACTAATTAATTAATTAATTAATTAATACATTTGTGGGGTATTATTTCTACCTTTTTGCAACAACAATTACCACAACAGTAGAAGAAGAAAAGAAAAGGAGAAGTGCATACTTTATACTTTAATTAACACTATAAATGAACCGCAATTCATTGTAAGTTTCCATGGATCATGGATAAAAATAAATAAATAAAATAAAATAAAATAAAATAAAATAAAATAAAATAAAATAAAAACCGAGAAAACCAGTTCATTGTTCTGCTGTACAGTAAGAGAGAGAGAGAGAGAGAGAGAGAGAGAGAGAGAGAGAGAGAGAGTGATTGACGTGAAGTGTGTCTGCTGTTGCATACAGCAGTGCAGTAGTGACAGGATAGTTGGTTTATATAGCGGTGACTCAGAGCGCAGCGCGCACTCGCTACATGAATGAGCGCGCTGAAGACACTGAGCACACTATCAGCGCAGCACAGCTGCAAGAGGACGCCAGAGCCGATCAGATGAGATGTCGTTTTAGATCACTATCATACCTTAAAACTTCTACTCAACTTTCAAGAAGGCGACTATCAGAAGTTTTGTGGTGATCGTCACTCAGCGCGTATCTGGACACTATGCATTGTCAAGCAGAGCTGAGAGTCGCGAGCAGCGCGCAGCTGAAAGCCGCCAGAAGACGATACAAGACTTTCATGATCGACGAGATCCTCTCCAAGGAAACTTGTGATTACTTCGAGAAACTTTCTCTTTACTCGGTTTGTCCCTCTTTAATCGTCAGACCCAAACCTCTGCATTCATGCTCGGGTAAGTGACACAAACACTTTTCTTTTTACTTTTTTTGTTTCGCAGTGTTTTCTAATTTTGAATGGACGTTGATATCCTTCACTTAGACTTTCTTTACATTTATTTTATTATCTCTTTGCCCTCGTATCTATATTAAAAATAAATAAATAAATAACCTTCAAAAAATTTAATCCACCAAAACGGATGCATGTAACTTTTTCAGCCCGTTTTATTGCAATTACTAATTAAGAAAATAGAGCGGAAAATATAGTCATAATACGAGAAGAAATTACAAAATTATTGTGACAAGTTAAATGGAGTATTTAACGAAGAAAGCATTGTTTATAATGCGCATGCAACATGCTATTGTGAAAAGAGATAAAAACAGTTTTTTTTAAGCAGAAATAAAATAGTTACTTTGCCGTTTTCTTTTTTTCTAATGCATTTGTAGCCTAATATCTGCACAAGTTTGAAGAATGCTTGCTCCGAAATTAAGTGTAGCACCTGTTTTTGCTTCTCATAATGTGTTCATATTAGTAGCTTAATGCAATGGTCTTTAAAACTAATAAAAAAAAATAAAAAAAAATCTCATTGAATTATTTTGTTTCAAAATTCTGCATACGGAACGTCCAGGAAAGCGGTATAGATAAAAGTGTATGTGTTGTTAACTGTTTTACTGAACACATTATTTTTCTAAATTCTGTATATGAAGCAACGGCCATAGTTATTATTTTATCCTAGGTTAATCAACACGTCTTGCTAAAAATAATAAACAATTGTATATTTTACCCATAGATGTTCAACAGCTCTCATACGCACTCGGCAAAGTGAGCTTTAACATGTTCCGAGTTCATATTCCTATTTAGAAATATTAGTTAAAATAGAATTATTTAAGTTCAAACCCCATTTGTAGGTCGTGAGTTAAATTGTGTAATAGACACTGTATGTGTGATAAAGTCTATTACTTTCAAAAACATAAAAGATAACGGTGCAGCTGAAAGTGGAATGACTTTTTGCCTTATAACCAAAATGTGTATAAAAAAGTAAGTGATATATTTACTGCAGTATATACCTGATATGTACATCTTACACCTTTTATTACGTTTACATTAGCTTTGCAATATCTCACATTCATCTTCCTCAAAAATTTATATTTTTATATTTCCACCACATGCACTGAGCTAAACTTATACTCAATTAAAATTATAATATGTTTTCACTGGCCACAGTCATGACAGTTGAACAGATAATAGTTGAACTCCACAGATAGACATCCCTTTGAAATATCACCACTCCTCCCTGATGATTTATCATGGCACAATGAGATGACACTCATCATATTTCATCTTTAAACGTTTTAGCCTTCCATGTTTTGACCATTTTTGCCTCAGTGACCTCAGGGTATTGGTGTGCGCACATTCCCCAAACTGCATTTGCTTCATTCATTTAAACTGTCACATTTATAATGAGTTGGGTATCTGTGGTAAAATAATGTCATCTTCTCCTCTTACTCGCCCCAAGGAACACAAACTCTTGGAAGCCACAGGACATTTATCTATTTACAGAACTGTTGCCACACTCTTGACTATGCAACATAGGATGCAGTCAGGTATGACATCCTGAAGCAACAGGTGCAGTGTCATTCCAGCATAATGAGAAGCATTGTGTGAAGTTCACAAGACGTTGCAAAATGTTCCCGGCATGCCATTAATCCAGGTTGTAATACATCAGGCAATGTTTGACCCTCAAGGTCATGATTGCATCATGGTAGTATTGGTAGCAGCACCCGTGTAATTAGGTTTAAGGGATTGATTAAGCACATTCGTGAATTCTCGCAGCAACCCATCCAAAGGTTTAGCAAGGACTTAACTCTCTGGTTTCATATGTGATTTCCCAAAAAGAGAACCACAGATCAAATATTATTCCAGTTGTCATTTAAAACTCACTGGTCATTATACTCGTTGCACATAAATGTTCCCTATATTAACATTTGACATGGATGCTGACAGTTGTCCATACCAGGCCCACTGGTTCAGGCCATTTATTTATTTTTTCTTATTTTTCTTTACTGTAGTTATATGACCGAATAAAATCCGTTCCTGTAAAACTAAGTGTTGTAAGTTGCAAGGCAAGCAAGTTTTTCAGGTCAGAATGACTGATCTCACAGCAAATCTTGTTTTGCATTGATGGATAGTTTTATGTACATATTGATCTTGTTTCACAACACAAAACCATCAAGAGATTTTCCTTCATTTCACAACTAGATCATATTAAAATGATGCTCAAAAAGCCAATACTGCAGATTTGATACTTTGAAACATTTATGTCACTCTTACAAATAAAAGTTCTTTATTGATATCATGGTTCCATGAAGAATATTTAACATCCATGGCATCTTTCGAATGCATAAAAGCTTCTTTACACTAAGAAAACATGGATCTTTTGAGAACTGTTGACTGAATTGTTTTCAGAGGAACCAAAAATGGTTCTTCTATGGCATCGCTGTGAAACTCCCTTTTGGAACCTTTATTTTTAAGAACATATATGTGTATGAAATTGAGCGGTAATTACATGCAGTTATTCATTTAGCAAACAAATTTATCTAAAGTAATTTAGCATCAAGTGTTGGGGTGCAAAATTCCAAACTAGTCCAGAAAAGTGCAAAGTATCCCTCTCCAATCCTGAAGCGTGTTGACAGAGAGCATCTTCGCTCCCTCATACCTGCTGTGCAATTTGTGAAATCAGAGACACATCCTCTAAATGGATGGGATCATGATAAAAATAGCTTTAACAGATCTCTCGCTTTCATCATACACAACCCATCAAACACAAACGTACGTACAAAACATGCACACAAATGTATGTATGTATGAAATCATAAACATGTATGCGAGAATAGGCAGGCACGTTTACACACACACATGCTTCCTTCTGTTTGTTCGTCCAGCTGTGAGATACAAGGCAGTGTGAGAGATTTGGCAGGCCGGGGCGGGGGATAGAATATCCAGCACAAATATCAGAACACTGCACACACTGTCTTTTCAAGTCGGAGGGGTGTGAGATATTCTATATGCCAGCACATCAATGGATGATACTGCTTAATATAGAATGTAGCTGGCATTAAGACTGGCACTTACTGAAAGGCCATTGGCCCTGGACTCTCCCACATCGAGAGAGAATCTGTCGTCACACCTCACGCTGTAATCGCTGTCACCACTAGGAGCCGCTGTAACACATGTCAAAATACAACAGGAGAGTCTAGAGACAATTAGTCAAAAATGATATGGTATTTCATATACAAAACAAAAAATACCTATTCAAATGCATAGGATACGTAATTTTCTCTTTAAAAGTCTCTATCTCTGTTCCAAACTTCAACATGACTGAATTCAACCCTGACTTCTCATTAAAACAAGTATGTTCACTTGACTACTTCAAAATATGTGGTTACAGTTGTGACAGGCAGTCACTGACAGGCTAAATCATTTTTAAATGTGGGACCAACTATATGAAATTCAAACAGATTAAATACATCTTATATTATTACACATTATAAATACAGAAATAATATAAGAAGACAATAAAGGAAAAATAAAAAGGATAAAAATATAAAACAAAGAAGTACAGAGGTAGTAAATCAAAAATTACTTAACATTCAGCAGATCATTATTCAGTTTGACAAATTTGACAATTTTTTATTTTTTGTTGTTAATATTTTTTAGTGTTATAATTAGGTAAAGTCACAATGAAAATTATGCAATTTTGGGGATGTTGAAGAAAATTTACATTTATGAATATAATATTTTCCCAACAAAATAAATACATTTCCTATATAGTCTATGTTATGTTTACAGTGAGAAAAATAACAAAATATATCACACATAGTTAAATCAATGTCTACATTGGATTTTGAAGAAAATAATTGTGACACTTCAGACCAAAATTCCTTAACAAGGGGGCATTTGAAAAAAAAAAAGATGATCAATAGACTCAATACTGACATTACATAAATTACAATTCAGATGAGGATTACCAAATTTGGATGTAATCTCATTAGTGGGGTATATATTATGCAAAATCTTTAAATGTATTTCTTTAACTTTATTGGGGACAAAGAATTTATAAGGTAAGAGCCATGCTTTTTTTCCAATTAATCTTATATATTAAAGAATTCAATAGCCTACATCTTCTTATATTGCATACTATATCGCAGCATTCACCCATCATATCCGTTTAACGATGTGTTTGAAGCGGTGTATAGTGTATTCTTTTTATCAGCACACGGCAAATATAATCATCATATATACTCAACGATTACAGTTAGATCGATGCAAGCCTTGTTCCCGAATGTCCAAAGTAAATATGCAGTAGGCTATTTGAATAACTTCTGCAGACACAGCTAGTCTATTGACGATTAAAGCATCCTGCAAACTGCAATATTTAACATATATGTCTATATAACAACTGCAAAGCGTCAAATGTGTAAACAATATGATAATCTCATTATCACAAAATAACCCTTCAGGTAGATACTCCACTTATTATTGCCTATTTTTAATTTTTTTTTTTAATACACTTGTCTGCATATATACTGGTGTTGACAAAGGTGAGGTGTAGGCCTATGCACTTAAGAGTTTCATCTGAGAGGGGAGCACAACATAATAGCAGGTTTTAATATTTAATTTGGAGACAAGTCTCTCGTTGTAACACAGGAAACGCTTTTAAGAGCATTTTTGAAAGGAGGAGATGCAGATAAAAATCATAGATATTGTGATCTCCTATGACAGCACGCTGAAAAACAACCTAATAGGAGGATGAGTTTCCTTTAGAGGAGTAAATGATTGAGAGACATCCGTCCACACCTTGCCTTTACATTTATCCACTGCAGACAATAAAAGCAGATGTCTTTCAGATGAGAACCAATTATGTTCACACACACATAAACAAAACATACAATTATAGATGCATTTTGTCACAATTGCCAGACCTCACCCATGATGCAACCCGGAGGGTGTGGCTATACACATTTATGAAAACCTATTATCAGGGTATTATGGATATCTATTGTGAGATCTTAGCTTTATTTGCTTTGGGTAATTATGGAAGCCAAATAATTCACAGTGTACTGCTTCATGTCTAAACATTTATAAGTAAGCTGATACACAGAAGTACACTTCTTAATGTTTTCCAGAGCTTAACGCTTTTTTACATTCTGAAGGGAAGTTGTTAGATGCCTGGAAGACAAAACAGTCAAATAGAGCCAAATATAAAGCCATCAGCTGCATTATCAATATGCTTGAGCAAATTCAGCTCAAAATCTGGCTTGCAGCAAGGAAAATTTGGAAAAATAAACTCTTTCCATTTACTTGCAGAGGCTGAACTCTATCTTGCTTTTTTTTTTTTTTTTCAAAACTTGCAGGATAGGTTTAATAGATATTGAGAGATAAAAACTCAAACGAGCGATGAAACATTAAATCTGTCACCACTTGGCCCAAACCAAAACACAGTGTACCGTGTTACTGAGAGTTCAAATGCATATCAAGTGCCAAATGAAATCATCCCTCTGGAATCCAATCATTCAAGGAAAATAAGACAGGACTGAAAGAGCGCAATCAAGAGCTTAACATTTGCTACTGTTTTCTGGCCATTGGTCGGGGAAAGCACAAGCTTCACAGCTTTATTGTGAGTAATGAAAACTTGACACTTCGTTCACAACACGTGAATGACAAGTCAAGGTGTTGAACTCAAAGCAAAAAATTTCCTGATACCCAGCATGTCATAACAAGGAAATGCAACACCAAACTGCCACAGATATTTTTAGGTCAAATGAAATGTTACAGCTTTTTTTTTAGAAAACAATTTTCACGCTACTTTTCACAAAACGTGAGCAGGATTTACAGTAATCCAGGAGTATGGCATCATAATAATAAGGCCTCTGGAAAATCTCATTGACTCATTCAAGTTTGTTAATTAACTGGGATCTAGGACACAATTAAGCAGCTTATTGATTGTCTTATTACCAATGTAAATGTGAAACAGGGACATACGTCTAACAAGTTAATGATGCATTTGCTGCAAATGTGAGAGAAGCAAATGTTCAAGAGTTTTAAAGAGGTTCCATTTCATTAAAAAAAAAAAATATATATATTTATTTATTTTTATTTATTTATTTAGTCATTTAGCAGACACTTTTATCCAACGTGACTAACAAATGAAGACAACAGAAGCAATCTATTGTAGTATTAAAACAACTGAAACAGATCCAAAACTAAAAGCTAATGCATACAACAAAATTTCAAAACTTAACATTTAAATGAAAACAAAAAAATAAAGCTAAAAACAATTCAAAATATTAAAGAACAAAAGGTATAAGAGTATAATAATGATTCTAACATAACACTAAGCCAGGCACCAAAAATCAACTACATGTATGTACAACCACATACACATACATATATATACACATATATGCACATTTATAAATTAAATACATATATATTATTTCATTTCCATTTAGTTCGTTGAAATACTAAAATAACTCAAATTAAATAAAACTAAAACTTAATAAAAAACCTATACAGACATAATAAAAAAACTAATAAAATGACAAACATTATTCCAACTTTAACTAAAATTAAAATAGATAACAAATACAAATGAAACTACATTAGTTTATCAGTACTCCTAAAAAAGTAACATTGAGCCAAACACATATGCAAGTAGTAGGAAAGAGGAGAAATAAAAAGCGACACACACACACACACACACACACACACACATATATATATATATATATATATGTATATATATGTGCATTAAATAATTAATTAATTAATATAATAATTATATAGAACATGATGACAGTGTCAGTGGACTGATTGTTGGGATTGATTTTGAAAAAAGAACAGGGAGGGCAAGAAAGAAAGACAGAGAGATGAGCCAGAAGGGATGTCATGCCTGAACGTGTTGCACTGATAGCAATGAGATCATCCTGACTTACATGTGAGTGTGAGTGCATACATGTTTGTGCCTTTATGTGTGTGCGTTTCTGGAAAACTTCTGCTTTCACTACTCTGTCTTGTCCTACCACTATTTCTCTATATGTTGCTCATAACATTTTTTTTTTAGCTTCAAGTATTATGTTGTGTAAAGGGCTTCCAACTCCTAATGGAATGTCGAGCCATTTATAAAATAGTTAACTTTGCCTATCAAAAGCGGTTTTATCTGCATAAAAGCCCTGCAGGCAAAGCCTTTTTAATGGCATACTTAATGAAATGTACATGCTTTTGATGTTTTGCCACCAGATTTACAATTACAATATGGCATACATTTTATAAGGATAAATATCATTACTTTATTAATATTATTTCAGTAAAGATAAGGGAACAATTCAAGTATTTAAGAGAGAAACTGCTCACCAATATTATATTTTTATATTTAATCAACTGATGTTTATGTTTCCCTCAGGTCATATTCAATAAGGAAATGCTTTTCGATAAAATATTTGGCTTTGCCACAGTCATTATTCTTTTTATCTATAAGCAATCAAACGATTAGATAAGCCATCCCAGGCATTTACCCGGATTAAATAAGACCGCAACCAATTTGCCTGTGAAATGGACATGACATCATGTATTTATTTCATCAAACGTTCTTTCATTCTCACCTCATTCAATAAATCTCAGGATCAGTTGTTTTGCTTGACGACATCAGCTTTTTTTTTTTCTCCTGGAGGTATTATATGCTCACTGAAGCGACCTCTCTCTGCTCAGACAGGCCCGTGTTGCATTTTATGGACTCTGGCGTCTCGCTAATGTCTGAAAATAAAAGAGCAGGAGACAAAGAGAGAGAGTTAGAAATATTAAAACTGTAAGGGAGAGGGTACAGATGTCCCAGTTAAAAATTATTACCCAGAGTGCATTGTGTCGCTGACAGCGTGTATCATAGGAGAGTCATTATCCTCCCAGAGTTCAGTGTAAAACAGTAGTTACATCACCAGAGCAGAGCTGTGGTTCAGCCACCTTACATCACACAGGGCAAAACTCTTAACACTTACCTACACCATTAGTGAAGGTGGGCTGACACCATTACACGGTTTGAGTTCACCCGGACATGACTGTTAAAACTCAGGGTTACAGCCGGCTCACTTTAACAGCTTGTAAACTAGATTTTACAGTCATGTATGATGTTTCATTGACTTGATTAGAGCAGAACTGTTCCTAAAAATACACAACAACATTATTGATTCATTAATTATTTCCACCAAGATGCTACACTCACAACCTTAATTTTGGAACCTTTATTTATTAACCTTTATTAAGTGTATTTGTATTAAAGGGTTAGTTCACCCCAAAATGAAAATTATGTCATTATTTGCTCACCCTTATGTCGTTCCAAACCCGTAAGACCTTCGTTCATCTTCGGAACACAAATTAAGATATTTTTGATTAAATCAGAGAGCTATGCCCTCCATAGACAGCAATGCAACTGAAATGTTCCCAGGTCCAGAAACGTAGTAAATACATCGAGACCCTTTCCAAAAAGTAGTGTACTTCAAGTTTATTTTATTAAGTATACTTAAGTAAAGTTCAAGTATATTTTTAAGTATACTTTATGTAGTAAGTATACAAATATCAGTGTACTTGTAGTATACTTGTAAGTGTACTATTTCAATACTCATTGGGACTAAATTGGCCCACTTTCTAGTATATAAAATTATACATTTAAGTATACTTTAAGTATAACAGTAGTAAACTTTGAGTACACAACTAGTTTACATCAATGTCTTTAGCTTGTACTGCAACTATACTAAAAGTGAACTTAAAGGTATACTGATAGTTTAGTAATTAATTTAGTAATTAAATACTTGTAGTAACTTTGAAGTATAGTCTCAGTAAACTACTAGTTTTGTAGTTTTATACTGAAAGTATACTCGTAGGTTTTTTTTGTTTTTTTTTAATGAACTTTACATCATACTTTAAGTATACTACTATGTCCCTATTTAGGTATTAATTTGTATATATTTTGTTATATGAATATCTGAACATACAAAACATCCAAAGAAAAAACAGGGTATCTGCTTGTAAACAAAAACATTTTATTCTAGCTTCATGCAATCTTTTTTTAAACACTTGAATGTGGGTAAGTTTCATAAATAAAAAAATAAAGAAATAAACATTTTGAACAAAAAGCTGAAAAAAGAATATGAATTGGATTCAGAATGATAATCAAAATGTAGATGGAGTCAATCAACACTCCAAAGCTTGACAGTCATTATTACCTCTTCATTGGTGACATTTTATTCCATAACGTTACACAGTTTTAATGCTGTTTTATGTCAGATGATCGTGTTAGATTACACGTGGAAGTATCTGTTGTTTCAGTTTGTTCTTCACTTGTGTTTTTTTGGAAATTCTGTAAAGAAGATGTAGACTAGCGCCCCCTACCTTATAACAATGAAACACGGATTATAGGTGCACATATATTTACACTTTTTCTAAGTATAAGTCAAGTATACTTAAATGTCATTTTAAATATATTTCTGAGAAGTACATAAAGCCCATTTCTGAGAAGTACATAAAAAGTAGACTAAAAGTATACTTTCCTATTTTTAGTTTAAAAGAATTATACTAATAGCACACTTGAATAAACTTTTTTTCGTAAGGGTAAAACAGGTCCATGTGACATAAGTGGCTTGGCTTCAGTTTTGCGACGCTACGAAAGTACTTTTTTTGCGCAAAGAAAACAAAAATAACATAATTTACCATTCTTCTCCCCCGAGTTACGTCTTCCACCATTTTGGAGAGGACCCAAGAACGTATTTGACGTAATCAGCGTTATTTACGTTCGGGGGGAAAGCGCATATGAACGTATAATCTGTGTAATAAGCGTTGTTTACGCTTAGGGGAAAGAATGTGTATGTATTGTGATACTCTCTAAAATGGCGGAAGACATAACTCGGGGGAGAAGAATTGTTGAGTAAATTATGTTATTTTTGTTTTCATTGCGCAAAAAAAAAAGTATTCTCGTAGCGTCGCTAAACTGAAGTTGAGCCACTGATGTCATATGGACCTGTTTTACTGATGTATTTACTACGTTTCTGGACCTGGGAACATTACAGTTGTGTTGCTGTCTATAGAGGGCATAACTCTCTGATTTAATCAAAAATATCTTAATTTGTGTTCCAAAGATGAACAAAGGTCTTAAGGGTTTGGAATGACATGAGGGTGAGTAATTAATTACAGAATTTTCATTTTGGGGTGAACTAACCCTTTAACCAGGCCATTATGCTCTCCATGTTTGCTCTCCCAGGCTCACAATTCATTGTGGATTTTTATTCATTTATTTATATATATATATATATTTTTTTTTTTGTATCTGGTGAATTGATTGGAACAAACAAAAATGGAGTTTGATAATGAAAGATTACAAATGAAAACGTTTTTAAATTTTGCATAATATGCAATAATGAATCGATTTGATTGGAACATTACAAATTGAACAGATAATGAAAGATTACAAAGAAATTTGTTTTTGAATTTCGCAAAATACGAAACTGTGAATCTTGCACAATAAAACCAGTAACATTAAAAAAATCACAGAAAAAAAGCAGGGCACTTACATTCTATAAATTTTGTCTTTTTATTTTATCTGACATTTTTCTAAATGGAACATGACATTTATTGTAAAAAATATATTTATTTACATTTTTATATCTGGTGAATTGATTGGAACACAGAATACCATTCGATAATGAAAAATTACAAATAAAAGTTTTTGGATTTTGCATAATGTGTGTAATGAATCTTACAAAATGATATCAGTAACATTAAAAAAGCACATAGGAATTTGATTTTATGCTGACTTTAAGAAAGAAGAGTAATTATGGTATGGTATAAATATGATATTTTTATAAATCTGATATTTCTATGAGTGGAACATGGAATTCATTGTGAAATAGATGGATTAGATAGATAGATAGATAGATAGATAGATAGATAGATAGATAGATAGATAGATAGATAGATAGATAGATAGATAGCGTGCCAGTGAAGATTATTTATGAATATTTGTGTTCTATCAGTATTAAGCAGACCATTATGTTGACTGTTTGCTCTGGCAGGCTCTGCTCCTCTGAGATCGTACCCTCTCCTGTCTGTGATCACACACCAGCCACCCAGCAGCCTCCCGCAGATCTCGCAGCCGTCTCCTCACCTGCCCCTTCTGTCACCCCAGCACCCGCTGAGCTCAGAGCCCACAGCCAGCGAGACGCCCGTCAGCATCAGCAGCGAATCAGAGACGGAGCACAGCACCCCGCGGCTGAAGAAACCCCGCCGCAGCCGCACCATCTTCACTGAGCTGCAGCTGCTGGGCCTGGAGAAGAAGTTCCAGAAACAGAAATATCTCTCCACTCCAGACAGGTCAGTGGTTGATGAGGAAGCATCGCATAACTGTGATTGTACTGGGGTTTTTACACTTGATTTTACATTATTTAAAGGTAGTATTTGTCCCTCAGAAATGGTCAGAGTTATATTGAAAAACTGGAAATATGTTTTTAGCAAACATTTATTTATTTATTTATTTATTTATTTGTTTGTTTGTTTACTGATTGCAAAAAAATGTATGAAAAAACATTCCATTTGCAGCCCAACTTTAAAATAATAATAATAATAATAATAATAATAATAATAATAATAAAAGAATGTTTGTTTATTATTATTATTATTATTATTATTATTATTATTATTATTATTATTATTATTATTATATTTTTAATGGAACATAAATAGTGGAATATATGTTGATCTATCTATCTATCTATCTATCTATCTATCTATCTATCTATCTATCTATCTATCTAGCATTTTTATTTCTGAGAATTGACTGGAACATAAAAAAAAAAAAAAAAAAAAAAAAACTACATAGGAGTTTGATTTCATGTTGACTTAAAAAAAACTGAGCAATATGCTATAAATTCAATCTTTTTAATTTGATCTGATTTTTTTTTCTTTCTTTTTTGTGGAGCATGAAGTTCATTGTGGGGAAAAAATAATTCTGGGATTGATTGGAATATAACATGCAATAATAAATCTTGCACAATGAAACCAGTAACATTAAAACATACACAGGACATTGATTTTAAGAAAGCAGAGTAATTGTAAAATACTGTAAAAGAAAATGATTCTAAATGCATAAAACTTGAAATAAACACTTTAAGCAAATCACTGTTAGCCAAACTATTACATGGCTCAGTGTTGTAGTTAGGACGACAGTAACATTTTAACCATGCTTTGAATTGCAAAAGAAGCCTTTAAAACAAACACTACCCCATTCAAGACAACAGGGACACAGGCCAAGAACAGCAAACAAAAATGTATTACATTGATTTCATGCCAATCATTTAAAGCACACGCAGGTGTATTTAAAAAAACTTTGGGGCTTTGTACAATGAGATGAGGTAATCTACGTGTCGTAGGTCTTCTCTCATGGGATATTCTTTCACCCATAACACATTTTCCATTTCAGTATGGCTCTGCATTTAGATTTGGCCGGAGTGGATGTGTTTCCATTATGGCCCAAAGGGTGAGTTTGAGTAAAAATCCCACAAAATCAGTTCTGTCCCACCTAAAATGATTCTGAGTGTGTCTGCCACACAGACACACACACACACACACATACATTCTCTGAATTGTTGGTCAGACACAGCCTAAGGACAGATCCTGTCCTCCAGCGCCATAGGAGCTGTCAGACATAATTGTCTGAAAACTGTCAGCACCACCAGACATGCAAAGTAAAGAAAACCACCACCATAAGACTTCCTCTTACATACGCATTCAACTTTTAGTCATTTTTGTGTTACAAATAACTCTCTTTAATTTTCTTAAAATAAGAAAGAAGCTGTGTTTGACTCAAAGTGACTGTCTGTGCATTTAAATGGAAAAAAAAAAAAAACATTTAAAAGTATAGACATATATTGAAATGTATTTTGATATTCATGGCCAATAGCTGATTTGGTTATCAATGTAATGGTAAACCCACATTGTTTTTTTCTGTCTTAACAATAAAATTGGCAACCTAGAATTCCTCATGATTTAAGTAAAATTGCATAATAATAATAATAATAATAATAATAATAAGAAGAAGAAGAAGAAGAAGAAGAAGAAGAATTTAAAAATGCTGAATGTGAAGGAAAAAGTTTTTGTATGTAGCAATATAATACTACTACTACTACTACTACTACTACTACTACTACTAATAATAATATGCAATAAATGAAATAATAATAAAATAATAACATTGTAGCATTTGGACCAATCAGACACACAATTTTTCATTAGATTTAACAAATCAGTTAGTCATTAGATTAACAAATAGTCACAGAACCCTCACACAATACATATACTGGGTGCCAGTATGTCTGTGAATGACTCCAGGCCCCTGGTTACCATGACAACCAGGACACTTCAGCCACACCAGATAAACTTTATGACATAATGGCATGTTGAGAGTTCTCCCTCTCACCATCTTTGAACCTTAGGAAAGACATTGTGCCATAAAAATGGACTCTTCTCTAATTAATTTATATCAGTATGTGGTCATTTTTAGGATTTTTTACCCAAGCAAAGTCCCTGAGAACCTGACACATTGCACTTGTGGAGACTCCAGGAAGATTGCAGTTCTGGAAAATGATGGGGCCGGAGACTAAATGGTTCCTGATGGTTTCACACCTAATTCTTCACCTTAATTCTTCATTCTTTTGCAGTTAACGTGTCTTTTCTTCTCCACCTGTTTTTTTCTGACTCTGCTGACCCAATGAGCATTTCGCTGCCCAGTGGTCATGCCCTAATTTTGCAAATTCTATTATTGCATTAGTATTGCATCCTTCTCATGGGCATTTAATAATTTTTGACTTTTAGTCTGAGTTAAATCTCTTTTTTGGCTCATTTTATCTGTAAAAGAAAACCTGCCTAATAATTCGGCACACCTGAATATTAGGAGTTTTTGACTTCCAGCCTTCATGGACAATTATATATCACTTATAAATGATTAAATACAAAGTCAATAGTAGTTATTAAGATTGATGTGGTTTGGAATTGGTAAAATGTTCTTGGAAAAAAAAATATGACCAGAATATCAGCTTGCCTAATAATTCGGCACACGGTGTAATAATAATGCAATAAAATAAAATCAGCTTTAAAAATACTGTTTGTGAAGGATTGAAATGTAGATTTTTTTTTTTTCGTGTACATGTAGCAATAATAATAATAATAATAATAATAATAATAATAATATGCGATCAAAAATGCAATAAATAAAATAATAAAATTAAGTAAAATTAAATAAAAAAATAAACATTAAAATAAAATCAACTTAAAAAAATGCTGGATGTAAAGGATTTTTTATTTTTTTTTTAGGTGTCGCAATATAGAGCATAATGATTTATATCATGAAGCTACGAGATAAATCAGACTTATACTGCTAAGTATAATAAGAATATGCAATACAAATAAAACTGACTGATCCTGATATAGTTATAGTTATATTATACAGTTATATTATTCATAATTTATCGTCATTTTCTAAGTAATTGCAAACCCAAACCTGACACAAGCATGCAAATCTATACATGAGAAGTTGGCCTGTTTTGTTGGTTCCTGTCAGGGTCGGTCGGTTGGGCAGCCATTCTCTGTGGAGGTTTTGGCTGAAGGCCGCTGAGTTCATAGCAAGGTCATGATTAATCTCTCTATCACTCTGTTACACTCATCACGGCCTGCAGCTCCGCCTCCGGAATCAGCTAATTAATTTACGGCTGAATGAGAAACAAGTGAGGGAAATTCCTCATCTCCTGGCAAGTTTGAGGAATGGGCCTCAAAGTGCCTCAGGTTGGTCTTCTATCAATCTCAAAGACGACCTGAAGGTGTTGTGCAGTTTTTGGCTTGCAAACTAGGCCACACAATCAGAACATGAAAGCAATGAAAAACATGTTGCAATATGGAGTGTAATGATTTATATTGTGAAGTTTTAATGGTTTTTTATGAGGCAGAGATGATTATAATCATCTTCATCGCCATTATGAATAAATGTCAGAACCCAAACTGAGCTTAAATTAGGCTCATAGGTGCAAGGAACGTGCAGACGGTGGAATGCAGTGTGTGTGTGTGTGTGTGGTTTCACTCTGAAGAATAATAAGCACAAACACAGAGGTGCTTTTCTTACCACCAATTACTGAACAGAAAGCAGCCAAAAATGACAGACAGCTAGATTGGTGATGTTTTTTTAAAAAAAAAAACACACTAATTTTCCTCACCACTTGTAGTAATACGTTTTGCTTAACCATAATTCAGTATGATATGGCAGATATGACACTTAGCAAATAAATAAATACACATTTCATGTTTTACTCTGTCATCTATATGGAATTGTTTTAGATAATTATTATTAATAAAATCATTAACATTATATATTTATAAGAAATTATTTTATTTTGTGAGACTGGGATGAGAGAGGCACACTATAATAAAATTTACATTTACATTTACATTTAGTCATTTAGCAGACACTTTTATCCAAAGCGACTTACAAATGAGAACAATAGAAGCAATCAAAACCAACAAAAGAGCAACAACATGTAAGCGCTATGACAAGTCTCGCTTAGTCTAACGCAGTACACGTAGCAAGGTTTTTTGTTTGTTTGTTTGTTTTTTAAAGAAAACAAGTAGATAGAAAATAGAAAAAAAAGAAACCTAGTGTTTTTTTTTGTTGTTGTTGTTTTGTTTTTGTTTTTTTTTGTTGTTTTTTTGTTTTGTTTTGTTTTTTAAAGAAACGAGTAGATAGAATAGAAAAAAGAAAGCTAATGTTAGTTTTTCAAAAAGAACTAGCATTTAGAGAATAAATATGCAATTGATAGAGGGTCAAGTGTGTGTGGTTATTGTTTTAAATAAAAAAGAAGACAGATATATAATTAGAATAGAGAGTGCTAGAGTTAGAGGGTCAAATAAAGATAGAAGAGATTTGTTTTTAGCCGTTTCTTGAAGATGGCTAAGGATTCAGCTGCTCAGATTGAGTTGGGCAGGTCATTCCACCAGATGGGAACAGTTAATGAAAGTCTGTGAAAGTGATTTTGTGCCTCTTTGGGAAGGCACAATAATGCATCATTCACTTGCAGAACGCAAGCTTCTAGAGGGCACATAGGTCTGAAGTACTGAATTTAGGTAAAGGGGTGCAGAGCCAGAGGTGGTTTTGTAGGCAAACATTAATGCCTTGAATTTTGTGCGAGCAGCTATTGGTAGCCAGTGTAAATTGATGAACAGAGGTGTGATGTGCGTTCTTTTCAGCTCATTAAAGATTAATCTTGCAGCGCATTTTGGATTAATTGTAGAGGTTTGATGGAATTGGCTGGAAGACCTGCCAAGAGAGCATTGCAATAGTCCAGTCTGGACAGAACAAGAGCTTGAACAAGTAGATGTGTTGCATGTTCCGAAAGAAAGGGCCTGATCTTCCTAATATTATATAAAGCAAATCTGCAGGACCGGGGCAGTTTTAGCACTGTGATCTGAGAAATTCAGCTTTTTATCAATCACAACTCTAAGGTTTCTGGCTGTTTTTGAAGGAGTTATAGTTGATGAGCCAAACTGGAAGGTGAAACTGTCATGAAGTGATGGTTTTCTGAAACTACAAGCAGTTCTGTCTTAGCTAGGTTGAGTTGAAGGTGATGGTCCTTCATCCAGCAAGAAATGTCTGTTAGACATGCTGAGATGCGAGCAGCTATCGTCGGATCATCAGGATGGAATAAGAGGTAGAGTTGAGTGTTAGCATAGCAGTAATATGAAAAGCCATGTTTCTGAATGACAGAATCTAGTGATACCATGTAGACAGAGAAGAGAAGTGGTCCAAGAACTGAGCCCTGAGGCACCCCAGTAGCTAGATGTTGCGACTTGGATACCTCACCTCTCCAAGATACCTTGAAGGACCTATCTGAGAGGTAAGACTCAAACCACTGGAGAGCGGTTCCTGAGATGCCCTTTCTCAATAGGGTTGACAGAAGGATCTGGTAGTTGACTGTATCAAAAGCAGATCCAGCAAGATAAGTAATGAAGTCTTGGAAGTCGCTCTTGCAAGTCTTAGGGCTTCAACAACTGAGAGCAAGGCAGTTTCGGTCGAATGTCCACTTCTGAAGCCAGATTGGTTGCTGTCCAGGAGGTTGTTCTGTGTGAGAAAGGCAGAGACTTGGTTGAACACAACTCGTTCAAGTGTTTTTGCAATGAAAGGTAGAAGGGAAACCGGTCTATAGTTCCCTAAAAGAGTTGGGTTAAGAGTGGGTTTCTTAAGAAGTGGGGTTATACGAGCCTGTTTAAATGCTGAGGGAAAAACTCCGGTGTGAAGGGATGTGTTAATGATGTGAGTGAGTGCAGGTACAACTGCAGGAGAAATGCTTGAAGGAGATGAGATGGGATAGGATCAAGCGGACAAGTAGTAGGATGACTGGAAAGGATGTGTTTAGAGACTTCTGCCTCAGAGAGTGGAGAGAAGGATGTGAATGAGTGTATGTTTGCTGGTAAGATGTGTTTGACAGTTTGTGGTGTGGAGAACTCTGCAGTGAGGTTTGTAATTTTATTAATGAAGAATGTGGCAAAGTCGTCAGCTGTTAGAGTTGATGAAGGAGGGGGAGGTGGAGGACAAAGGAGGGAGGAAAATGTTTTAAAGAGTATGTGAGAGTTAGGCGAATTGTTAATTTTGTTGTGATAGTATGTCCTTTTAGCAGTGGAGACATTAACAGAGAAGTCAGAGAGGAGTGATCGATATAAATTAAGGTCAGTAGGATTTTGTTAAAATTTAATATAAAATATTGTAATATATTACAAGAGACCACATAAAACAGTGTAGGACATAGATGTTTGGTGCAATTACCCATTCAGAATGGAGAATTCTGCAGGTACATTAATTATAAACAAGATGTAATGAAATACATTTCCATAGAGTTAGCATATGATACTTTTGCCACAGTACTTTTTATGAGCACATTAACTATCATATATTTGAAAACTCTTGTCTCGTACACAACTTAGAAGAAAAGAGAGGAAAATGAGATAATAGACAGATAAAGAGGAGGAGAGGGGAAAGACCAAAGTCAAGGGCTTTTGAGAGCAAGTGTTAATCTGCTCATTTCCAGAAGATCACTGCATATCACAATCACATGACTCTCCGAGAGGCTTGAGTGAGGAGGTACATAATCCTGCTTGGCTGGTGTGAGCCACTTTGAAAGTAGACAGAGACGCAGAAATTTCTGCGCTTTTTTGATATCTGGCTTTCTCTTGCCCTCAAATCCCATCTCATATGTGCCCTCTTTGCCTATCACGTTACAGCAGACCAATTGCTGCATTAGTCATGCGCTGCCATGCCGAAGTGCCCCGAAACGAACCTCTGTTGCCTTCAGGGATGTCAGGAGCTCCATGACTGGATTACCTTACCCTGTATAGATAAAGCGTGATGGCATTCCACGGGAGGTCTGCAGTTACATTCGGCCTGGGAAGACTCCTCAGTTCACAGCTTGGCAAACTCGTTGGATATGTCATGCCAGCTTTGGGAATTTTGCAGTGATTAGATATACATATGCACTCTAGATGGCCACCCACTGGCTTTTATGCGTAAGACAACAGGTTACTTTGGGATTTCTCTCAATTACTTCCAGTTCTGAAGTTTCCCGCCATCCTTGCAGTCATTCTTGTTACTTTCAATTCAATTCAATTTAATTCAATTCAATTCAAGTTTATTTGTATAGTGCTTTTCACGATACAAATCGTTGCAAAGCAGCTTTACAGGAAATTAAGTTTCTACAATATTTATATATTGTAGAAACTTAATATATTTAACATATGGCAAAATTTGGTAATTCTGTATGTTGTCTTGAGGGTTGGCATGATCTGAGGTCCTCTGAGGGGTTGGCATCATCTTTTCTCAGGTCTTTGGTCATCTCAGATCATTTAAGTTTTGGATCCAAACTGAAGCTTGTGCAATTCCTATGTTCATCCTATGTTCATCCCATGGCAGAAACAGAGAAACAAATAGAGACATAATTAGTGTAGCTGCTGTTCCATCCAAGCAAAAATGATTTGTTCAACCTAAGCTAAAGAATAATGTGAGTTTGATCAGATATAACTGTAGTACAAGATTATGAGATGCATTAGAAGAATGCTTGGCTAAAGAGATGTGTCTTTAATCTAGATTTAAACAGAGAGAGTCTGTCTGAACCCCGAACGTTATCAGGAAGGCTATTCCAGAGTTTGGGAGCCAAATGTGAAAAAGCTCTACCTCCTTTAGTGGACTTTGCTATCCTAGGTACTACCAAAAGTCCAGAGTTTTGCGACCTTAGGGAGCGGGATGGAGTGTAGTGTGGTAGAAGACTAGTTAGGTACGCAGGAGCTAAACAATTAAGGGCCTTATATGTAAGTAATAATATTTTGTAACTATGCGGAACTTGATAGGTAGCCAGTGCAGAGACTGTAAAATTGGGGTAATATGATCATATTTTCTTGACCTGGTAAGGACTCTAGCCGCTGCATTTTGGACTACCTGTAGCTTGTTTATTGAAGATGCAGGACAACCAGCTAGCGGTGCATTACAATAGTCCAGTCTAGAGATCATGAATGCATGAACTGGCTTTTCTGCATCAGAAACAGGTAACATGTTTCGTAGCTTGGCAATGTTTCTAAGATGGCAGAATGCTGTTTTTGTAACATGGGAAATATGAGTTTCAAAAGACAAGTTGCTGTCTAATATAATACCCAGATTTTTGACTGGTCAGAATGCCATTTGTAGGCTCCGCTCCTAAACCTGAATTACAGCTTCATAATAGTTATATATATTTATATTTAATATATGTAAAGTATATATAAATTTTGAGGCTGATTTTTATTTATTTTATTTTATTAATATTTATATAAATATCAAATTCACTTCATATTAGCCTCACATTCAGCATTTTTAAAGCTAATTTATTTTATTTTAATCTCTGTTTTATTTTATTTCATTTTTATTTTCTGTCACTTCACCTCATATTAGCCTCACATTCAGCATTTTAAAGCTCATTTATTTTATTTTAATATTTTCAATCAAAATCACTTCATATTAGCTTCATATTCAGCATTTTTAATGCTGATTTTCTGTTTTATTTTATTTTCTGTCAAAATCAATTTATATTAGCCTCACAGTCAGCATTTTTAAAGCTGATTTATTTTATTTTTTTAAATCAGAATCACTTCATATTAGCTTTACATTCAGCATTTTTAATGCTGATTTTCTGTTTTTTTTTTATTTCATTTTCAATATAAAAAAGTAAATAAATAAATATATAAATAAATAAAATAAAATAAAAAAAAATAAAATAATAAAAAAAATAAAATAAACCAAGCAATTTACTATATACTTTACTACATAATTCTTTGGATCATTTTGAGCCCTGGTTGATTTCTGACTTCCTGCACTAGATTTTTAGGCAGCAACTGTTATAGAAATAGCGCTCACAATCTTAGACTCACAATAGAATTCAACAGAGGTGATGCAATAAGAGTAATTCAATACTCTAAAATTAAACAAATACCTCTAAGGTGCATATATGGCTATAATAGTCAGTTTTGAAAATGATCTTTGACCTAAAATAATGCCTTACAATGTTTCCTCTGTAGGCAGCTCATTAGGTTTTGTAACAGAATAATAATCTTTCATTTGTGTTTGAGTTTTCAACAGAAACTGGTTTTCAAAGTGTTCTTAAAGTGATCAAAGTTTTTTGAAAACCATTATCATCCTGCATAAACTACAAAAATGTGAATTTTTGAAAACTGCAATGACACGTACAGTATATTACATGTTCAGTCTATAGCCACATATGTACACAGACGCACAAAGTGACAATGCCAACTATTGGCCTGGCATGAATAATACAGCATTTTTAGTCGTTTTCACAGATTCGCATGAACAAGGATCATTTTGACAATGTTGTTGTCTGTGTGCAAAACTTTTCAAAAACACAAAGGGAAATCTTTTCAGTTTTTACTACATCATTGTCATGTAAACGCACCCTCATAAAGGTTTGAAGCACTTGAGGTTGAGTAAATGATGATAGAATTTTCATGTTTGGGTGAAATATCCCTTCAAAGACTAGATAACTTTTTAACAAATGTTCTATTAATGTTACTGGAAGAACGCTGAGACCATTCCCTGTTAGCTGGATAGAAAATGATCTTTGACCTAAAATTTTACAATACTCCCTCTGTAGGCAGCTCATTAGGTTTTGGAACAGAATAATAATCTTTCATTTGTGTTTGATTTATGCACTTTTTCTAAACTCATGCTTTTATTGTACGTGTGCAGATTGGACCTGGCTCAGTCTTTGGGACTCACACAGCTCCAGGTGAAGACATGGTACCAGAACAGACGCATGAAATGGAAGAAAATGGTGAGTCAGTGAGGCTAACACTGCAAGGACTGTCTGCCTTACGAGCTCAGTTCGTTAGAATACTGTCATCTTGTATCAATAAAACATCTGTGTTGAAAATCCACCAAAGCTTTGTGTGTGGAAATGGAAACTCTGAGACATATCATTAAAAATCCATTAGACAGTTTTGAGCTGCCCTCCCCAGCACTCAATACAATCAGTGCGTGTAACAGCGACGACCCCGGGCTGCTGGTTGCGAGAGTGATGATTTAAAGGACAGTACAGGTCTACGTCAGTGCGATCAACCTCTCAAGCAGGAACAAAAGATCAACAGAACGTTCACCTCTGAGATAAACGAGTGCAAACGGCCAGCCCATATGGCTATACATCTTCCCTTAATCACCGTAATAACCATCCTCACCTTTGACTAGGCCCACATTTTTCACAGCTCATGTGTGTCCATGTTTCTCTAGGTGCTAAAAGGAGGACACGAGGCTCCTACCAAACCCAAAGGCCGACCTAAGAAGAACTCCATCCCAACCACAGAGGAGATCGAGGCCCAGGAACGGCTGGCGGCCAAACTAGTGGAGAAGGAGAGGCTACAAGCCGAAGTGGAAGACGAGGTCTTCCAATCTCAACCTCAAGATCTCAGTACGTCCGCCACGTCTGAATCCGTCTGTCCAGAAACCCCCACGCAAGAACAGGCCCCTCCGTCTCCGTCAGAAGCAATGACGACCAGCTAAACGCACAATCAAAGACAGCTACTGAAAGACTCTGATGCTCTCTGGACTTGAGCAGTTGAACGGCTTCCCAAGTCTGATTTTGAGTTGACAGCGGCCCCAAAGAGTATAGCGGTACTTTAGACACACAAAAATGTGTGAATGTCATTGCAAAACAACAAAACATCAAACTAAGTGGCTTGTGTAAACAAAACAGAGAGAATAAGCACACTTCTCAAGCGAAACATTTCACTAAAATAAGCTTTTTTAGGTATTAGATGATAACTGGACACTGTATTTGACGCATTCTGGTTGCAAAACACGTTCATACCCGGTTAACAAAAATATGTTCTAAGAATATTTACTAACGTTCCTATTAAGTTATGAAAACGTTATTTCTGAATGTTCCCTGAACATTTAAAACATTTAAAAATTAAAATGTTTTAAAAACATCTGTTAAGGGAACATTCTTTTTTATCATATTATATTATGGGAATGTTACTTTTGAATGTTGTCTGAACATTCTGAAAAAAGTAGCAACATTTAAAAAACGTCCAACCAAAACGTTTCCGAAAAAGTTCCATGAACAATGTATAGATAATGTTTTGTGCTATTGTTTTGAGAACATTGTTAAAGGGATAGTTCATCCAAAAGTGAAATTTCTATCATCATTTACTCATCCTCATGCCGTTCTTATTTATTTATTTTTTTCTGATGAACACAAAAGAACCTATTTTAAAGAACCAAACAGTTGTTGGTCCCCATTGACTTCCATAGTGTTTTGTTCATACTATGGAAGTCAATGGGTTCCAGCAACTGTTTGGTTACCCATATTCTTCAAATATATTTTTATATGATCTTAAGAAGAAAGAATCTCAGGCAGCACCATTTTCAACTAAAAACATTAAACATTTTATGTGTTTTGGCCGTTCATTTACACGACGTGTAATCAATGATTATAATCAACAGTGTTTGGATTTTCAACAGAAAATGGTTTTCAAAGTGTTCTTAAAGCGATCAAAGTTTTTTGAAAACCATTATCTTCCTGCATAAACTACCAAAATGTGAATTTTTGAAAACTGCAATGACATGTACAGTATATTACGTGTTCAGTCTATAGCTACATATGTACACAGACGCACAAAGTGACATTGCCAACTATTGTCCTGGCATGAATAATACAGCATTTTTAGTCGTTTTCACGGATTCGCATGAACAAGGATCATTTTGACAATGTTGTTGTCTGTGACAAAACTTTTCAAAAACACAAAGGAAAATCTTTTCAATTTTTACTACATCGTGGTCATGTAAACGTACCCTTATACAGGTTTGAAGCACTTGAGGTTGAGTAAATGATGACAGAATTTTCATGTTTGGGTGAAATATCCCTTCAAAGACTAGATAACTTTTTAACAAATGCTCTATTAATGTTACTGGAAGAATGCTGAGACCGTTCCCTGTTAGCTGGATAGTTCACCTGTGGACTTCATATATTCACTAAAAATCATATCGAGCCCATTTACAGATTTTCTAATGCAATGACATGCAGTCATTTTATAGTATGCCTAAGTGTCCAGTTTCTTTCCACTATGTATGGCGATGCAGTGATCAACATTGCTTTAAATGTTTCTGTCATACAGCTGCCTCTCTGAAATGTATTTTATAAAAATTTTCAAGCCATTAATATGCTGCCAGATATGCCAGCATATAAAACTAAATCACACAGACTGACTTTCTCGCACCAGTACAGCACGTTCTATATGGACAAACAGTAAGTGTTTATTTTTTTCTGGGTATGTTCCTCTCTTTCCCTGTAAATATTACCTGTTTAATTGCGCCTGTAGTTTACGGTGCACCTGTGTACTGTAGTTTGGGATTCTGTGCCAAAACATATATATTTGAGACGCTAAAGTGGCCTTTGAGGTATTTTTTTTTTCTTTTTTTTACACATCCACGAAGCTGCTGCCATTAAAAGTTAATAGGGCGGGTTAGTATGAATACCAGTGTAAACATGTACAGAGTTCTGGATTTCGCATGAGAAAATGTTGCTCTTTTTAAAGCTGGATTGTCCAGTTTGGGTAAAGATTAGCTTTATCCATTCAACATCTCAATGGATAAAGAATCTGTCAGCTTAGTATAGAAAAAGAACATAAATTTTGAGAAAACATTAAAGGTAGTATTGATTTAAGTAAACCTTCCAAAGTGCCCTCTCTCTGCCAAACGACAATGTGTTTTCTCTGTTCCTGTTTGCAGAGAAAAATTGTTTCTTTTGTTCACTTTATTCGTGGCATGCTTCGACTTCTTTGTATTTGAACCGAATTCTTTCTTCAAATCACCTTTGTGTGTGTGTATAACCTTTGCACGGCCGTTTAGTACTATTCTTTGGTAGCTATTGTATGTTTCGTCCCATTTCATTCCCTTTGAATGAAAAAATGTTGAACCCTTTTCCCCCACTGTGGAGTGGCGCAGTATGACACAACTAAGTGCAGGCTGGTTTTATTACTGTAAGAAAAACCACTTAATCTGTCAGGGATGCAAAGCAATTAATAAATCAAACTCGCACTAGTAAAACCTGCAAAAAAAAAACAAAAAAAAACACGAAAATCTGTGGGACATGTCGAAGCCCGCGGGAGCTCTGCACATGCCTACAGCTGACTGACGGCCCACAAACAGCCTCCTCTATCCTGCATGTCATAAGCTCCGTTTCCAACCGTTGTTGCCTTTTGCGAAGATTTTATTTGTATAGTTGTTTTTTGTTCTGTGTTTAGCTAACAACAAATATTGAATATATATTCCTTCTTTGATATAAAAACATTTTTTTTTTTTCTGGTGTACATACTGAATTTTATTGGGTGAGTAGTTATTTTGTATTCTTTCGTTTTGGAGGAGAAAACTATATAGATAGATATTTGACGAGAATCCCTTTTTCACCCAATGTTCTGTAATTTTTATTTTATGTGCGTGTGTTTGCATATTTAATAACATTTAATAAAGATGCCATTAATTTTGGAGGTCTGATATCATGATTTCTGTGTATTTTAAAACTTTGAAATTTTCACTCAAAAATGAGCAAATTTCACAAATAATACAAAGAAATAGCAATTAACACATTGAATTAAATTAAATGAAGACTACAACACTATTTTCTTGGAAAATGTAGACAGAAAAAATACAGTAAAGGTGTATCTTAATAAGCTCCCTTATTCACTAGTAAGTGCACTAACAGGGAGTCTGCCATTGTCAAAATTGTCAGTGCAGAGATTGTTACTGCATAGAAATTCCCAGAATGCAACACAAAAGCCATACTCACTGTATTCACTTACTAGAAATGTTATCAGTTTGCTATTACATTTCATTCATAATGTGCATAAAAGTGAAACCTGTTTTTTCCTGCAAATTTTTAAGTGCGATACAGGTATTTAAGTTTTAAGATTTAGAAAATATTAAAGGCATAGTTCACCCCAAAATGCAAATTATGTCATCATTTATTCATCATCATGATGTTGCAGACCCGTAAGTGTCCACAAATTGAGTTTTAATATTCTCTCATCAATTTTGCTCAGCCTATGAAAATCTACATAATCAACAAACGTCAAATATGGTAAACAGAAGCTCAAATGTGCATGCTTATGCACAAGAACCAATGAGGTTTGGTATTGCACGTCAAACACTCACAAATGAGTGTTCGTTTTTCATATTTGATGTGCTCTAAGTAAAATCTCTGCAGGATAAATGTATATTTCTTAACAGCACTGTATTTTTCAACATCTACCAGTTACATTTTTTATGCACAAACTTGCAATTGTATTGCAGGTGTTAAGTCATCAGCATTAATGTTTCATGAATCAAGACCCTTGCTACTGGCCAAATGCATGTTCATGTTATACTGATTCACATATTCACATATGAAGCTATAGGGAGCGAAATGAGCAGTGTTGGGCATGTTACTTTAAAAAAAAAAAAGTAATTATAGTTACTAGTTACTTCTCACAAATAGTAACTGAGTTAGTAACTGAGTTACATCATTATAAAAGTAACTAATTACCAGGAAAAGTAACTATTGCGTTACTTTTTAAAACAATTTTCAAATGTCAAATAACTTGGATGCCCCCAATATTAAATATGTTAAATTAATGAAATGGACACTAAATAAAATAAAGCAACGAAAATGCAGCGCGTTGCGTTCTTCTGACCTCATTTGCTTGCCTGTATATAGTTCGCATAATCATCAGTAAAGTGTATTGTGAGATCTGAGGTCTTATATCACTGTATTAGTTCACTGAGGTGCATCACGCGTCGTTGGGGAATCCTGGAGTGTGACGTATGAGGGGAACCCCAGTATTACAGCACAGCGTCACACAAGCCATGATACAAAGTTACAGATACTAAGCAACCGAAAGCAATATATGTCTTCCTCAGATGTAATGTTAGTTCTGTACTTCAGCGTTGGGTAAAAGAGCATTATAATCTCCTTTGTGGTAGAGAAAGCTGCTTACATGTAGGCTATGGGAAACAGCGAAGATGTTGAATTAAACATAGGCTACACACAATCAGCTTTCCACGTTTATACTGGCCGCGATAATCAAAACTTCTACTTAGCGCTTGCTCCATTTCTGCAAATCAGTTTTTGTGAATGAATGACTTGATCCACATATGGCCTTTATCAACAGCCGCTTGCGCCACCTGCTGGTGAGCGGCTGACATCAGCTGAAGATTATGCATCGGTGCCCTACTGCTATTCCTGTGGGTCCCGGATGTGCACCGCTGAATTTTCTGCCGAATTTTAACCACTGAATTTGTGGCAGTGAATTTTGAAAGTGAAATAAAATGACCGAAATCTGCCTGTCAAATATTATACATCGTATTTTTAAACAGACTGAATATTTTGGAAGTGAATTCTGGAAGGTGAATATGAATTACTGAATTTTTAATTATGAAAATGTGTGTGAAATATTTTGAATTGAAATATTCACAGCTTAAATAAACAACTATGTTAAATTTCAGGGCCTAAAAATGTACGCCCTGGAAATACAAGCCATTAAAATGCAAGCACTGTTAATTGCAATGCATCTTTTTTTTTCGATTTGTGGAATTCAGCATGCTTTATATTTCAAAAACTATTGTCATTATTTTGCTTCCATATTACGGTAGCCTACGTCAAATACAGGTAGCCTACACTGCGCATCCATTCAGATGAACTGAAAAATAAAATTATAATAATATAATAATAAATTATAGTAACGCCAGTATTTTATTGTCAGTAACGGTAACGGCGTTTTAACGGGGGAAACAGTACTTCGTTTGATTACTCGTTACTGAAAAAAATAACGCCATTAGTAACGCCGTTTATTTATAACGCTGTTATTCCCATCACTGGAAATGAGACACACAAAAGACAGTGAGAAGGGTCTTCTTGTAGACACTGCTTTAGGCAAAAAGTCTGTGAAAAACGTACTTACCCTTTTTATAGAGCAGGGTCAATTTCAAGAAAATAAAAAAAGTCAATAAAAGTGTAATTTACTTTGGTTGTGACAAAAAAGGTATTACATTGATCATCATCATCTATTACAAAATTTTAATTAAGCACCAATATAAAGCAGAGTGATGATTTGTTCTATTTGTATCTTTCATTGCATTCTTATTTTTACACAATTTGTTCTTAAATAAACATGTATGTCTATTATAGGCTTATCATTCACTCCACACTTCCTTCATGTTGTCCTGTAGTGCACCTCACTCCTTAATGACCCGCTCAAACAGGTTTGTACCATCAAGTGCATTTTTGCTAGTTTGTAGCACACGGTGATGAGAGCAAAGGCAATCACCTTGGGCTGTGTGTGTGTTTGTGCATGTGTGAACATACACACATGTGTGTTTCTGCGTGTGTGTGTGTGTGTGTGTACGAGGTAAAGGGGTCAGGGTTAAAGGTAGCTTCAAACCCGAGGCAGAGGATTATGGCTGACAGGAAGTTGTAGTGGAAATGTTGATGATTGAAGTGTCACTGATTATCACTAAAGAGAGAAACACTGTTGAGCTTGAAGTTTTCGGGTCATGTAACACAGTTTGCAGTAGGCGATATGGGTAATACTTTACAATAATATATATATATAGTTATAATAGTTATAATACCCCTGATGTCTGTGCAAAGTGATCTTATTAATGAACATGTAAGTATGCCTGTCACATACAGTGAGGTCTGCTAAGTCTTTTTTGGCATGGCAGGTCACAGCAGGCATGCTGAATTCTGGGTAACTGCTGTGTGGTATAGTCAGGTTATGGAAATAGCCCGCAGGTATGTTGCTCTAATTGGAGAGGCAAACATTTAGTCTCCTGGCCCCCAGGTTCACAGCCAGGTCAGTGGAGTCTGATAACTTGAGCGATGTCATTGTCGCGCCCACCTCTCGACGTCTGTCACATCACACTCATCCATCCCCACCTTCACCTGTCAGCTTCATTAGCATACTGCTATGAGAAAAAAAAATAAATAAATAAATAAAAAATAAAACCTCTTTGTGCTCGCCTTATCTGTGCTGTGACAGGGGAGGTGATTTCTACATACCAAGAGAAGAAACCACAACCTGTCCAGAGGAAAGGATCCACCCTTCCAGTGTACGAACAATGACCCTGTTGTCTTCACCTGTGGATGAAAACCTGTCATTATCAAGGGCATGTACATAAACTAACAGCAAACACACTGTGCCATATCTATAATTCATCATGATGAGTTCCATCACTCTGACAGAGAGCGTTTCACAGTGATTACGTGTTTTTAAAGCCATGCTGGAACCTTCCTGTGATTATGTATGTAATACAAACACGAAATACAAACATTCAATGAAGGAGGTTTCAAATGCACTAGAAACTAGTTTCGTCTGAAAACGGCTCATGCAATATTCAAAACATAAGGTTTAGTAAATACAAACAAGAATGACAATTTTTCCCCAACTGATTAATAACAATACATTAACAGCTTTGTATTACAAGCAGTGTTAGGTGATCAATAATTGTAATTTAATTACTTTTCCTTGAAGAAGTAAAGAAAGGGATTACTTTTCATTTTTTTGGTATTTACTTCTGATGTAATTGCATTAAATATTGTATAGAACAACTCTATATTAAACAACAGTGGATTAAACATCAAAATGTATCATCTAATGTTAAAATGTGTGTTTTTAATGCAACCTTCTCCTTTTAAGTACTTTGGTCAGTTCAGGAATAATTTATGCAATTTTAAATTATTATTTGAAATAAATAAAAGAGCAGTTTCATGTCTATTGTTGTTCAACTGGTTGAGGTTGATGTGGGATTTAGAAAGTAATTAGTAATAACTAATTCAATTCTTTTTAGAGAGAGTAATTAGTACAGTAATCTAATTACACTGTTAAGATGTAATTAGTAATTCATTTATTTTTTAGAGTAGTTTACCCACTGATTACGTTTAAATAGGCAAATACAGCGTTACATTTCAGGATCATAAATTTGAAAATTTAATAAACCAAATTAAATTTTGTTTTAATTTTGCTGACATATTAGTTAAAGGCTTTTGCAGAGGGGATTTTGGATATCTCATTTTAGCACTCCATAAATCAGAAAATACTGTCAACATCCAATCACCATGTTTTTAAGATTAAAATGTTGTATAAAATCAGGTGAATTATATATGAACATCCCCCTCAGTAAAACTTTCAGAATATAGAAAGGAATAAAATTGTAAAGTTTGGAGTAAGTGATACTAAAGTGAAGAAAAAACAGTCTTTAAAGATATTTAAGATAATTTAAATCTACAAATAAACACTTAAATGTGTATTTTGGGTGTTTTCTTTCCATTAGTCTGAAAAAGAATGTTATGAAAACAAACAGCTCAAAATCTCAAATAATACAGTAGTTTTTCCTGTAGCGTCTTGCCTCAAATATGTAAAACATTACAAATAATATGATTAAATATGCAAAATCTTCACTAAATCAGATATTTGAGACTGACTTGTCCTTGGAAAACTTACTAACACAATGCAAGAGTGCTGTGAGTGGTTGTCAGGACAATGCTATGAGATTGCTAAGTTGTCTTTGCTATGTCACTGTTAGCACAATGGTATGCTAAAGCGTTCTGAATGGTTACTGAGATGTCACTAGGAGAACAGTGCCTTAGAAAGCACTAATTACTAAATATTATTACAGGTAATGTACCTGACAACAGGTGGCAATATAAATCATGTCTACAGGTGTCAGTGTTATTCACAACCAAAGGAAATCACACGCCTAACCTGGGGCCCTAAATTTCATCAGTACATAGATAATTAGATTTTAAGAATTAGACATTAATGCAATTATTATTTTATGTAATAATAATAATTATATATATATATATATATATATATATATATATACACACACACACACACACACACACACACACACACACACATATATACATATATATATATATATATATATATATATATATTATTATTATTATGTATATTAATGCAACTTAAGGGAAAGCATTCTTCATATATATCAGAAAATAAGTAATGAACTGAGATCAAATAAACATATTTTCATTTTATATATATATATATATATATATATATATATATATATATATATATATATATAGAGGAGATTTGTAAATTATGACTTCAGGTTGAATTTTAATATTGGAAAAATCATCTGTGGAGGATGAGCTATGAGTTTAATAGACTCTACATTTTCTCAGTCAATTTACCAATCAGCTGCATCTAAAGCCTATCAATCTTTATCATCTCACACCTAATTAATGGTGGTTAATGCTGTTCCCTGTGGACAGCTGGCTGGTGTTATTTCAGATATTTGCAAATGTATTTACAGTAGCGATTAGCCTTCAGCGGTCCGCCTCCGCTCACTCATGCTAATACACCGGTCAACAATCTGTCCAGCATCTGCAAGATGGCGCTGCCGCCTACACACACATTAAACACTCTGCTGTACACACACGAACACAGGGCCACAAACCAAAACATCCACACACTCTCCCGTTTGCCTGTTTTGGGGGGGTTTGAGGGATTGTCCATCTAAGCTTATGATCTAGACCTCAAGGGCTTGACTTGTGGACCATCTATAAGAAATACACCTGTTTTATATCCAGCTTTACCTGAATACATATAGTACACATACAGTACACTGTATATTGTCTGAAGTTGTAAATAAAATGAAGATTACTGGAGTATGTTTTAAAAGAAAATATTTTTTTAGTCTTTTTTTAGTCAAAATTTCACTTTTCATCCATTATTACTTGTGGACTCTTTGCAATTATTTGAAAAATTTACTAGCAATTTCTAAGTGAAAATTGTTTCTACACTAAAAGTTTACTCACATAAAGCAATATAGCAAATCTCAACCTCTTAAATGCTTGTATCATTGCAAAATGTAAACTACATTGTTGCCCAGCTGTAATCTACTAAATGCAAGGCATTAATTATATTAATTTTAATAATATAACGATTTTCTGTAAAACTGCTTTCGATTGTGAAAAGTGAAATACAATTTACTAATAATTAAGTGAAAATCATTTGAAAAGGAAAAGAAAAGAAAAGAAAAGAAAAAAAAACACCAAAGTTATTTCTTACCATCTAACACAAAAGGAAATGTTTAGGCCTATGCTCATATAAAAGTTTAAAGAAAAGTAGTCCATATGGCTCATATGGTCAGGAACAGGTTGAAATTTGATATTAATTATTTCATTCTAATATATCCATATTTAAATCACACACACACACACACACACACACGCACACACACAAAAAAAAGAAAAAATTCTGTGAGTAAAAACTTAAATCTCAGTCTCAGTTCCTTATATGGCTTTAGAACACTTGGAAAACAGCACACAAACTGTGTATAACTTTTGTTATGGCACCTCTGTGGTGCGTTTTATCAGTTTTTGGTAGCTTGACAACCTTTGGTCACCATTCACTTCCATTATGTGGAAAAAATACGAGCATCCTGCCTGCAGTTGATGAAAAAAGCGATTCATCTGGGTTTTGAACAACTCGAGAGTGAGTAAATGATGACAGAATGTTCATTTTTGGGTGAACGATCCCTCTGCCATCCAAAACTTCAACCCTGGTCCCTGAGAGAGATGAGTCAGACATGGCACAGATAGCGTGGAGTCTGCGGGACATGTGATCCGCTTGTTCTGCTGCCCAAACACTCCATTAAGACTGTGATGGGGACGGACAGACAGTGAAGATGGAAAGGCACGGCGCAGCGGTCACTGTCACCCAGCTGGTCGAGCTATAAGTCATCACCGGGCACAGCTGCACGCAGACGCTCCCAGAAGCCACCAGCGCAGCCCGCTCCGCTCAGGGCTTCTCGTTGTGTTGTGTTTTCCCTCAACATGATCTAAGGCTCTGTTAAAACCCGAGCCAAAAAAAAGAGTTTCATGCAAATTCTTTGTGCTGGAATCCACACATAAGTCAAAGCCAATTTAAAAGCACAGGCACATTCGGTACTGTGTTTGAACGGGCAGCGTTCTCTTCCTCTACTGGGAGTTTTGTGCCAGACCTCAACTGTTGTTTTCCTATTATGATAAAAACAACTCTTAATACACTTCATGAAACATTCGCTACAAGCTTGTAATCCACATTTTACACCGCTGCTTGGATTTATAAGCGAAGCTGCTTTAAGTGCCAAGGAAACATCAGTGACTGCCACGCTGCAGACTGTGTAATGCAGGATCAACGGCCTTTGGAAATTGCTACGCAATTACGTATTTGTTGACAGGCCATAGCAAAAACGAATGTGTCTTATGGAAATGATATGCTTTATAGTGCATGAACACGGTCAGGCTGGAAGACTTGGATTCCAGCTAGCTGTTCAAAAAAAGATTTGAACTTCTGTCCCGCAACGCAAGAAAAACTGATTAATTACTTTCGGGTGGACAATGGATTCCCTGGTCAGTAATGGATGATGTACAGTCACACAGCGCAGCTGTTTTTGAAGCCAGTGCCATTTAATTTACTGACGTTCCTGTTTGAGAAAAAATGAAAATAAAAATTAGTGAACTGTGGTAGAGTAAGGGGCAAATTCACTAAACCTTGGCACCAATTTTGCAGTGTTTTATCACAAAAAACTGCATTTTATTTTCAGTGAATATCAACTTAAATTTCAGGCTGTTCCTCATATTGCTTCAGTACCACACAAGCTGTATGGACTAGTGTTGTGGTATTAAAATTAGCAACAAAAGTATTTGCAAGTGTTATGGTTTTGGTACCTCATATTACCAGCAACATAACATTTTTAACTCAAAATGTGCTTATTTTATGAAAATTATCTTAATTTAATAAGTTGTATTCAGTATATTGATAAATACAAAAGTTGTGCCCCTTAACTTTTAAATTTTGATAAATATATATTTTGATATATATTTGATAAACATCATTTTTATTAACTGATGTTTATTAATATTTGCAAAATGTCACCTACATTAAAACTATAACAATAATAGAATAGAATAGAATAATTTGGAAAAGTTTAGATTTGTAAAAATTGGCCTTTTGATGTTACCATTAAATATAGTAATGCCACATAAACAGACACCAACATTTTATTAAATTCTTCATGATTTATATACTAAACAATTTAAATTGTGTAAAAATTTAAATCCTTCCATTTTACTGGATCTGACATGGTAGCTATTTTTAAATGCATGACTATAAAGTATAATATAAAATGAGTAACAAGCCACTCAAGATGTGTACATTTTACCATTGATCATGGCAGCAATTAACTGACTAATTGGCTAATTTACCAACTATTTTGTATGCATGTATATGCAACCAGTATATGTAAAAAACAACGGCACGTGCAAAAGAATAACGCAATCAGTAGATAGAGTTCACTGGGTGCTCCTCGCGGCTGTGATGTCCTCACCTTGACTGATCCTCTTCCTGTGCTTTCCTGTGTTGATAGACCTGATCTCAGACCCTTGATCACAAACACTCGGCACCACGACTGAGGCTGTGGAGAAGAGCATTAAGGGTATTAACGTCAGGCCGCCTGTTTTTTTTTTCATTTTTGTTGGTTAAGAACAAGCCGGCTGTGTGCTTTGGCAGGAAAATTTCCAGCAGGAAAAGTGGAAAAAAAGAGGAAGCCTGGATTTGTGAGTGGCAGGTGTTGAGAGACGGATCCCATCATAGAGCGTTTATGCTCATTTTTAACAAATGCTCTGACAGAGGTGGCAGTTTCTGTGGGCACCTGCTTCCTCCAACTGCCGAATGCACTGGAGGTCAGAGCGGGGTCACGGGAGAGTCAGTGGGTGGGGCTAGTTGGTTTGAGTGACAGCCTCTAAAGCGGTATGCTAACACTGAAGCTATAGCACACGTAGGTTGGAGGGGAAAAGGAATGAAGAAAAGTATAGACTGGCCTCCAAAATAAACAAAAGGTCATTGTCTGTCAGATGATGACACGAGGAACGCATGTCCACGTACACACACGTCCATGTACAGCCATACACACATGTCCATAAACCCCTGAAAGTGACATCTAAATGATGATGTTTGGATTACTAACCAAAGAAGTTTATACGAACTTGTACTTTTGAAAGAAAAACATAAGGGGTTCTCACCATGCCGTTGTCTGGACATGATTATCCATCTGATCGCTGCAATTACCTGGTTCATATATTTTTAAGACACCCTTGGCTCCTGCAATGGGCCCTGTGACTCCATCAAAGAGAGGAAAATAGGGAAAATAACACTGAAAAAGAGCTTTCATGGGTCTACAGGTAGGAGTAACTAGGCCTGACGCTGTTCCAGCTCGCCTAGGTGAGCCGCACAAAAGGCTAAAAGCATTAAAACACTATTGCCTTTCACAAGCATTACCTCTGATTGGAAAGTTATTGCACGCTTTATTAAAGAGCAGCTGCTTTAGGTTAGATGACAGAGCATTCAGCCAACTTACATTAGTTTTTTTTTTTATTCTTCTTAGCTGTACTCTTCTGAAACCATGAGGAACATAAATTGCTTTGAAAGACAGAGGAACAGAATATGGATCTAGAAAAAGGAAAATCCTTGAGATAGATAGATAGATAGATAGATAGACAGACAGACAGACAGACAGACAGACAGACAGACAGACAGATAGATAGATAGATAGATAGATAGATAGATAGATAGATAGATAGATAGATACAGATAGATCTAATTTACAAACGAAACAATATTTCAGACTCATCCAAAACATCAGTAAGCTTGTGTGTGTGTGTGTGTATGAGAGCCCAGACTTGTGAAACCAGTGCGGTTCATGATGTTTTTAAAGTATGACACAGTCTCAGGAACATAATACTGTCACAGCAACCATAATCGCCCTTAGCTCATTCATGTCAGTACACTAATGAAATATTACTGGATATTTTCATGATCATTCTGGGAACACAATGTCTTTCCTTATTGCATTCAGTACAGAATTCAAGTAAATAAATAAATTTCAAATTCATGTTTTGTTATTACTGTATTAAAAGCTCACTGTATTATGTAGAGTATTATGAGTGAGTGTGATTACCTGCATCTGATACAGCATTCATTCTTCAGATCAATCTCATATTCACAATACAACATTAGTTTGAATCTATCTATCTATCTATCTATCTATCTATCTATCTATCTATCTATCTATCTATCTATCTATCTATCTATGTCACCAATAATGTCACAAATAGTCTGTGGTTTAAGAAATGCTGCTGCAAATTCATTCAGTTTGGCTTGTCATAACCAGAATAAAAGTTCAGGAGCAAACAGGGTTTTGAGGTACAATGCTGAAATCACATGCATGGTGGCCCTGCTGTTAAACAATAAGGCTATTTTCTCAACAAACTCAATTGACTCCGATGACTTCAGGTCTGCTTGATGAGCTGTCAAAACCATCAGAAAGCACGGTCCCATGAAGAACGATGCCAGCATTCCTCTCGCACACCCTGCCAAAAGCTTGTGTGTGTTGCTCCTGGTTGCTATAAACATTTAGACAATTTGCATTGACTATGCGATACTGTAATATTTCCTTCGAGATGTTATCTGCCCAGGTTTGGCGCGCTGCCACATATTCAGTGATCTGATGTGCCTTCGGTCTTGACAAGGTGAGCGCAGAGCCTGCAGTCCCACGGTGCATTGCTGCTCACTGAGGCAGAAGAGGAGGCAACGGGCCAACGACAAGCACAAGATTTCATAAGCACTTAACTCTGATGAAACCAAAGAATATGGGGTGAGATGACAGATAAAAAAATGAGTGTCAGGGTTTATGTCACTCTGAATGTGTTTGTCTTTGTGGGTGTTTCTGAAACTCAAGCATGCATGCAAGCTCTTAATCAAACGCAGCACAAAGAGATCATTCACTAAAAAGCACAGCTATCTATAGTGTTTCTAATGAACAATTACTAAATAAAGACGAGAGGAAAGACTAGATTGAGAACAATCGATGTTGTTGGGGAAAACTGACTTATAAAGTAGTTTACTCTCAAACTGAATAAACTGAAGTTTTAATTTCTTTAATTTCTGAAAAAAAGTTAATTTTTATTTAATAAATATATTTATAACCATAAAATCATAAAACTATTAATAATAATAATAATAATAATAATAATAATAATAATAATTAAAAATACGTTTTTTTAAATAAATCTACATTTATATTTTAGAAATAAATTTATAAAAATATTTATGTGAAAAAGTTAATTTAATTTAATTAACTTTTATTTATTTAATTAAACCCTCTGAAACAAGATTTTTTAAAATAAATTTGACATTCTTACTATTTTTGTTATTTAATAAATACATTATATTATATTTATATACAATATATATTATATTATAAATAAATAAATAAATAAATAAATAAATAAATATATATATATATATATATATATATATATATATATATATATATATATATATATATTACATTATTATTATTTATTTTATTTAATTTTTATTTATTTATTTATTTATTTATTTATTTATTTTTACAAATCTACATTTTTATTTTATAACTATAAATAAATTAACATTTTTATTTCAGGTAACTAAAGGATAAAAAACAAGTCACGCTCCAGTCTAAGACTTCTCATTATCTGCAGGATCATTTGTATACGAACCACTTGGCAGTTCATCGCCAATCTTTTCACAGACGCATTAGCGCACTTCCAAGTTTATCTTTCCTACAGTGTGGGTGGTAATGATTTGATTTGCCCAGTGCAGTCACAGAAGATGTTTCCTCATTAGACTACAGAGTAAAAAGAAGCTGTCCACCCCGCTGTGTATTAATGATGAGTGAGAGCAGGACTGATCAACTGAACTACATAAGTATGGTCAAGAGTTTCCTGCATCACCACTAGATAATTAACAAAAAGGAAGCCTGTCAAGATATTCATAAGGGCTTGAACAATTTGGGCTGTGCAGTAAACACACACACACACACACACACACACACACACACTTTCTGCAAGTAGCCTGTAAACTTGATTGTGCTTTACCGTATTACAGTGGGTTTGAATTCCCGTCACTGTATTGTTGCGCATATTGACATATTTCACTATATCACACATTTCACAAGTCAAATGCTGCCTTGGCTGGCCTGTATTCCAAGACAATTGTGTAAATACAGTATGTCACAATATCAAATCACCCTAGAACAGCTAACAATGACTAAAGAGAAAATATTAAAATGCTACATGAGAAGCTATGCAGCGGGTGAGTCATTTGGACTTTCAAGTTCGCCGTGAATGAGTCACTTGGAGTTAGCACAAAGACTAATTGTTCTCCAATGGCCTCGGAGGCAATTTATGTTAATTCTGAGCGTACAGTCAAGACACGCTTAATTTTAGTCCTCGTAAAAACAATGACATATAGGAGTCAAAACAGAGAGGCCCCACACAAAATCCTCACATTTATCAATCACTGACAGAATCTCACAGAAAGCCAATGAATGGTTTCGCTGAGGCTGTTACCCAAAGGGGGGGAAATCACCTTTAGCCTCTGAAGAATGTTCAATGTGTGCATACACTCCCATTAAGAATGGATAAACCCATTCGTTACAGTGTTGTTTACCACATTTTAAAGTCAGCATGAAAGCGTACCGCTGCATTGTTCACTGCAGTAATGATCCTCGCATATAGGAGTGCTGACACTATACATTTTTTTTAGATTATTCTGTGACGTTGTATTCCCAAAGCATAATTTATCAGTTCTGATAGCAGTAAGTCTGGGAAAAAGGACTGAAAACTCAAAGATCGGAGTCAATATTTGCACTGTGAGTGTTTTAGAGTGCAGACAATAGTATGATTTTTTTTCTAGGTCTAATAATGCAAGAAGGAAAAGATTTCACCTCTGCTGAACATAAACTCTGAATCATTTTCTAGTCGCTCTTTTTCATACAGTTACAATATGTACTCAGGCTGTCAAGCTTCAAAAATTACATTGCATTTACATAGTTATTCAAGTAGTTATTTACATTGATTCAAATCGATTAATTGATTCAGTGAAGAGAATCAGATCAGTCTGATTCAGGAACAGTTGTGATCAAACCGGTTTTGTAAACTGGATCAATGAATTTATTGAAAAGATCTTACTCAAAATAATTATTTGTTCACAAATTGAACTTTATTGTGTCAAGTAGAACAAGAGTGGATGTCAAGAAGTTAAATTTAGTCAAAAATCTAATTTATTTTTATGGTGCTTTTCATTTATTGTTTCCACAGAAAATCATGATGTTAATGTATATTATATCTTTAGCATTAGAGCTGAGTGATAATACAGTAGTTTACATTTCAAGCAACCTGATCTCATGATGAAAACGTACCTCTGGGAACTTTTTCACAAGACCCGAAATATGTATCGCCATGTACGTTTTGTGACATACTCGATGTGAAATGTCCTCTGGGTGGTGCTAAAAGAATGTTGTTTTTTTTTTTTTTTTTTTTTTTTTTTTTTTTTCCGCTGGAACAGATGAACGTACATATGGTAGGTTTTCTGTGACATTGGTTTTGTAAGTGTCACCGCAGTTCTGATTTGAAATGTCCGTTGAGTGGCGTTATAACTCTAATTCTCCGTGACGTTTTAAAATAACGTACCATCTGCACTACACCTAAACCTACCCAATAATATGAAGAAAAGCAAATGTGATGTAAAAACGCAATCGCAAGCATGTCATTTTAGCTTGTTTTTTGATCTCTCATCTTTCAGCTCTTTCATTGTGAGTCATGTTTTTGACAGGATTCCGCATCCTAAGTCCAATTCTGTGCCGGCTGAGCTACTGAGCAAACTTGTTATGTCTGGAAAGCGAAACATATGGAGCTGTAATCATAACTGTGTACAAAAACGACTACAAGTGCTCAATGTTTTACTGCCTCTAGTGTTCATTTCTGTTGGAAACTGCAGAGATATGTACTTATTGGTACGTATTTAGTGTTTTGTGAAAAAGTTCCCAAAGCTACGTTTTCATCATGAGACCAGGTTTCAACACATATAATTTATAACAAAATAAACACTCAAGCAGTTGAAATTTGCTATATAGTCAGTATCACTTTACATGAATATACTGTATGTATGTGACTAAAGTTGGATATACAGTGGGTACGGAAAGTATTCAGACCCCCTTAAATTTTTCACTCTTTGTTATATTGCAGCCATTTGCTAAAATCATTTAAGTTCATTTTTTTTTTCCTCATTAATGTACACACAGCACCCCATATTGACAGAAAAACACAGAATTGTTGACATTTTTGCAGATTTATTAAAAAAGAAAAACCGAAATATCACATGGTCCTAAGTATTCAGACCCTTTGCTCAGTATTTAGTAGAAGCACCCTTTTGATCTAATACAGCCATGAGTCTTTTTGGGAAAGATGCAACAAGTTTTTCACACCTGGATTTGGGGATCCTCTGCCATTCCTCCTTGCAGATTCCCTCCAGTTCTGTCAGTTGGATGGTAAACGTTGGTGGACAGCCATTTTTAGGTCTCTCCAGAGATGCTCAATTGGTTTTAAGTCAGGGCTCTGGCTGGGCCATTCAAGAACAGTCACGGAGTTGTTGTGAAACCACTCCTTCGTTATTTTAGCTGTGTGCTTAGGGTCATTGTCTTGTTGGAAGGTAAACCTTCGGCCCAGTCTGAGGTCCTGAGCACTCTGGAGAAGGTTTTCATCCAGGATATCCCTGTACTTGGCCGCATTCATCTTTCCCTCGATTGCAACCAGTCGTCCTGTCCCTGCAGCTGAAAAACACCCCCACAGCATGATGCTGCTACCACCATGCTTCACTGTTGGGACTGTATTGGACAGATGATGAGCAGTGCCTGGTTTTCTCCACACATACCGCTTAGAATTAAGGCCAAAAAGTTCTATCTTGGTCTCATCAGACCAGAGAATCTTATTTCTCACCATCTTGGAGTCCTTCATGCGGGCTTTCATGTGTCCTGCACTGAGGAGAGGCTTCCGTCGGGCCACTCTGCCATAAAGCCCCGACTGGTGGAGGGCTGCAGTGATGATTGACTTTCTACAACTTTCTCCCTTCTCCCGACTGCATCTCTGGAGCTCAGCCACAGTGATCTTTGGGTTCTTCTTTACCTCTCTCACCAAGGCTCTTCTCCCCCGATAGCTCAGTTTGGCCGGACGGCCAGCTCTAGGAAGGGTTCTGGTCGTCCCAAACGTCTTCCATTTAAGGATTATGGAGGCCACTGTGCTCTTAGGAACCTTAAGTGCAGCAGAAATTTTTTTGTAACCTTGGCCAGATCTGTGCCTTGCCACAATTCTGTCTCTGAGCTCTTCAGGCAGTTCCTTTGACCTCATGATTCTCATTTGCTCTGACACGCACTGTGAGCTGTAAGGTCTTATATAGACAGGTGTGTGGCTTTCCTAATCAAGTCCAATCAGTATAATCAAACACAGCTGGACTCAAATGAAGGTGTAGAACCATCTCAAGGATGATCAGAAGAAATGGACAGCACCTGAGTTAAATATATGAGTGTCACAGCAAAGGGTCTGAATACTTAGGACCATGTGATATTTCGGTTTTTCTTTTTTAATAAATCTGCAAAAATGTCAACAATTCTGTGTTTTTCTGTCAATATGGGGTGCTGTGTGTACATTAATGAGGAAAAAAAATGAACTTAAATGATTTTAGCAAATGGCTGCAATAACAAAGAGTGAAAAATTTAAGGGGGTCTGAATACTTTCCGTACCCACTGTACTGTGTATCCAGCTGCAAGATAATATTTGCCAACTAGCACTAAACCAGCACAAAGCCAAGATTTGCTATATTATATATATTGCTTCATTTTAGTGTACTGTATCTGAAGAAAGTTTGATGTATTATATATCCGACTTTCCATATATTGATGGACAATAATATCAGTTTGAGACAATATAAACAAATCAAGCTATCACAGCTATTTTATGGCTTCAGACAAATCATATCTACTATTATGAGTACTGTTTATAAAATCTTTTTTATGACATTTTGGAGCTTGGCAGCCCCAGTTCTCGATCGCTTTCATTACTTAGAAAAGTGCGGCAATAAAAAGTGTGGCAATAAAAATTCTTCAGAAATTCTTCAACAACAAATTTCGTTAGAAGGAAGGAAGTCATATGTTGTAGGTTTGGAACGGCATGAGAGTGAGTGTGTAAACAATTTATTTTTCTTGTGAACTTTTCCTTTAAATCTAACAGGTTTACGAGTGCATGAGGAGGTTAATTATAACACTTCATATCCAGGCTTTAACATGACTGAAAAATCATAACAGACAGCAATTAATTGGATCGATGGAGGGATGAATCATTTTTGCAACACCCTCAGGCAAAACATGATCTAATTCTGTTCTTATCACTCAGGGAGACTGAGAAACAAGCGTTCATATAGAAAAAAAAAAAAAAAAAACCCAACTCTGTTGACACTGTGTACTTATTTAAAGTGATAGTTCACCCAAAAATGAAAATTCTCTCATCATTTACTCACCCTTAAAATGTTCCAAACCTGAATTTGATTCAGCTCGTGAACACAAAAGAAGATATTTTGAAGAATATCGGTAACCAAACAGTTCACGGTAGCCATTGACTTCCATAGTATTTTTTCAAAGTCAGTGGCTACCGTGAACTGTTTGGTTACCAGCATTCTTCAAAATATCTTGTTTTGTGTTCAATAGAAGAATGAAACTCATTCAGGTTTGGAACGCGATTCAATGATGACCAAATTTTAAATTTTAGATGAACTATCCCTTTAATCAGTGCACGGTCTCAAAGACAGCGGACCTCACACACTTTTAAGGAAGGAAAAATAAAACCTCAAGCTCTGCTCGTCACAAGCTCTCATTTTCTATGTGGTTATTAGATTGAGGTCTACGTTACAAATTCTTCATTTTATTGAGGTAATAAATCTATCAACTCTCCTAGACTATGATTTTTTTTTTTCTTTCCTTTTGGAGCAGATGTGTGGCATAAATAAACAACTGGTTTCTTCTTCTCCTCGTCTTTCTTAATTGCTTTTTCCCCCCTGAGTATTTGTCATTGGAGGGGCACGTCTTGCTGTTTGTGTGTTAGTGATGTCTTCTGTCATGATGTGCACACTTATTCTCGTGACAGTAATCCTTGCAGAGCTGTCAGCATCTCTGTGTGTGTGTGTGTGTGTGTGTGTGTTGAAAGCGGCCTGCAGGATAAGTTTGGTCAGAGTAGTATCTTTGAGTTTGTTACATACAGCACATCAAACAGAGCACATCCTGATGTGTTTGACAGAGGCCTTTCCACCCCAATAAAACAAATAAAGGCACACAGTTGCTCCTTTGTCAAGATTAGAAGTGAAAAAGATAAAAAAGACAAGGAAAGGAAAGGCATTCTTACTGCTGAGTGACTGGTTGCAGCACTTTCCATGAATATGACACACTTTGGTGTACAATGACGCTTTTTAAGGCACAAATTATAAACTATTAATTAACATAAAATAAACCTAGCATGGAAATAGCTCATTTTTAACATATCAAACATCTGTTTCCTCCTTTAAAATGCTGATTTTGTCTGTCTTCTCAACAGTATTTAACACATTTTGGAAATAAATTGATATTTGATGTAGTAAAAAAAAAAAAGCAAGGATGCTTAATAAATATTTTAAATCATAAACTAAAAGCATAATATTTAGCTGTGTCAAAACTGAGCACAGAGAAGGCAAAAAACTGCTGTTCATATCGAAGTACACATTCAGAAATTCATATAGAAGAGCACATTTACTACCACCAACCCACAGTAGCGACAGTAGGTTTTTTTTTTTTTCCTCCCGGCAGACATCAAGAAAACAGAATCAAGTAAATGTGTGTGTCTGTGTTTTATGCGCGGCCAGTTTGTTCCTGTTATACTCCCACACACCCATGCAGGTTTCCACTAGCTCATCTGAAGAACTCAATCCCTCCCGAATTACAGGGAGATTTAACTAGATTATCCACTGGGTCCTCGCCCGCTGAGAAAACCAGGCCCGACGCAGCGACGCTGGGCCAGCACCTGTTCCTCCACAGTTGCTCTACAGCAAGAGAGACAGAGATAGAGGGAGCGAGAGAGAGGAAATGAGACAGAGACACTCACAGAGAAACGTCTGAACTAACTGTTTCCCTTTCCACTCTAATTAATACAATTATAAATAGGTCCGAAACATTTTTTACAGTTGCATCGCGGTTGCCAAGTATGCTTTGTACATCATAACCTAATAGTTTGTGTAAGTACAAAATGACATATTAATAACAAATAACAATAGTTTCTCCATTACTTCAGCACAGTCAACAAATCAAAGTCTTAATGAATAGAATTTGGTTACAGGAGTATGCTGAAATAGTGGCTGTAATAAAATGCTGCAGTTTAGTGCAAATCCCAAACAAAACAGGTGTAATTTGCAGAAATTATCAGGTCTGAAACCCTAATACCTCAGCATGGCATCGCTAAAATCACATTACACAAACTGTAAGACATTAGACTAGTTTGAGCGGTGATATATATATATATATATATATATATATATATATATATATATATATATTATATATATATATTATATATATATATATATATATATATATATATATATATATATATATATATATATATATATAAACAACCACCTAAAATGCTAAAAGCCCTGAAAAATAAACTTCTTGGAATAAAATGTCTCTACCTACATTTTTTTTTTTTTAAACTCACTGCATTTACCAGCTGAACTGAACACTAGAGGCAGTAAACACCAACAACTTTTATTCTTTTTCATGCAAATCACGATTACAGTGGCAGATTGTTGATTATTAAAGAATTATTGTCACACAGTTCTTTGCACAATACTATGTTATGACCTCAAAACCCTTTTACCATAGTGCATTAGTGCATGATTTGTAAATTAATACATTTTGACATTTGCATCACATAACCAGCTATATATGTTCGGTGTTATAACTTGCTCAGTGGTGCACCCGGTACAGCATTGCTATTGCGATGTAAAAAGCTCAAAGACTTCTAGAAACAAGATAAAATGACATGGTTTCCTCATCAATTGTGCTTTCTATCTCATATTTGCTTTTGTTAACTCTGTCAGTTATATTAGTGTAGATGGTGTGTTATTTTCAAGCATGATAAAGCATTAACCTTTTAGTGCCACTCACTGGATATTTAATTTCCGAACTGCCGCTATACGTAAAAACATACGAGATTCATGTTCATCTACATTGGATAAAACTGAATGCACTTCTAGTGCCACCAACTGGACATTTCACTTTGAAAGTGTCATGAAACATACAAGAAGCAATGAAATGTATTTTTTATTTTTTTTTCTCGGAAATGTCACCACAGGTATGTTTTTCCACTGAGCCTGGGTTGGAAAATATTTGGTTAGTGAGTGATGGTGAAATATCAGTGAAGACTTTGTTCTTTGTTTGGAAGCTTTTAACTCCTGTCTATTCTCATGTCTAAATAGTGCGATCAGGATTCGGAAGTGCAGTTTACAATAGCTATTTTGAATAATATGCACAGATTAGCATTGTCTATCCATAAAGATCCTTTGATATTGATTTATTAGTCTGTTTTAAGGTGTCTTAAATGACAATATGCAAGAACATTACATCTTTGCATATTTAGTCTAAACTCATTGTTTTTTAAGCATCTCGCGCCATGAACGTTGCAACATTTTAAAAGCGATTCTCAAGACCCCTGCATTCATTTCTATTCCATTGGTCTTTTTGAACACATCTTGTTTGAACGCCCCTTCACATACACACTTACGGGCACTCCGCTCTGATCTTTTGTTTCTGGATAAATTATAGATGGATTACTTTTCACCGTAATCCTGCTTTATTCTTTTGAATCTTCAGACTAAATCTCAGTTTGACATAAGATGATGAAAATTCTTCATCTGTATTTCCATTCATTGAGCTCCTCAGTGACCACACCTAACGTTGAATGAATCTTCAAAACTGCGTGTAGTTACTTGATGGTTGCATCAATATAATCATTACGATTTGACATTTCTGGTTGAATAAAACTAATAATTGATGCACTGATCAGAAAGGTTGCACAAGGCCTGTGATTTGTCATTTGCAGGACACACAGTAGGAAGAGGACGTGTCTCAAACGTTCTTATTAGAGACCTTGATACCAGTCTAAACACTGTGGCTTCAAAGTGTTGGTCCAGGTGGGAATAAAGACTATGATGTCATAGGTAAAGATGTAATGTCTGGCTGTCTCATACCGCAACGTTATTTGGTCATAAATAATTAGAAATGATAGTTAATTTACTTTGCTTGTCAGGTGAGAACACGGGACAACTAATAACTGAGGCTAGGAAAAAAACAAAAAAGAAGAAGCCGCAAAATGCCAAAATGTTAACCATACACGGAAACAGGCTGTGGTTGCTAGGAGACAGGTAAACAAACATTGTTATGAGAAATGGGTGTTGTTTCAATGAGCCCGAGGGGACAAGGCCAAAACGCCTAAGGAGCCAGTTCCACAGGATACAAAGCCAAGTATCATTCACGGCACATTCCGTGCAACTAATTGTTTTCACTTTTCACCTCTTTCAGTTCAGCTCTCAAATCCTGGATGCAACATTGTTTCATCTGTTGATTCAAATACTTACTCTGTGGATAAAAAAATAGTCAATGGTTCTCTGTAAGACTATGGTATTTAATTAGTGCTTCCTAATAAACCTTTACACAACAAAACTGTGTTATTGAATCATACTGTAGCTATGGGCACTGATGGGGAAAACATGCAGTGGGCGACTATTCAACTCTATGAGTTACAATTTTAATTTTTAAGCAGCATTCAAGATAGAGTCTTCAACATGTAAAGTAAGGTTAGTTTGCCTATGGGGACACTGTATTTAAGGGAACAGGTGTCCTAGGATATACTTACTATATTATATTGTCTATTTTATCATAGTTGGAAAGATTTACCGACCAACCACCATCCAGAACCAGGACTATATTAGAATTAAGAATAGCACTGGATCTATCTATAAATTTAGTGACTATGCCCTCCACTAATATTGGCACCCTTGGTAAATATGAGCAAAGGCGGCTGTGAAAATACATCTGCATTCTTTATCCTTTTGATCATTCATTCAAAAAAATTCACAAAATTCTAACCTATCATTGAAGTAAAAAAAAAATTGAAAGTGGGGAAAAAATCTCAAGATGAAATAAATGTTTTTCTCCAATGCATGTTGGCCACAACTATTGCCACTCCTAGAAATTTTGATAAGTAAAATATCTCTGAAGTATATTCCCATTCATATTTACATTTTTTTTTTAGCACAATAGGGTGACTAGGAGCATGAAATTGTCCAGCCATGACTTCCTGTTCCACATGATTATAAATATGAGGAACACAAAGGCCAAATTCCCTTATTCATCCATCACAAACAGTAAAACCAAAGAATATAGTTCTGGTGTGCAGAACAACATTGTTGAGCTTCACAAAATAGAAAGTGGCTGTAAAAAAAGAGCTAAAGCATTGAAAATCCCCATTTCCACCATCAGGGCAATAATTAAGAGGTTCCAATCAACTAAAGATGTTACAATTCTGCCTGGAAGAGGACGTGTGTCTGTCATCCTAATGGACGGTGAGGAGGAGATTTGAGTGGCCAAAGACTCTCCAAGGATCACAGCTGAGTTGCAGAGATTGGTTGAGTCTTGGGGTCAGTAAGCCTAAAAACAAAAAATCAAACAACCCCTACATCACCATGTTGTTCAAGAGGGTTTTAAGAAAAATTCTCCTAGCTCATCCTAAAACTAACTTCAGCATATTCAGTTGTCAGACACAACTGGAGCTTCAAATTGCACTGGCTTCTATGGTCAGATGAAACTAAAAAAAGAGATTTTTGGCAGCAAACTCACCAGATGGGTTTAGTACAAACATGGATAAAAAGTATCCCATTCCCACGGTTAAATATACTGCTGGATCTTTAATGTTGTGGGCCTGTTGCATCTTGTTCAGATGCATGGCATCACAGATTCTATCAAATACCAACAGATAAAAAATCTAAAGCTGACTGCCTCTGTTAGAAATCTTATAATGGGCTGTGATTGGATCTTCCATCAGGACAATAATCCAAAACAAACATCAAAATCAACACAAAAATGGGTCACTGGGCACAAAATGAAGCTTTTGCCATGGCCATCCCAGTCCTCTGACCTGAACCCAATAGAAAATGAATGGGGTGAACTAAAGAGGAGAAGCACCAACATGGAGCTGTGAATCTGAAGGATCTGGAGAGATTCTGCATGAAGGAATGGTCTCTGATCTCTTATCAGGTGTTATTCAAACTATTCAGGCATTACAGGAGAAAATTCAGAGCTGTTATCTTGGGAAAAGGACGTTGCAATAATTGGGTGCCAATAATTGTGGCCAACATGAACTAGAGAAAGCATTTATTTCACAATGAGATTTCCCCCCACTTTCAATTGTTTTACTTCAATGATAGGTTAGAATTTTGGTAATTTTTTTAAATTAAATATCAAAAGGATAAACAATGCAGATTTATTTTCACAGATGCCTTTTCTCATATTTACCAAGGGTGCCAGTATTAGTGGAGGGCACTGTATATTGATTGGAGTCATATTTAAAGGTGCACTTTAAATAAGATAAAAATATAAACATAAAAATATATATAAAAAGTTTGAAAAGTTTGCACAATGAAGACTCCAGACATATTCTTAGCCTTATAATGCAGAAAGAAAGAAATACATGCATCTTTGAGTCTGACATTCATTATTCCGACATTCATGTCCGACATTCAAGTTGGAAATATAACACACTTACATGTTATTTTAGCATTGTTTAGATACTATTATAGTTTTTATTAATGAGAAAATGAATTAACTTTGAATTAGTTTTATATTTTATATATTAAAATGTCTATTTAGTTATTTCAATTAACATTTTAGTAATTTGTTGTATGTTTTTGTAATTATTATTATTTTAAAATGTCTATATATTTTATTAATGTTAATTTCAGTTTTAATACAAGTTAAACTAAATAAAAAAGAGAAATGTAGCTGCAATAAAATAAGTTTAATGTTTGTTAGATTTTATTTTATGACAAATTAAGTCGATTTATTTGTTTTATTTTTTCTTTTCTTCTTCTTTTTTATCTTCTTCTTGTTTTTTTTTTTAGTTGAACTATAATAAACCTGCACCAAAGTAGCCAAAACCAAGCAAAATAATTTTACTATGAACAATAAACCTGAATAACTAAATCTGAGTTCAAAATTATGAAAAATATCCAGGTCTATTTGTACATGGTATTATACCTAATGTTTTTTGTCACACTGATCTCTTTGTTATATTATCTATATTATAGATCAGTGTTTCTGACATATTTCAAACTGACACACCCCTTTTAATGTCACAACTTGGCAACTTGTGTATCATATACAATTCCATGTTACTCACTTCACACAGTCATTCATGTGCTCGAAATGTCTGACTCTACTTCAAGTGCACTTTAGTAACCCCACTATTATTAAACACTTTGCTTATGAAATTAATCACGACTGACACTATTTTCCAAGTAAATGGACAGTGCAACATACACACATGCACAGACACACAAAGACTCATCAGAAATGGTTAATGTCATCTCCAGTTCAGTTTCTGTGTGTGGGGTCGTCCTGTCAGACTCGAATCTTTTCCTGAAATTACATCTGAAAACCGAAAATTAAGTTGTCATTTTTTTTTTACTGCCGTAGGTTAATTAGGACCGGGCCTGCAGTAATAACTTGCCTGTGCATGAACTACACCGTCGTGTCAAATACAGTGTCTGACCCCTGATGACCCCTGCTTAAAATTCTTGCACTTCAACAGGCCTTCCATCTCTCTCCTCTCTCCTGCGTTTGCTTTCAGTGTTTCTCTTGATGGCTTTCTGGTGCAGCAGAAAGTGAGTTTCTGAACATACAGTATTTTTTTTTTTTTTAAATAAACAATGTGTGGAAGAGGAAATGCAAGGCTTGCTTGGCATGCACTCTATGCAGCCTTTCGGATTCATTCTATTTTGAAGGCCGATACTTGCTTGCAGGTTTCGATGCCGTTCCGCTCAACCGGGCAGACCAGCGAATTCCACAAATGTGCAGAACACACACTCCCATGTGCACCATGTAAATACATTAACGCTAACCTAGCTGACAGGACACATGCACACACAGACACTCGCGCGGAGCATCTCGGATTAGCAGAAACCGTGTCTATGACAAGGTAATCACACACAACAATGTGTGTGTGTATGTAAGCACTCTCGAGCTCCATCTTAAGACCTCTTCCTGGTCGGGTGCCCACACACACACCCAGTTCTATCAATCACTGTGCATTCTAAAAATGATTTAGCCATTCAGTAATAAAGCCCGCCGGACACATTCAGACTTGCACATAGAACAGGGGAACTCGAGAAACCCAATGCTACTCTAAAGGACATACTTGCTTTTCAGCAAGCCACTCTTTCACACCATTTGGACAACGCAATGCTGAAATGGTTTACAATAAAAGTGGTGCTCAGGGAAAGACCACAGGTAGAGTTACACTAAGCATTCTGGGACTTCATGCCAGTAATTCATTTGGTGTGATGGAGAGTCTAAAGTGTGTAACAGCGTCGGCCTGAGAAACTGTAAAATGCTTTTTTGAGACCTTATTTATGAGCTCGTTTATCCAGTGTTTAGCAAAAGTGGTGATGCTACTAACTTAACACTTATCGGTGACTGTAATGCAGAGCAGTTTTCAAAATAGTGTAGCTTTTCCAGTGTAGCGTCACTAAACTGTTATCCAGTGTTGGGGATTAACTAACTAAAAGTAGCAACATTACTAACTTAACTACATTTAGCACTGGCATGACAGTAGTGCAGTAGTGTAATTCTTTCCATTGTGTAGCAATGTAGTGCAACATGCTGCATTTAATGTGACACTGTCAGTCGCTTTCCTGTCAAGAGAGCTGGGCAAATAATCAAATGTAATGTCATAAATGGTCCTCTTTTATATATAGCATTGCAAAGTCTTGGTGAATTAGACTGTTTGGACACTTTACAGTATTTAAATAAACCTGAAATTGACTGGGAAAAACAAAAAACAAAACAACTTTTGGTTAAAAGGCCTGTTTTGTTAAATGCCGCTAATTTATTTATTAGTACTTAGTGTAAATTTCAGTGCAAGGTTCATGGATTTGAGATTATGAAAATTAATTTCCTAACTGATTTACTCCATGCACCTTGTGAGTGGTTGCACCAGTCTTACTTTTTTAAGCACCTGAGATTCAGTCATATAAAAATTCTCGCCAGAAATAAATTAATCTGACTGAATTAGACTTTAAATTATTGCAATTCAGGCTCTTTTGAAATACATGGCTGACTAAATTTTTGCAAAAGTGCAAATATGCATCTATACAGTACAATTCACTTAAAAACTAGAGGCAGTAAACCAACAACTTTTATTCCTTTTCACACAAACTATGATTACACCAGCATATTATCGATAAATAAATACTTATTTCTACATAATTCCTTTCACATTCTATGTTATGACCTCAAAACACCTTTAATGTAGTGCATGATTTGTAAAATAATACATTCTGATGTTTAAATTGCATAATCAGGTCCGTATCTTAGGCTTTTCCGATATAGTAAACTTGCTCGGTAGCGCATCTGGTACAGCATTGCACTTATGATGTGAAGCGCTTTGGTACAAGTCCTGTGAAACCCGAATCACGATAAAGGAGCTCAAAGACTTGTAGAAGCAAGATAAAATATAGCAAACGTGTTTTTTATCTCATGTATGCTTTTGTTAGGTTTGGTTAGGTTTAGATTAGGGTTTAGTGGCTATTTCACTTTGAAAGTGCTGCAAAATGTGCTACAGGCAATGCAAAATGTATAGGTAAGTTTTTTTTTTTTTTTTTTTTTTTTTTTTTTTTACACTATAGGCTGTTTAACAAACTCTAATATGCAATGGAGGAAAAAAAAAACAGCTTATGGTGTCTCTTGTGGATATGCTGAAAAGTGCAATGAAATGTATCGGGAGCAATGCATTTCAGGTTCAGTAAATAGTCACATATTTCCAATGAGCCATGGTTTATCTTAAGTTATATATTTAAGTACAATATCCCTTTAATAATTTTAAATGTAGTTAGCTATTTTTGCTAGTAATTTTTAGCATAGCTGTATCCTATGGAGTGAATATTGTGTCAAAATTATACAAACAAATCTCACCTGTTCCCCACTCATATTGGTCTGAAAAGGTAAACTGGTGTTTCGGGTCTCAGGAGACTAGCGTAAATTGACCGACAGCGCCATCTTCTGTTTTTGGAAAAGAAAGTTGCTCAATTGCATTTGTGAGAAAATTTGCTTTGACGCATGTGAGAAAATCTGCTTTGACGCGTGTGAGAAAATCAAGCCAAGTTTTGCAAAATGCAAATGAGTCTCACAGTTGTAACACACAATCATATATTTGTCCATACCTCTGCATTTTCTCTCAAATAGAGTTTGTATTTGCAAATCACTTTGTGTTTGTTTGAAAGTCAAGTTTTTCTTTGCAAAGCAGATTGTGTTTATTTGCAAAACGCTGGATTTGTTTGCATAATTTTGACACAATATTCACTCCATAGTATCCATTCTCAAAAAAGTAGCTTGGCTGCAGTTAAATAATGAGTACAGTTTCAAAATACAGTCTCCGACTCACTGCATGTATCAAAGTTCAACATCTGAAAAGATAAATGGTAGGATTCAACTTGTAATGTCTACACAGCCTCGAACTGGAGCGCACTCATGCGGAGTCACGTATCCCTCGCAGTGGAAGTGTTGGCAGGCATCGGTAATCGCAGCTGCCGGCGATGTCACTCGGCACCCAGCGAATGTCGGCGTGAGCTAATGGCCCTCGTGTTACTTCATCACACGGTTAAGTGCTGCTCCAATTTAAGTGAAGCTAAAATGACTGCACAGGCACTAATAAACCCATTCAGTACGGCTCCCTTCCCTGGAGGACAGCGTGGATGTGTGTGCGCTCAAGGCCAAGTGCATGACACAGGTGTGTCCGTGAGCCGTGCCTATAATGCAGTTAGCTGTGAGTCTTTTGCAGGTGCAGTTTGCTTTACACGCTCTCTGGTATCTGGTTTCTCCCTGGTGTTTTCCATGAATAAGATACCACTAATCCTCTATTACTTTATAAAATCCTTAATTAGTGATTGACTTACCAAGAAGCATCTGAGGCTCTGGCAAAACCATTACAAGGTTTTCATACAGACTTGTTTCAAAAATAGCAGGTGAAATTGCATGCATTTTGAGAGTACAGAGTGGCAGGATAAGGCAAATTCCCAGCTAACGGAACATTGTCACAACTTTCACTAAGTTATAGAAAGATAACAAAACATTTTTTAAAGTAATGTCTATTGAACGTTCTTATATACATTTTTGATATACGTTCTCATAACTTTGAGAGAAAACTTTCTTAGAATAATATTCCCAGAACATCATGATGACGTTATTTCACTTGATGAACGTTCTTATACTGTTAAGAAAAAAACGTTCTTAGAACATTAACATAAACATTCTAATAACATTATATTTTGGGTGAAATTTAAATTAGTAGAACATTGTAATAAACATTTTCGTAACCTTTAACAGAATAATCATGACAAAAATACGACAATTAAAAATTCTTAGAATATTAAAAATAAACATTTTTGGGCAAAAAAAATTAAGTTAGCAGAAAGTTGTAAGAAACGTTTTTGTAATCTTTAAATAATGTTGTAATCACGATAAGAAAACTGGACAATTTAACATTCTTAGAATATTAAAAATAAACCATCAAGTAACATTTTATTTTGTGTGAAAATAACGTCAGTAGAATGTCATAAGAAACGTTTTTGCAACCTTTAAATATTGTTATAATCACAACAAGAAAATTGGACAAGTCAACATTTTAGAAACATTTCAAAACTGTTCCCACAACAATTTTATACCAAAATTTGTTACCTGGGTTAAGAGTTTTCTAGTAAAATCTCAAATCTATGACCAAGATAGTCTTTTTTATTTAGTATACTGTATGTTCTGCCCTCCAAACAACTTGGTCATACTGGTCAACTTCTGTTGTACAGGCTCTCAGACGAAAACCAGATGGTTACGTTCAAACATAAGCTCATGACATTTATCACAGGCTCTGAATGTTCTCAAAAACATGCTGTGATGTAAGATGAGTCAATGCTTTGCAGCCCAACCAGTCAATGTTGCAGTTGTTTCTACATATGAGAGATGTGCACTTATTTTGCAACTTTGTAAAACTGAATGGTGGGGCTTATTCTTGTTCTTTCACATATCAGGCGTGGCGTGTGCACAAGATTCAAGTCCTTTATGGATATGCAATACATCCTTCTATCAATGGAACCAAGACATAAGTAATGTTTCTTGCCCTTTGAGCGGTTACTGACAGGCCTTTGGCAGCAGCTGGATGGGAGCAGGCGCTGGTGTCAGGGCTTGTCCTGGGTGAGCCTGGCTGTGTGCCATCAGGGCATCTGGAGAACAGTGGGATTAAGCAAGCTGTCTGTCTACCATGCAGAATAGACTATCTATTCAGAATAGTATGGTGTGAAGTTATAGAAACTGAACTTAAAGCAGACAGTTACCTCTCATTATTGCTGTCAGGCTTAATCCAGTGTCAAGTTGTGATTCTGTGGGTGTGTTTATTTATTTTTTTTAAATGCGTTAATGCATTAAATACCATGCAGAATAGACTATCTATTCAGAATAGTATGGTGTGAAGTTATAGGAACTGAACTTAAAGCAGACAGTTACCTCTTATTATTGCTGTCAGGCTTAATCCAGTGTCAAGTTGTGATTCTGTGGGTGTGGTTTAATGTTAATGCGTTGGGTACTTAATAATTATTTTATTGATATATATACACATATATATATACATATATATATATAGATATATATACATATATATATATATATATATATATATATATATATATATATATAGATATATTATATATATATATATATATATATATATATATATATATTTATTTATTTATTACTAATAATAAAACAATTATTATCAAATATATATACACATACATATATTCTGCGTGACCATATTCTACATCCGTATGTAGAATATGGTCATGCAAAATATGTGCTTTATAAGTACTAATAAATCACCAATCTGTATATACACTGAACATGCACAAAAAGCATGTACACACAATGGTGACTGCACTGGAATCATGCTTAAAGAATGCCCGCATAAGCACCGCATATCCAAACACCTCAGTTGGCAGATTGTGTAAGCATGTACCTCATCCGCTCGGAGGCAATGCAAAACTATAAATTCTAAACAATTATAGGGCTTGATTAATGCTGGGTTGTTTGTGGACTGAGTGTGCCTGCTGCATCTCCATCTCCGCCTACCCTTCATGATATACGACGAGCTCTAGGTGTGAACAGAAACATGTAAATCAAAATTTGAGCTAGCGGCAAAACACTTGCTAGTCTACACAAACGTATAAACATGCCTACGCCAACATGCATGTACATATGTATGCATGCTAACACATATGTCAAAAATGCAGAAAGAACATGCCTTTTTTAAGAAAATAAAAGTCTACGACATAAAGGGAAGACTTTGTGAATTCAAATAAAAAAGAAGGCTTTTGCAAAAGAAAAAAAAAAAGAAAAAAAAATCAAGTGCTCATATTTTCCATAAAACATTCTCCTGATTCACTGTGATTTTTCCAAGACGACGTTCCAAGACAAGGAATCTACAATATGACAATCTGTCAGTGGGCATTAACTGTTTCCCATGTTTGCAGTGAGGGCCCAGAGGTGCTGGTGGCTCAGGATGGGACATGCACTCCTGTCTTCCTCTGAATGGGTTTTTTTTTTTTTTTTTTTTTTTTTTTAAATCATGGAGCTTCATGCTGCCTTACCTTTAACAACAATTGCTACACCCGTTCCAATAAGAAAAAGAGTTTGACATGAGTTTGAAGGTGAACGGGAAACCAACCCCAGCCGACAGATCACCACAGACATAAAAGTAAGATTCACAAATGATTTATTGAAATGGAATAAAAGAATTAAATGAAGGATCTATAGCTTTAGGGTGCCCCAAGGCCAAAACAACAAACAAAACAACTTACAAATAAAACATAAACAAATATCCTAACAAAATAAACAAAAATGCAATAAACTTCCCTAACTCCCTAACGTAAACAAATCGCAAACAAGGTCAAAATAAACGGCAGAACACCCCTACGCTCCTAAAGCACTAGCACTAACTTAATTAAATAATTTTACAACAGAAATCTGAAGCATGTACAAAAACAAACAAAACAAGTGGTTTTGGAATCTGTCGACGGGAGAGGGAATCCAGAAGGCCAATGCCAGGATGAGCTCCCCATCTTCCAAGAGCAAGAATGCTCATGATTTTTCTGGAACATAAATGAAAGATTACCCTTCTGTAAGGATCCAGGTTCAAAACATTATGCACAAATATGCAAGTCTTAGTAGGCACATTGAATTTAAATATTTAAGAGGCATCATTAACCATACACAATTCCTCAAATAACCACATTGAACCTGAATCAAGCATTATAATACATCAGCTAATCCAGGCCCTTAACCAACCCACTTAATTTTTTTGGCAATTCACCATTTAAAAAAAAAAAAAAAAACAGCAAACCAAGTTGAACGAATCTCACACCTAAAGCCCAAAGTATACTTCACGTTTTACGCGTACACGAAATACAGCGTACAATGTGCGTGAGGCAAATTGCGTCATCAGAACAGTATGTGCACCACTCGATTTTTGTAACCGCGCATACTTTGTACGCTCATGTCGCACATGCTCACTGAAGTTATTTTACAGTAATCAGTTTTTTTCAGAAGGTGAAAAAAGGTCTGTTGTTTCACAGTAGAAAATGAATCTAAAGAGACGGACAATGACAACAAAACAGCGAGTGGAGACTGCAACAACAGATGCTCACATTGACAATCGCTTGAGAGGGTATGAGACAGCTCAGCTTTGGTTTAAAAGAGTTCAAAAATATTTGTTATCAGTCATGACTTAACAGGGAAAAATAGAGCAGACACTGAACATGGATGAAGCATTCTAGAGCGCATGCGTCGACCACCCACGTTCGCGCACAACTTCAAATGGAGTATACTTTGAAAGGCTACGCGTTCGACTGTACGCATACGCTAGCATACGCATACAAAAACTAAGTATACTTAGGCCTTAACATACAGCATTATGGTCAGTTAACACTTCCACAAAAACTATAAAAAAAAAAAAGTGCTTATTTGTTTTGCTTGGTCAGTGTGTTCACCCTGGAGTATGGCAGTGTGAATTGGCTTTTAGGTGCTTTGGAAAACAAAAAAAAAACAAACAAAAAAAAAAAACAGTAAAAATATATATATTTTTTTTATGTTTACGCAATTAACATTAAACTCTTAAATAAGGTACTTTCCCTGTTTTTGCAATATTCAAGTGTTCATGTCCCTGAATAATATCTGCATCCACCTAAGTCTGAAGAGTACACATAATATCTAGTAGACAGCAATCCTTGTGAGTGAGAAGTCTGGTGTGGAGGCTGAATCTGGATATGGCTTCTGTCCAGGTTGTCACAGCATCTTATGATTATCTGTCTTACATTTACATTTAGTCATTTAGCAGACGCTTTTATCCAAAGTGACTTACAAATGAGGACAATAGAAGCAATCAAAACCAACAAAAGAGCAACAACATGCAAGCGCTATGACAAGTCTCGGTTAGCCTAACGCAGTGCACGTAGCAAGATTTTTTTTTTTTTAATATTTGATTAACTTTTGAATGTTTGAGGTTTTACTTACTAGTCAGATGATTTATGGCACCTTGGAGATGTTCTTCGACAGGAGATCTGCTCCAGCTCTGCAGCACAGCCACCAGCATGGAAGAATATAGGAACAATATGTCACATAGCCAACAATATGTAGTATACAATATCAGGTTTATTAGAAATAAACAAACTACAGCAGAGGTGAAATGTAGAAAAGAGAAATAATAATATACAAAACATACAAAAAAAATAAATAATAAAAATTATATATATATATATATATATATATATATATATATATATATATATATATATATATATATATATATATATATATATATATATATCTTAAATACCAGAATTCACATTTTTAGGTTTTACAGATGCATGATGATACAATTGAAATATTGTGAAAAAATGCATATAAAGTTATTTAAGATTTCTCAGATCACCTGTGTTTCCTGTATCTCTGTCAGCAGCTCCAGTTACAAATTTTCTTGTAACTTCCCGTTTTAGTTTTTTTTTTTTTCTGACGCTCCTGAATTCACAGTACAATTGATCAATATCTGTTTGCAATGAAAGTTGAAAATGTGTTTGAAATAGTTTCAGCCCATTTTAGCCCATGTAAGTGACGTCACCGATTGACCCCACAGTGCAGACTTTTAGGTTAAATTAATTAGCTTAGAGTTACTTCAATTTATCTATCGACAATGTACCAGCACAACATTTACAAAACTATCAAAACTGCTCATCTACACATAAAATGTGATTAAAAACTTAAACTTTCATTAATAAGAGCTCAAATCTACAGTTAGCTTACCTATAATATTTAGCCTCTATAGCTAGTTAACGGTTGTGATGCTAACGGTCTTTTTGAAGACAATAAACCATTCCTGTAAAGTAAAGATTCAACAGAAACATGTCAGTTACAAGTAAGAAAGTGTCAGGAATGGTTGTATGTATTATTTGTGTAATTTTAGGGACTAAACTTACCTGAAAGCAATGAAAACAGCAGAGAGACAGACTCTCGCTACTTGTCAGCTGACTGAGTGAGCTGACACCCTGTTTCCATGGTAACTCCCTCCGCTCCAGTTTAAATGCGATTTGAATTCTCAACGCGCGCACCCATTGGCCCTGTCCGCAGGAACGCGGTTATTTTCACATCTGCAGCTTTTTCTACGCGGTTTGACCGTTCGTCCACATGGAAACGCTGCACCAGGTCACTGAAACCGAACATTTTTGAAAACTCCTGCCAGGGTGAAGATTTTCAAAAACTAAAGTTGTAGTGTTATCATGTAGTAGACAGCAAAACCGGAGTTTTTTGGCTTGTGACGTCGGAGCCTGCACTGTTATATCCGCCTACTGGAAAATTTTTCAGGCTTCTGATTGGCTAACATGGTTTTATGGTTGAGATTATATCGCCACCTGTTGGTTTGGCATGCTCTTCTTGACAGTCCTTCAAATCATGTGTTTGCATTTTCATGTGCATGGAGATTTTTTTTAAAAACAGAAGAAGGAAAACTCAAAAATACCCGTGTACGTGTGGACATGGCCTAAAACACATCAAAGTTACGCATTTAAATAAATAGTACATAAAAGTGAAATAAAATGTCCAGAAACTTCATAAAGTATTGTTTAAGTGGTGTTCATTAAGCGCTGGAAAGTTGCTGGCGCGTTCCGAAGCCGAAAGCCATCACGGTATAATTTAGAAAATTGTCTGGGGTGACAAAAGCAGAGATTTCAGCTGCACGTTCAGTTAAGGGAACTTGCCAATAACCCTTTAAAAGATCAAGCTTTGTAACGAACTGAGCCAATCCCACATTATCCACACAATCTTCCATTAACGGTAAAGGAAATGAGTCAGGCTTTGTGATCGCATTTACTTTACGGTAGTCTGTACAGAATCGATGGGTACCACCAAGCTTCAGAACAAGTAAACAGAGCAAGCTCTAAGCACTTGAACTTGGGACAGCTAAACCATTTTCCACTAGATACTTCACTTCAGAGTCAATGATTTTTTGTTTAACTGGGTTGAATCGATACACATGTTGCTTAATAAGTGGATGGTCGTTCACCTAAATATCATGTTGAATGACAGTTGTCTGGGTAGGCACATCCGAAAACAGTCCTAAAAAAGACTGGATCAAAAACAAAATGTCAGCTCGTTGATTCTCAGTTAAATGAGGCAAATGAGAATTAAGATCTGCCAATATTTCAGAATTATTCAATCTGACATCAGACACTGGCATACTCTGCAGATTTAACCAGTCTTCATTCCCACAGGAAGGTGGTACCACAGAAATAGAAGCAACTGGAATAGTAGAGCTTGTTAACTCTATTTGTTCACCGTAAGCAACATAACGCTTCAACATATTAACATGGCACACACGGGTCTTTCTCTGTCGTTCATGAGTACAGATAATATAGTCAGTATCACTGAGCTTTCGCTCCACAACATAAGGTCCAGAAAACTTTGCTTGCAAAGCAGAGCCGGGGAGTGGTAATAAAACTAAAACTTTGTCTCTCTTCACGAAAGAACGTGCAATGTAATTTCTATCAAAACGCTCCATCTTCACTTGAGCGTTTGATAGAGCTGACCGAGCCAGATCTCAAGTTTTATGCAAGCGTTCTCGAAACAAGCTAACATAGTCTAAAAGGTTGCAAATGGGCTTTTCTTCAGACAACCAGTTATCTTTTAGCAGCTTAAGTGGGCCACGCACCGTATGCCCAAAAACTAACTCTGCAGGACTAAATCCCAGAGAATCCTGAACAGTTTCCCGCACAGCGAACAACAGCAATGGTAACCCTTTGTCCCACTCTTTTTCTGAATCAACACAGCAAGTGCGTAACATAGTCTTCAGCGTTTGATGTAATCGTTCCAGTGCTCCCTGAGATTCCGGGTGATAGGCACTGGAAACGACATGTTTAACATGCAACTGAGACAGAATTTGATTTAACAACCGGGACATAAAATTTGTTCCCTGTCTGAACGACTCTCGGAAGTCCAAAAGTAGAGAAAAACACAGTTAGAGCTTTCACAATTGCTTTAGCTCTCAACGAACGAAGTGGGATTGCTTCGGGGTAACGAGTTGCTGCACACATAAGTGTAAGCAAATAAGTATGACCTACTTTTGTTTTCGGTAGAGGCCCCATACAATCTAATATGATGCGCTCGAATGGTTCACCGATAGCAGAAATCGGCTTGAGAGGTGCTGGAGAAATAGTCTGGTTAGGCTTCCCAACCATTTGACAAGTATGGCATGATCTGCAGTATTTTATGACATCTGACTTAATCCTAGGCCAAAAGAAATGACGAAGAACACGATAAAGAGTTTTAGCCACACCTAGATGGCCAGCCACGTTATCATGTACCACCCTTAACACTTGTTCTCCAAAACATTGAGGAACAACTACCTGGTACAATGTGTCCCAACCTGAATTATTCGACACTGAAGGTGTCCATTTCCACTTTAATACTCCATCCTCAAAGTAATAAACAATTGGCTTATTCACAATTTCTTTTTTTATTTACAGCAAACTCTCAACAAAATTCAAGCAACCGGTCTTGCTTTTGCTCAGCTGCCAATAACATACGATCCACAGATAACATATATCTGTGGATCGTATGTTAGAACATATCAGTGCAAAGAAATTCAGCACCACTGCTAGCGGACATCTCTGGTTGGTGATGCTTAGCGGACACATGTGGCTGTAATGTACCAGAATCAGTCACGTTTTCATTACCAAGAAAAGTGTCAGAAAGGTCAATTACGGTTGGAAATTTTTGTGATTGAGCTCGAGTAATAACACAGACAGGAAACACTGACAAATCTACTACTTCCTTACACACAGTGGAAGATTCAAAAAAGCGGATTTTCAATGACTTCAGGGAGAGGGAAAACTTTCCCACCTGCCAAGTCATTACCGATAATCAGAATTACTCCATTTATAGGCAATTGCGAACGAATGGCCACTTTTACAAAACCAGTTACCCACTCAGATCGGATATATATTTTATGCAAGGGAACCTTTTCCACTCCCATTTCAATTCCCTGGACTAACACATCAGAACCACAATACGTTTTCTCCGAAAATGGCAACACACTTTCTAAAATGAATGACTGCGCTGTGCCGGTGTCACGCAACATAGTAGCAGACACTTGATAATTTTCCAAATCACTTAAGGAAATCATTCCCTGACGAATAAAAGGTTCAAAAAAAGGTTTGTTTTACTGGCCTGGCACCATTTATCAAAGAGTACGCTTTTCTCATGTGCATACTCCACGAACGTTTGATTGGCAGTTTTCACATGCAAACGGAATTTTTTGCGATAAGCCTCGGGCACAAGCTCATAGGCTCTTAACACAGCAGCTTTCACTTTTTCATAATCGAGACTGTCATTAAGGGACAAAGCAGAACAAACTTCCTGGGCCTTTCCAGTTAAGCGACATTGTAACAAAAGAGGCCAAACTTTCTTCGGCCAACTCAAGGCAGCAGCAATGCGCTCAAACGCTCCAAAATATGAATCAACCTCGGCCTCCCAAAACGGTGGAATGAGGTTGATCTGTCTACTAATGTCGAAATCCGGAGAGGTTGCAGAAGGCACAGTCATAGGCAACGATGGATCAGGAACATGGTGCAAGCTCTGACTAGTTTGAACAACAGCAGATACCATTTAGATTTTAGACTCACCGGGCAATCGACGACCAGACTCCAATTCACATTGTCTGGAGCGTAAGAGTTGGGTAGTATGTTCTTGATGTTTAATTTCCAAATCAAGTTGTTTCAATTGGATAGCGAGTTTTAAATATTCCGTACCTACCCCACTAAGTGAACGAAGCACCGGATCGCTACTCGGAACCTGCTCTTAAGGTACAAGACAAGATGGCGCCGCAAATGGCAGCTACTGTGCTTTGCTCTTCAGTGTTTGTACTGTTTTTGTTCGTTTTTCCTGTTTTTTGTTTCTCAAACACCATCAGTTTTACCAGGGATGATCTGCTGAACATTCGGCAGAACACACCACAGAATCTTTTACCGGTTTTTGATTATTCGGACGTTTTGCTGGACATTGTTGTTGGCGGAGCCGTAGCTCTGGTCAAACGCTTCAGGACGCGCAGACGGGGGAAGCGAGCCGGCGCGCTCGTGAAGCTCAGACGGCGAGGATTTAGAACGGCGTTGCCTAGCATCCATCTGGCGAATCTCCGCTCTCTACCCAACAAAACGGACGAACTCCTTCTGCTCTCCCGGACAAACAGGGACTTTTCAAACTCTGCTGCTCTGTGTTTCACGGAAACCTGGCTGAACGACGCCATTCCGGACAGCGCGTTACATCTTCCGAGCTTTCAGCTGTTTAGAGCGGATCGGGAGGCAGAATCAACGGGGAAATCACGCGGCGGCGGGACGTGCTTTTACATCAATGAGAGGTGGTGTACAGATGTAACTGTGTTAAAGAAGATGTGCTGTTCTGATCTAGAAACGCTCTTCATTAACTGCAAGCCTTTCTACTCGCCGCGGGAGATTCACTCGTTCATTCTCGTGAGTGTTTACATTCCTCCGCAAGCGCACGTGAGCTCAGCTTTACAGAAACTCGCTGATATGATCACAGAGACTGAGCAACAACACCCGGACTCTGTTTTAATCATTCTCGGGGACTTTAATAAAGCAAATCTCTCCCGTGAACTGCCAAAATACAGACAGCATGTTACATGTCCCACCAGAGACAGTAATATATTGGATCACTGTTACACAGCGATAAAGGACGCATATCACTCTGTCCCACGGACAGCTTTAGGACTCTCTGATCACTGTTTGGTTCATCTTATACCGACCTACAGGCAGAAACTCAAATCTGGAAAACCTGTATTAAGAACTGTTAAAAGATGGACTAATGAAACAGAGTGGGATTTACAAGCCTGTTTCGACCTTACTGATTGGACTGTTTTTGAATCTGCCGCAAATGATCTGGATGAGCTCACAGAGACTGTAACATCTTACATCAGTTTCTGTGAGGACATGTGCATTCCTACCAAGACTCATCTAACTTACAACAACGACAAACCATGGTTCACTGCAAAACTCAGACAGCTCCGTCAGGCCAAAGAAGATGCTTACAGAAAGGGGGATAAAGTCTTGTATAAACAGGCCAAATACACACTGGAAAAGGAGATCAGAGTGGCAAAGAGGAATTATTCCGGCAAGCTAAGGAAAAAATTCTCTTCCAGTGATTCTGCTTCAGTGTGGAAAGGTATGAAAGAAATCACCAGTTACAAGACACCATCCCCCAGCACTCTGGAGAATCAACACCTGGCAGACGGCCTGAACGAGTTCTATTGCAGGTTTGAAAAAACACCCCACACCCGCCCTGAACACCTCTCCACACAACCATTCACACAACCATTCACACCTCCAGCAACCCCCGTCTCCCCCACACCTGCAATTCAGATCAGCGAAGATGAGGTGCGCCAGGTCTTCAGGAAGAACAAAAGAAGGAAAGCACCAGGCCCAGACGGTGTGTCACCAGCCTGCCTAAAAATCTGTGCTGACCAGCTGGCCCCCATCTTCACACAGATCTTCAACAGATCTCTGGAGCTGTGCGAAGTCCCCTCATGCTTCAAACACTCCACCATCATCCCCGTCCCAAAGAAACCCAAAATTACTGGACTTAATGACTACAGACCTGTGGCTCTAACATCTGTGGTCATGAAGTCATTTGAAAGACTGGTTTTGGCTTATCTGAAGTCCTCCACTGGACCCTTACTGGACCCCCTGCAGTTTGCCTACAGAGCAAACAGGTCTGTGGATGATGCAGTCAACATGGGACTGCACTTCATCCTGCAGCATCTGGACAGACCAGGGACTTATGTGAGGATCCTGTTCGTAGACTTCAGCTCCGCTTTTAACACCATCATCCCGGACACCCTTCAGAACAAACTAACTCAGCTCTCCGTCCCCACCTCCGTCTGTCAGTGGATCACCAGCTTCCTGACAGACAGGCAGCAGCTAGTGAGGCTGGGAAAATACACATCCAGCACTCGTACGATCAGCACTGGAGCTCCTCAGGGCTGTGTTCTCTCCCCACTGCTCTTCTCCCTGTACACTAACGACTGCACATCTAAAGACCCCTCTGTCAAGCTCCTGAAGTTTGCAGACGACACCACACTGATCGGCCTCATCCAGGACGGTGACGAGTCTGCCTACAGACAGGAGGTTAAGGAGCTGGCTGTCTGGTGCAGTCTTAACAACCTGGAGCTCAACACGCTCAAAACTGTGGAGATGATCATGGACTTCTGGAGGAACCCCTCTGCACTCCCCCCACTCACCATCATGAACAGCACTGTGACTGCAGTGGAGTCATTCAGATTCCTGGGCACCACCATCTCCCAGGACCTGAAGTGGGACAATCACATAGACTCCATTGTGAAAAAGGCCCAGCAGAGGTTGTACTTCCTTCGCCAGCTAAGGAAGTTCAACCTGCCACAGGACTTGCTGAATCAGTTCTACTCCGCCATCATTGAATCCGTCCTCTGCACTTCAATAACTGTCTGGTTCAGCTCAGCTACCAAATCTGACCTCAGAAGACTACAGAGGGTAGTCCGGACTGCTGAGCGAATCATTGGTACAACCCTCCCCACTCTCCAAGAACTGTACTCATCCAGAGTGAGCAAAAGGGCTGGCAAAATCACTCTGGACCCCTCACATCCAGCACACTCCCTCTTTGAACTGTTACCGTCTGGTCGACGCTACAGAGCTCTGAGCACCAGAACGACCAGACACAGGAACAGTTTCTTCCCTCAGGCAATCCATCTCATGAACACTTGACATTAAAAGTGGAACACACAACACTATTATAAATTATTTATTCAACACACATACTTATTTTTTTTTCATTTCAGATTTGCACATATTAGACCTGTACACCATAATTGTCTATATATTGTGTTTTTGCTATTTGTACATTGCCTATTTGTAAATTATTCTTTTATTATCTGTGCCCTGTCCTGTTGCTGTCTTTCTGTTGCACTGTAGAGCTTCTGTCACAAAAACAAATTCCTCGTATGTGTAAGCATACCTGGCCAATAAAGCTCATTCTGATTCTGATTCTGATTCTGATTCATCACTTGCACTTTCCTCTGTCTCCCTACCCTCACTTTCAAGATTTTGAACTGCTGTTAACACACCCTGTCGAATCAAAGCAGCTTGTATTGCATCCTGCTCTTCTTTCTTATAAACTGATTTTACTACAGAAATTCCATAACAATCAGCAAACAAGTACAAATCCTCCTTACGTGTCGTAAGAATCGTGTCGATTCTAATGCTTCATACGAAGGCTTTTGTCGCAATGCCTCAATACTAAATTCCATTATTCTATATCCTTTTCCCTGATACTCAAGAAAAAATTGCCAATTAAATGTTTGCACCACCAAAACGAAGAAAAAAAATATATAAACATACCATACGACGAACGTGTTACCAATGAACGTGTCCCAATTCCTTACGATAGGATGAGCCCCTATTTGTTACGCCCTGTTCCAATAAGAAAAGGGGTTTGACGTGAGTTTGAAGGTAAACGGGAAACCAACCCCAGCTGACAGATCACCACAGACATAAAAGTAAGATTCACAAATGATTTATTGAAATGGAATAAAATAATTAAATGAAGGAGCTATAGCTTCAGGGTGCCCCAAGGCCAAAACAACAAACAAAACAACTTACAAATAAAACAAACAAATATCCTAACAAAAGAAACAAAAATAAAATTAACTTCCCTCACTCCCTAACGTAAACAAATCGCAAACGAGCTCAAAATAAAAAAAAAAAAAACAATTGGTTTGGAATCTGTTGACGGGAGAGGGAATCCGGAGCTCCTCACGCCAGAAGGACAACGCCAGGATGAGCTCGCCATCTTCCAAGAGCGCCACCCTTTTAAGACGGAGCAACCGCAGGTTCAGCCAAACACATTTTCCCTGCAGCAACCAATCCCTGCACAGACATCCACAAAAAAACACTCCACACCGAAAACACAGATGCCGAAAACGTAACAACAATCAACGCTTCATTTAAGAGCTTGTTTATACATCAAATATAGCGAAGAGCAAGACAGGACTTTAAAAAAAGTTCCTGGGAAACAACTTATTATCCAATTATTCTATGACAGCCACGATTTGAACACATGGCAACATCACCAGAGGCTAGAAACCAGTGGTTTACCTGAAAGAAGCGTGCTTTGTTTAGAAATGGGTTGAGTTTGCAGGCAACACCTCTTATTAATGTAATTTTGCATTTGCATTACATAATTGTTTTTGCCCGATTCTTTCTTACCACGGTGAATTCAAGGATGCCGCATGCTTGTTTTAGCAGCTGTTTTAAATAAATATATCATGATTGAAACTTCAAACACAATAATAATTATCAATAAAATATTCTAATTTAGTATGAACTGATCAAACATGCAATAACACACACAAACTGCACACTGCAGACGAATTATGAAAATACAATTTGTCAATAAGAATTTAGTATTTATACAATTCTAAATCACTAGCATAAGAAAAGTGGTAATCTTAAATGTTTGTGGAATATGAGTGTTAAATATAATTGTTAACCATCTACTTATCTCTAAGAAAGCACACTGTAACGGGGCAAACAAGACGTGAGACGTGCGGATCCATGTGCAAAGCTTTTATTCAGGATCGTGGTCACAATACAAGCAAGGTTCATGAAATGGCAAACAGGTACAACACAGGCAAGACAAAAAGTAATCCTAGGGCAAGTGTGGGTCTTAGATCGGCGAACAATATCCAACAGGGCAAGGCAGAGACATAATCCAGGTACACAGAAATAATCCAGGCAGGGGCAAACAGAGTCTGATCGGCAAGGTAAAGGGTTAATCCAGGAAACACAGGCTAGAATCAGAACACGAGAAACAGGCAAGACTAAGACTAGACTAAGAAAACTAGAAACTGGCTCTGTACTGCAGCTAACACAAGGAGAGTGATAAACGCAGAACAATACTCAGCGATAAGAACGAGGAAGTCCAAAGCTTATGTAGGGTGTGTGATTGTGAGATGGGTCTCAGGTGTGAGCGTGTGATAGTGAATTGGCTGCTGGGAAATGTAGTCCAGGGTGATGTGTAACAGTCTGGGTGGTGTGAAAGTCAATGTAATGGAATAGCGATCTCTGGTGGCTAGCGGATGGAAGTCCATGGATCAGATTCATGACACACATTCATTCATTCACTAAGCAACAATCCATCACGTCCCATAAGGAAAACGTTAGTCCAACTTTTATCCTGTACTATCAAAACATCACTCTTTTCAGAGGATTACAAAGCTTTAACAGTCTTTGTATATTACCATGTGTTTGAATATTTTATTTTTAATAAAATATTTTATTGAAATAATTATTTTTACTTTTTTACTTTTTACTACTTTATTTTACTAATGTATGTGTGTGTGTGTTTTCATGCATTTAATTTGAACATTTCAAAATGTCAGGATATGAACATTTTAAATTTTGATTTGGATAAATCAAAACATTGTGGTGGTACAGGATAAAAGTTAATATAATAAACATAAAAAGAGGGAAAAACTGTATAATGCCATAATCTAAATAATAATAATAATAATAATAATAATAATAATAATAATAATAATTTTAAAAAAGGCCAAGGTAGAAAGTAAGAAACAAATGAGTGCAGTCTATGATTATAAACACCAGAAATTTATACTAAAGATTTGATTGATGCTTATGTTACACATTGTTCAAACATCAGCCCATGGAAAGTGTTTAGACTGCTGATTTTGCCACACTCACAAACCACTCAAACCTCCTTAATTTGAACATTGCCATCTTACACAGTACACAGCAAACACTCTTGCTGTGGGGTCTGTCCTGTACATACTTGCACTGACTGTAGGGAATGGATTATTTAAAATTGCAATGTAAAATAGGATTTTGTAAGATTTCCCAGATTTAAATTCTAAGCATCAGTGCTGCCTAACGCATCTAAAAGTAGTGAGAAAATATGTAGTGTTTAAACATATGAAGCTTCAGCTTAAGTGGATGAGCTTCAATGCCCTGTTGTGATGAAACCGATGCGATCAATCAGAGCTGTAGTGTAGCATTCAGAACACATGCTATAAAAATATATGCTGCTATGGCATGCTGTTGATTCAGATTGAGGTTCAGCCTATATATGCCTATAAATATACATGCAGTAGATTTTATATATATATATATATATATATATATATATATATATATATATATATATATATATATATATATATAGTAGTTAACATTTAAAGTGGATCAAAAAAGTTCATCGAAGTTGTCCTAAGACAAGAACGTATTTGTTTTAGGACACCTTTGATGAAAGGTTTTGATCCACTTCAAATATTGATTACTGTATATATATAGAAAAAGCTCCAAAAAACTGAAGTGGTCAGTAAGTATGTTGGAAATGAGATACCATTTTGAAAGTATAATGCATTATGAATATTCTGCACAGCATGCACATTTTCAGTGTGCATGGAATACATGGATGACTCTTTAAAGGTGCTGTATGTATATTTTTTTAACTGTACTGAAGCATAAAATACCATATGTTTGCATATATTTAGAAAACATGCTAAGTTCCCTTTCAGTCAGTCACTGCGAGTCACGTCGGTGACCGACAAATGGGATCTCACTTAGAGAGACCAATCCACTTTGAGTGTAAACTAAACGAGCCAATGCACATTGGCATGCGATGATTGCATCCAGCTACCGCTGATGACAGCACGAGCATAAATAGGCAGCAGTTGCAACGCATACCAGCTTTTCGCTTCGGAGCCGACCGGTTATATTGTTCTGCTCCTACCAAATCTGTTCGAGTGGCGACGAGTTCAGCGCGCTCTGAGGGAGCTTTTGTGTTGGCGGACGGCACTTCAGCGGTGGTCCTTCCGTGTCGAGTGGGTTGCGCACTTCAGGCTGCACTACCCCCTGTTGTGTTGCAAGCGGCCATCTCCCCTGTGCGTCTCAGCACTAAAAGAGCATTTCCCTGAAAGAGCAATTTCTCTAAAAGAGCATACATGGGTGCGTCCTTGTAAAGACGACGGATCGTCTTTTTAAAGATGCTGTTTCACCCGTGTGTTTCTGGATGCGGTCGTTACCTGGTGTCGGGTGATGGTCACGATCACTGCCTTACGTGTCTGGGCATTAAGCACGCTGAGGCGGCGTTTGTGGATGAGTCATGTTCTCATTGCGGGAAGATGACCATCTCGGAGCTGCGGACCAGGCTCCATTACCTTGAGAGGGGCGGAGCTCCGTTGCCTCTGCTGCAATCTAGTGTTCGTCCTGGCGGAAGCCAGGCGAGGACTACTTCAGGCAGTAGCACGTGCAGTCTGAGGGTTACAGTAACGGCAAACTCTCCAGGGAACCAACCCTCGGGGGACCATCACTCCTTTTGCGCTCCGCAGCCAGTTGAGCTGCCGAAGGAATACGCTGGGCTCTCTTTAAAGAGTGTACCAGCGGTATCCTTCGCTGCTCCTCCCGATGACCGGATGTCGATCACTGCATCGGAGGGGGAGCTTTCTGGAGAGGAGGATTTGGCTGCTCTGCCGCCCTCTGGGACGGTGGTAATGCCTGAATCTGATCTGGAAATGGCGGCTATGCTTTCCCGGGCCGCCGAAAGGGTAAGTCTTGAGTGGAAACCTCCACTGCGTCCCGAGCCCTCGAGGTTGGATGATTGGTTTCTCGGGGTGGCTTTCTTCCCAGAGGTGCATGACGAGCTTACCAGGTCATGGACGGCACCTTTCACTACCAGAAACTGCCTTGGTGTCTCATCTTCCCTCACCACTATCGATGGTGGGGCAGCGCGGGGGTATACGGAAGTCCCTCCGGTGGATCGGTCCGTTGCGATGCAATTGTGTCCGAACACCGTTGCCACCTGGTGGGGCAAACCGTCACTCCCCTCCCGGGCCTGTAGGCATTCATTGGCCCTGACCGGCAGTGATTATGTGCCATGGGGAGAACCCGCCTCTGCTTTACACGCCATGGCGTTACTGCAGGTTCATCAAGCCAAGGCACTGAAGGACCTGCACGAGGGTGATCATGATCCGGAGGTTCTGAAAGAGCTCCGAACCGCAACTGACCTTGCGCTCCGAGTGATGAAGGTCACTGCGAATTCTCTGGGTCGTGCGATGTCCACACTTGTGGTCCAGGAGCACCATCTCTGGCTGTGTCTGGCCGACATGAGGGACACCGATAAAGTTAGGTTCCTTAATGCCCCCATGTCCCAGACGCGGTCGAGAGCTTTGCCCAGCAGTTCTCAGCCACACAGAGGCAGACTGAGGCGATTCGTCACATCCTACCCCGTCACATCCTGCCCGAGCCGCCTCCCCCTGCCCACCGGCCGCAGCACCCCAGCTTACTCATCCGCCTCCGCTCCCGCACAGCAGCCTCCACCCAAGCAGCGCCGTAGAGCCGGGTGTAGGCAGGCCGCCCGCCCGTCCAGGCCCCCGTCAAACGTGGTGGTAAGCGTAAGAGCAAGCGGCCCTGAGACGGGCGACCCAGAGATGGAGGAAGTTGCTCTTCGGGAGATGGTGAACGCACCACTCCCTCCCCCGGAGGAGGGCCGGGTGGAGAATCTTTTGTTTCGTTTTGTTCGGCCGATGGTACCCAAATTCTCGACAAAAGAGCACTTTCCTCTATCTCTGGGTCCCAAGAGGGCATGGAGAGTTGCGGACAGACCAACACCGGACCGCACTCATCCACCTTGGTCACCAATAGGCAGCAGCGGGCGGTTCGAGAGTATCATCAGAGGCCCTACTCACGCACCCTCTGCCCAACCATGGAACCAGGTAAGCGATGCACCGCACACTCTGAGCCCTCTTCAGTCTGCCCACGAGCCGCCCGGGCCGGGTCCCTGCGTTCCACCTCGCTGCATCTTCGGGTGCATTCGTCCCTGTGATTGGTTTGCAGCGATCGATCTGAAGGACGCGTACTTTCATGTGTCGATCCTTCCGCGCCACAGACGATTTCTGAGGTTTGCATTTGAAGGACGTGCATATCAGTACAAGGTCCTGCCCTTTGGGCTGTCCCTGTCCCCCCGTGTCTTCACAAAGGTTGTGGAGGGGGCTCTTTTTCCCCTCAGAGAGCAAGGGGTTCACATCCTCAACTATCTCGACGACTGGCTTATACTAGCACAGTCTCGGGATCTGTTGTGCGAACACAGGAACCTGGTGCTCCGGCACCTCAGCCAGTTGAGTCTTCGGGTCAACTGGGAAAAGAGCAAACTCTCCTCGACACAGAGGTTCTCTTTTCTCAGTAAGGAGTTGAATTCGGTCATACAGACAGCACACCTCACAGAGGAACATGCTCAGTCAATGCTGAACTGCTTGAATTCATTCAAGTGCAGGACTGCGGTCCCACTGAAACAATTTCAGAGGCTCCTGGGGCATATGGCAGCTGCGGCGGCAGTCACACCGCTCGGGCTGCTTCATATGAGACCACTTCAGCACTGGCTTCATGGCTGAGTCCCAAGGTGGGCGTGACAACGCGGCACTCACCGGGTCCAATTTACACCGGCCTGCAGACAAACCTTCAGCCCGTGGTCAGACCTTGCGTTTCTCCAGGCGGGAATGCCCCTAGAGCAGGTCTCCAGGCATGCTTTGGTTTACACGGATGCCTCTGCCACCAGCTGGGGGGCCATGTACAACAGGCATGCAGTATCGGGGGTATGGAAGGACCCCCAACTGCACTGGCACATCAACTTCCTAGAGTTGTTAGCAGTGCGCCTTGCCTTGAACCGTCTCAAGGGACACTTACGAGGCAAGCACGTGCTGGTCCAGACAGACAACACTGCGATCGTTGCGTACATCAACCGACAAGTTGGTCTGCGCTCCCGTTGCATGTCACAACTCGCCTGCCACCTCCTCCTTTGGAGTCAGAAGGTTCTGAGCTCCCTTCGGGCCATTCACATTCTGTGTCTGCTCAACTGTGTGGCCAATGAGCTGTCACTAGCTGCGCTCCCAGGAGAATGGAGACTCCATCCCCGGACGGTCCAGCTGATTTGGAGTCGTTTCGGAGCCACTCAGGTAGACCTGTTTGCCTCTCCAGAAACTTCTCACTGCCAGTTGCTTTTCTCCCTGACCGAGGGAACACTTGGCATGGACGCACTGGCACACAGCTGGCTGCGGGGCCTGCGCAAATATGCATTTCCCCATGTGAGCCTTCTCGCACAGACACTGTGCAAAGTCAGGGAGGACGAGGAGCAGGTCCTGCTTGTTGCGCCCTATTGGCCCAACTGGACCTGGTTCCCAGAACTGATGCTCCACGCGACAGCCCCTCCTTGGCAGATTCCTCTGAGGAAGGATCTACTGACTCAGAGATGGGGCACCCTGTGGCACCCGTGTCCAGACCTCTGGAAACTTCATGTCTGGTCCCTGGACGGGATGGAGGTTCTAGGTGACCTACCCCAAGAGGTAGTTGACACCATCACTTCAGTGTGAGTACCGTCTACGAGACACGCTTACTCCTTGAAGTGGAACCTGTTCGTCGAGTGGTGTTCTTCTCGCCGAGAGGACCCCCGGAGATGCCCGATTAGAGTTGTGCTTTCCTTTTTGCAGCAAGTGTTGGAACGAAGGCTGTCTCCCTCCACCACGAAGGTCTATGTCGCTGTGATTGCTGCTAACCACGGCCCCGTGGAAGGTAAGTCGGTAGGGAAGCATGACCTGGTCATCAGGTTCCTTAGGGGGGCGAGAAGATTGAATCCTCCCTGGCCCCCCTCTATACCCTCTTTGGACCTGACTGTAGTGCTCAGAGCACTACAACAGGGCCCATTTGAGCCTTTGCAGTCAGTTGAACTAAAGTTTCTTTCATTGAAAACTCTGCTTCTGCTTGCACTGGCCTCCATTAAGAGGGTAGGGGACCTGCACGCATTTTTGGTTGATGAATCGTGCCTAGAGTTGAGGCCGGCCCAGACAATCCTGAGGCCACGGCCCGGCTATGTGCCCAAGGTTCCTACTACCCCCCTTCAGGGATCAGGTAGTGAACCTGCAAGTGCAGGTAATTCTACTTTGAAATGTGCATTCTGTGTCAGAAAGTTTTTGCTTTGTCCTGTCCGCGCCTTGAGATGGTACGTGGACCGGACACAAAGCTTCAGGACCTCAGACCAGCTCTTTGTCTGTTACGGAGGCCGGCAGAAGGGGAAGGCCGTCTCCAAGCAGAGGATGGGATTTTAATCACCTCTAATTCTTCCATATGCACCTAAACGGATCCATATGCGTAAGTGCTTCCGAAACCTCCTTCGGGAAGGATGGGGCTTCCCCAACGTTCCTGTTCCAGGTGGAACGGGTATGTTTCCCCAGTGTTATCCAGTCTCACTGAGTGGGTAGTGCTACAACAATAGTGACTGGCGTTCTTGTTGCGAGCCCGGCCTACACCAAAAGGGGCGCAGGTGGCTCGCACAGGACACTGGAAGGGGCAGCATCCATGGCGCTTTGGTTGGGATCCCATTTGTCGGTCACCGACGTGACTCGCAGTGACCGACTGAAAGGGAACATCTCAGTTACTCATGTAACCCTCGTTCCCTGAAGGAGGGAACGGAGACATCACGTCCCGTCGCCACGGCTGCTGTACCACCGCTGAGCGGCCGGGTTACTGGCTCGGCTCCTCATGAAAACCTGGTATGCGTTGCACCTACTGCCTACTTATGCTTGCGCTGTCATCAGCGGCAGCTGGATGCAATCATCGCATGCCAATGTGCATTGGCTCATTTAGTTTACACTCGAAGTGGATTGGTCTCTCTAAGTGAGATCCCATTTGTCGGTCACCAACGTGATGTCTCCATTCCCTCCTTCAGGGAACGAGGGTTACATACGTAACCGAGACGTTCACAGACTTGTTTCTCTGAGAAACAATGCTACAGGTAATTCTACTTTGAAATGTGCATTCTGTGTCAGAAAGTTTTTGTTTTGGTCTGTGTGACTTTGCCCGCTGCCAATTCGCCCAATAATATTTTGATACCCTGGGTTGCCAGTTGTCAGAAAACCCAGCGTATTGCAACCATGGAAGCCAGCAAACAAACTGGGTTAGAGATTGCAGATTTTACCCAACATAAAAAAAAACCTCGGCGGCCATCTTAAAAGAAAAAGAAAAGGTCTTGATTAATGAATACCATTTTATTATCATTTTGTTGCACCCGAATGTGCATACTTCACTACTATATATTAGTCAAAAATATGTTTATGAAAAGAGTAGTATGTCAGAATAACATTTATAAAAAGTGGGTGAAAAGTAGTTGAATGACTATTTCTGGCAACATTCTGAAGTGTGCATCACATGATAACATGACGAATGTAGTACGCCCGGATTACATTCATACTGCACACATTTATAATGTATAGAACATACCACAGTTACCACTGTTTCAAATGTTCTTTCATGCATATTGCATACCGTTTCACTCACTATTTAAAAAAAAAAATAAACACTAATCTTTTTGCATACTATAGTTTGCAGTATGCAGTATATACTGCTTAATATGTAGTAAGTACAGTAGTACGCCTTGTTAATTCTGTTGTTTTCTAGTGGCTTAAAATTCTCTATTTACTCTGGTACAAGATTGTTTGCTCACGTCTGTAGTCTCCTGAAAGCAGCCAGGCTGGCTGACCGTCTAGGATATAAATCAAATTAGGATTTGGAAAGGCCGTGCAATTAAATGCATCAAAATGTAGCACTGACTAACACAGGTACAGCATGCATGACTGAACTAAAGCCAGAACAAACACTTAAAAGTTCATAAAGCAAGCTCAGGCAGAAAAATGCCTGATTCCTCTAATTGATAATTATTGATATCTGCAGACTCCAGCAAATTACAAAGCGCAATGGACTTGCAAATAACGTTAGTTTTTCTCTTTACTATGTATCCTGAACTGCTTAACTCAGGCTTAAGGTTCTGCAAAGTGCAAGCAAACCATCCGTTTGCCCAGAGGGACAAGATTAACCAAAAAGGAAGTGAAGAAAAGGAGACATTTATGAGCTTTTAAGCAGCTCCCTTCCTGCAAGGCTGATTCGTTGATAGACTTATCTGCCCTGTGTCATAGAAAGGAGGCCATCTTTCAACCCCATAATCTAAGACAACGTTTATTTGGTGATGACGCATAAGATGACCAGCTAGCATTGAAGAGCATTTTCTCAATGAATGTACACAGGACAGCATGTGCTGTCAGCTAGAGAGGGATCACTTCTCAAAGACTGATTTAAACAGGGAATGCATATAAACTGGCTAAAATCTATAAAAACAAATTGAGAGTAAATGCATTTACATACTGAAATTGACTGCAGATTTTGGGCCATACACGTTATGAAAATAATAGAGCTCTCAATCATGACGTTGAGTTCCCTTGGCTATTTCTTGTGGGTTTTTAGATGTTGTGGATAATGTTGTGCACGTTTGTATTTTTACAGTATGGCCTCTGAATAAAGACTTTTTCTTATAATTAAACTTTATTTGGAGTACTACTTGTGCACTATACACAATTTTTTAAATTAAGCCTAAAATGTGTTTTAATGTCACTACTGATGAAGATTATCTTTGAATAAGTATGATCTTTGAATAATATTGGTTTTTAAATGCAAGATATTGTATAAATGCAAGATATTGTAAAGTGTACCTGAAGTATACTTGCAATAGTTCGACTTATCTTTAGTTGGACTTCAGCACAACTTTTACACAATTAAAGTGCATTAAGTGCAAAATTTGTTGTTCAATTATAGCAGACTTTAAGTACACTCTTAAAAATAAAGGTGCTTAAAAGGTTCTTCACAGTGATGCCATAGAAGAACCATATTTGGTTCCACAAAGAACCATTCAGTCAAAGGTTCATCAAAGAACCATCTCTTTCTTACCTTTTTACAATCTAGCATGTCAAAATGTCAAAATAAAAAAGAAAGGTGTCCTGACAGCAAGGTGAAATTAATAAAAACACAACTGGGAAAGCATCATGAGTCGGTGTGAACGAGTGTGTTTGTGAGAGTGAGGTTGGAGAGGACCTGGAAAAGATCCAACCCGACTTGACTTGGCATGTGTTCAGCAATGATGTAATAGACTGGCAAATGCTTGCTGATTTCCTCTCATTCAGCAGTCGAAACAAAACAATCATCAGATTCGCTTCACATGTACAATTCCCTCTCCAAAAGGATCTGAACTGCGTTATTGGATGCTTAACACGCTCATGACACCCCATCCCAGCGTTGCTTTTCTACCTCATGCCCAACCATTCACTCCCAGCACAACATAAACGCTCGATGCGAAGATTAATGATGGAATCGCAATTAAACCTTCCCCTTTGTAGTCACACACAAGAGGATTTGACAAGGTTTACATAAGCTATATTGACACGTAAGCCACGTTTTCATTCGAACACACTCATGGTGAGTCATTGTGTTGATGTAGAACCGTTTACAGAGTTACCAGGTGTACAGTCGCTTACAAACACTCTCACCCGCCCTCCTAAAGAAAGGCCCATTCACATTCACAGAGGTGAGCTTTGTTCAGGCCGCTGAAACCACTGCGCCTAATTCTGCTTTTTTGATGAATTGTGCATAAAGCTGCAGAGTAAATAGCTTCAAAGGCAAATCAAAACAAAATAAACCTGGCACAATCAGTTATGGTAATGATTAAGGACCGCACATACTTTGGCATGATGGATTCAATGCTCTCACACATGCATGCATATTTACACACCGTGTGTTGAAAGATGCGCAACAACACCCTGAATGCACAAAACGTTCACATTCGCACACCCACGCGTGCTTGGTTACTGGTAAACTAAGGTGTATACAGTTGTATGTGCAAAGCTGGATTTCTGTTTGAACTGCTAATATTGATTGGACCGATTGATGAGAACTCAGATTTGTTTCTCATCCTGGAAAGTAATGAACGATTCAAGCGTTTATGAGAACAGATAAAACAGGTGACGACAAACAAGTGCCACACCAAGGAAAACACAACCCAGCTCCCATTCAGTCATTGAAAATGATTATTTGATTAGCCGGCCTATATAAATAATTCAGAATAACGTAAAAAGCAATTAAACGCCACATTCCTGCGTTATTAGTTTCATTTTGGCAAGACTAGCGTTTTATGAAAAGACCGTTCCAATATTAAGACAGTTAATATTTGGTGTAGAGAGTCAGAAATACTGAAAACAGGTTTTAAAACAGGCAGCAGTGGAAATAATTGGTTAAATCTCTTGCGTATAATAACACGTTTGCCAACAGAAAAAAGGGAAAAACCTGGTGCCAATTTAATAAAGCAAAGCCTGTCACCGGTTGAAAGTGAGTAGAGGTTAATTCGCTCCAGTATGTGACAAAATAGTCAGGGTTACTCTGGAAACCAGCAGATGACAAGTACAAACAAATTAGAAAATTCCCAGGTCAGAGTTAACACCATTTACCGCCAGCTAGAATCATATTACTGCTAACTTGAAGTGTGGCAGCCAAAAAAATGTTGAGATAACTCAATCTTTGCAACACTATACAAGACATTGTTGGATTTTTCTCAACTTTTGACCAAAGTACCTCAACACAACTAAACAGTTTTGCTGTGGACTGTCTATTTCAATTTAATTGTTATCTATTTAATTATCTATTTACATTTTCTACTATATTATCTATCATACACAGTTTTTATCAATGCAGAGAACACTGCAAAGCTTTTTGGCTATAAAGTAGAGGACATTTTCCAGAAGACACAGATAGAACCTCAACGCTGAATAACTGTTGACAATTAATAAAGCCAGCAAACAATTAACAGTCCCATTCGTGAAGTAACCATGTAATAAATGGTGCAAACTTGCAAATCCTTTATAAATCACCGACACTGTTCATATGTCCAGCTGACTCAGATTTAGGCTAGTTTGGCCAGCATTAGTCTGGGTTAGTTTGGGTTTTCCAGCATCAAAACAATAAAACATTTTTCTATACATTAGAATGTGTTCTGTTTAATTGCATTTTTTCTAAGCAAAAAAAAATAAATAAATAAAATAAAAAAATAGCATGTATTATTACCATTATTAACAGAAGACATGCTATATATATATATATATATATATATATATATATATATATATATATATATATTATAAAATTTAGCATGACCACTTTTTCTTTTATATATTTTAATAAGCACAGGTCAGAATAAGTATGATGTTACATAAACATATCTGTTATGCTGAATGACTGTGGTGAATTATTTCATCCATAATTTGAATTTGAGATTTTATTTTCACAAAAGTTATTTGAAACAATAAAGTAATTCACTTGCATCTAATATGCATTAAAAAAAAAAAAAAGAAAAAAAAAAAGTACTTGTAATTTTCTGCCAGGATATTATTCATTAATTTTATGGACATTTCCTTTAACCCTAAAACACATCACAATGGAGTACAGAATTTAAAATACATGCAAAATTCCTGTTTAAAGAAAAAAAAAAAAGAAAGGAAAATGTCTTCCTTCATACAGTATATCGTGGTCTATTTTTTTATTTTATTTTTTTATTTATTTTATTATTTTTTTTTTTTTACAGTGCATGTATATAAAAATCACTCATTGGTCTAAATAGGTCTTGCTTTCTGAACATTGTAATGTTTTAAAGTCTAAATACATTGATAAACTTGCAGATTCAGCTAAAAATTATTGATAGTACCTTGCATTATTTGCAATTGCATTAAAGTTATTTGTTGGATTTTTTAACGTGCATACAGTATTGGGCACTGGGCACTGGTAATATTTAAAGATACACACACATGCATTACATAAATGTCATTAAATATAACACAGGAGTGCATGTGAGAGCACGTGGCTGCGGGTGGTTAGCAGAGTGCAGTCCAATGCCGAAAATGACTCTCGCTTCACACACACACACATACATGTGTATATATAGTCTTATTACTCACATGAGAAGAGTCCGGGCACCATTCAGCCAAAACGCTATTCTTTATGAAGCAGATCGTAAAGAGAGAGAAAGAGACACAGAGAAGCGTAGTTAAAATGCCTGGAAATCACACATCACTAGAGTAATTGCATTAAGCCAGCACTTTCATTGAGGTAAAAATAATGTTTGCCTTTCAATTACAGAGTAATGGGCATGCCAGATCATTCCTGAACTCCCGATCATGTTTGCCTTGGATTAAAACTAAATTGAAAATTTTTTCATGTTCAAATCGGTTTTATATGCAATTGTTAGAGAAACTGAAAAACTGGGCTGCAAATTCACATTTCAAGGACTATTTAAACAGATTCAATAAGCCAAGACACGCACTCACAGAGTTTCAAACATTAGAATGGCACCGAGGATGGAAAACAAAATAAAGAAGCATACGTGCATTTCAAATTACTTAAGAGAAAGTGTAAATTTAATTGATGATGATGATGATTTATGCCAAAGTACAATTGAAAGGAATATATGCTGAACATGTACAGTATCAGTTCAAATAACGTAATAAAATGTCAAGACATACTTTTATCAAAAGAATAGAAAACTAGGTGCATGAGCATAAAAATAAAGCTAATAATAGCTATAAAAAACCTAAAAATAATAATTTATTAATTAATCAGAAAATGTGAGATCACTTAATAAAAATACTTTTAAAATTATATGTAAACTCAAAAATAAGCTAAAAACAACTATTTAAAAATAATAACTATTTGTATTAATCAGAAAAAAATGAGGTCACTTAATAAAAATCATTTTAAAAAATATACAAGCTCAAAAATAAACCCACAAATAGCTATAAATAATAATAATAAAAAGCTAAAACTAATAATTAAATATATTAATCATAAAAAATGAGGTCACTTAATAAAAATCATTTTAAAATATATGCAAGCTCAAAAATAAAACTAAATATAATATAATACAAAAAAAAAAAAAACATTTTTGCAGTGGTCCTGCTCTCTTCACTGGTGTCTCTCTCTGTTTCTGTTTCTGTCAGTCCGTCTGTCTCCTCTCCCCTCATGCTCGCTCTCTCTCTCTCTCTCTCTCTCTCTCTCTCTCTCTCTCTCTCTCTCTCTCTCTCTCTCTCTCTCTCTCTCTCTCTCTCTCCAGCACCTTCAGCCATGGCACAGAACTGGTGTGACCTAATAGCTGTAAAATGCCAAATAAAACTTATGGACACCAATTGCCATGTAGCTCTGAGGCCGCGGCCCTCAATGGATCATTGTTATGGGGCAATGAGGTCATAGCACAGGCTGACTATTAGACTCGTCCTGCGTTCCACCCTTAATTGGGAAGAAAATTATTAATAGATATTTATGCCACACGATGTCATCTCTGTTTGCTATCGTAGAGTTCTTCCTCCAAGTTGTATTTTGTTCTTTTTTGGTTTTCCTTTTTATGACAAAAGAATATTTGGTAACACTTTTCTTAAAGCCTTTATGTATAAGGCAATATAAAGGGTATAATGTATTATAATTATTCATGATGTGCATTGTAATAGATTATATATTGTTGCAAATAATTATAACTGAATTTAAAATGCAAAAGAGTAACAATGAATTGATAATAATATACTAACTGTGGTTACAATTATTCATGCGATTGTACAATGCATTTTAAGGTGCATTACAAGGCATAATTAATGCATTAAAACTGCTTTTACAATGCATTTTACATAAAGGCTTTAAGTAAAGTGTTACCGAATATTTTTATTTGGATATTTATGCTCCTATTTTAGATTCTTTAAACAGGAACAAAAATCATCACTGCTCTTTTATTCAGATTTGTGGACAGGAAATGAAAAAAAAAAATAAATAAATAAATAAAGAAAATAGCTGAATAAATATAGATCTGTTACTGCAGATATACACAATTTTTATTTATTTATTTATTATTATTATTTTTTTAAAAAAATTAATACTTTAGTTAAGCAAGGATGCATTAAATTGATTAAAGTGGTGGTGAATAATTTATTATGTTACCAAAATTTAGAAAAAGAGAAGAGAATAGAACTTTAGAATAGAACTCCATTCACCAGTCCTGAAAAAAAATTAAAAATAAAAAAATAAAATAAAATAAAATAAATAAAATTGATCATGGTTTCCACAAAATTATTCAGCAGCACAACTGTTTTCAACATTGATACTAATCAGAAATGTTTCTTGAGCAGCAAATTAGAATGATTTTTGAAGGATCACGTGACACAGACTGGAGTAATGAAGCTGAAAATTCAGCTTTGCGTCACAGGAATAAATTACACTTTAAAACATATTAAAATAGAAAACAGTTATTTTAAATTGTAATAATATTTTTCACAATATTACTGTGCTTACTGTGCTTTAAACATGCAGCCTTGGTGATTATAACAGACTTTTAAATTAAAAAAAAAAAAAATCAAGTGCATGTTCATGTGCAGGGTATGTTCAACTTAAAAAAAAACAAAAAACAAAAAAAAAAAAACACTAAGAAACATGGAGAGGTTAAAATTACCCCCCGAATAAAGACATTAAGCAATTAAAGTAAATTATAGAGGCTTTGCAATTTAGCATGATAGCAGAGCGGTACCACAACACAAACTATAAAATTGCTATGCTGGCAAACACTGCAATCAGCATAAAACATATTACCGAAATAATACATCGTATGTGAAATACCTGGAGTACATAATTATACAATTTCCCTCATTCCACTTTACCTACATAAGAGGTGAAACAAATCATTTTTCCTCTCTTTGACATTTGTCGCACAGAAACTCTGAAATGAAATGCTCTGGTTGGCTGCCCAACCCAGGAATGAGATACGCGTGTAATGTATTTCACACAGATTCTTATCTTGTGGCAGGTATTAATTAGCCGTGAAGACAGTAAATCAATCTGAGTTTATGTTTTGTCCTTTACTGTGACAGCTCGCATGAGACTATACATCATTACAGAACATTCTCCTCTTAATCGTGTCCTAGAAAACATTATAAAACTAGAAGTCTGGTGTATCTCACTGTCTCTTCATCCATAGCTCAGTTTACTCGTGTTCAATTCAGTTTAAATGAATAGATTATCATAAAATTATAACTAATGTTATATAAATGAAGATGACTGTTCATGTTGACATTGTACACAATTTCTGACCTATTTAAAACAATATGACAACGCACACGTTTGTTTTTCATTCACGGTAGGGACTTTCCATTGACTATTTTTATCTTTTTTTTTTTTAAATTTTTTTCCCACATGCTGCTAATTATATTTTATATTGCCTTTCCTGCAAAATTAACTGTCACACAAATCTTTCTGGATTAATGAGTAGTCATTAAGAGATTATCTAGTATGTATATTTAGCTGTTTTTTCTCATGCAACACAATGCGGCTGATTTCTGGTTCTACTCTCTGTTTGTTCCTCACAGTTAAAGCAAAACCAGATGCACTCACACAAACACACACAAACAAGTCGTCTGTTGTTACCTACATGAACAGATGCAAAGGAAAAAAATGTTATGGAATTTCTAACCCATTGAAGGCATAGTATTGCTCCTTTGATGTAAGATCACCCCCTGCTGTTTAAATTAATTATATTTTTTTGTCAAAAGTGAAAAAAATAAGAGTATTATTTTTGTAGAATGAGGATTGGGACCATTTCGGCCAGTGGTGTTTAAGCCTAGATATATTTTAAGATTATATTTCACAAAATAATCTACACCAAATAAAAATAAATAAATTAATAATAATAAAATACATTTTATGTTTTTATTTTATTTTACATGATTTTATTTTTTGTTTGTTCGTTTATTTATTTGTTTGGTTGGTTGGTTTTATGTCTAAAACTGTAAGAGTGGAATAACACTATTTGGAGAGTACAAATGTTTGAAAATCTGCGATTCAAAATCTACTTCATAACTAACTAACTAACTAAATAAATAAATAGAATGATATTAAGCATTATTACTGTTATGCATTATTATTATCTAGGTCCATCAAATTTGATCTTGACTGTTCGACGTTCTTGCTTTGACTGAAGCACAAGATGCTCTTTGGATAATTGCAAATCATGCTAAAAACATTAAGAATATGACATTTAATTATGTTTTATTTAAAAATGTTATAGAATTGTTTTATTTAAAAAGTAAAATAGTAAATAAAACTAAATATTATATTTATTATTTATTATTTTATTATTATCCAATTAAAAAGTTTTAACAAGGTTTATTATTATTATTATTATTATTATTATTATTATTATTATTATTATTATTATTTAAATACAAAAAAATAATGCTACTGGACTCTAGTGAAGTCTATTTTACTTAAAATATAATCAATATAATTCATATAGAAAATTAATATTTGATTATTTATTATTATGTATTAAATAAATTTTTAAACTTCGACTTCTGAACCCCCAAAGTATATTTAACTTAAAATATAATCAACATAATATATAAATAACATATACTGGAATAGCTGAAGCAGGAATTTAAAACAAAAATTAAATGAATTTCCATCTGCTCTGATGTTTTGGGCTGAAGTCTGAGTAGACAAAACAGTTTGAGAGTCGGGCTTCAGTGGAAAACAAACTCTGTGCTACTGTTTCCAGACAGCACTAGTGCAGCACAGATCCCTGTGATCAGGGTAAGCGCTCTCTCTCTCACCCTTAACTTCTTTGGCTATAATGCTCCCAGCGCCTCTCTCTCTCTTTCTCTCTCTCTCTGAGGGGACAGTAGTTGCTGCTGGCAGGACTCTCACCGTGGCTCTCCTAAATCTCGTCCCCTGTCGGTGGCAGGCTCCGTCGCTGTGGCGTCGCGTGACATTCTTTCCCACAGGCAGGCACATAGTTGCAGCCTCTCCTCATGCGCGAGGGCCTGGGACTCGCCAACAGGCGCGGGTCACTTCAAAGCCGCACAAACTCACAGCTGCAGCCTGTCGGCCCTGCTGCCCTGCTCCAGTTTGTAATCAATATTAAAGGATTGACCCCGGAGACATCTCTGCCGCTGTTCACGCTCCATGGCCCTCGCTGAGCAGGGCCACAAAGAGCCTCCTCTCAAGAGCGCTTCAGTTATCCTGCGGCTGGTAGAGAACGCCATGGTTTGGGGCTTTCTAGAGGTCTACTTGTCCCCTTCTGAAATCTCTGGAAAAGCATATTATATATCTCAGATTATATAATTCAAAAAGTAAAATAAATATGAAAATAATTATAAAATATTAAATAAATTATAATATAAATATATGTGACCCTGGACCACAAAATCAGTCATAAGAATCGATTTTTTGAAATTGAGATTTATACATCATCTGAAAGCATAAATGAATAAATAATGAATAAATAATAAATAATGAATAAATAAGCTTTCCATTGATGTATGGTTTGTTAGGACAGGACAATATTTGGCCGAGATACAAGTATTTGAAAATTTGGAATCTGAGGGTGCAAAAAAATCTGAATATTGAGAAAAACGCCTCTAAAGTTGTCCAAATGAAGTTCTTAGCAATCCATATTACTAATCAAAAATTAAGTTTTGATATATTTACGGTAGGAAATTTACAAAATATCTTGATGGAACATGATCTTTACTTACTATCCCAATGATTTTTGGCATAAAAGAAAAATCAATAATTTTGACCCATAAAATGTATTTTTGGCTATTGCTACAAATACACCCATGCTACTTACGACTGGCTTTGTGGTCCAGAGTCACATATTACTTAATCTAATTTATAATATAAATTATGAATAAATAAATAAATAAATAAATTATATAGTGACACTGAGAAAGTCATATGACTGCTGCATTTCGTAGTACATCTTGACTGTGTTTATAGGTGTCTTCCTAAAGGAATAGTTCACCCGAGAATGAAAATAGTACTTCCAAATGAAATGATAAAGTCGTTCCAATCTGTATGAGAATGCTGGCAACCAAACAGTTGACGGTAGCCACTGACTTGCACAGTATGGGAAAAAAATACTATAGAAGTCGATGACATCAACTGTTTGGTCACCAAAATTATCTTCTTTTGTGTTGAACAGAAGAAAGAAACTCATACCGTTTTGGAACAACTTGAGGGTCAGTAAATGATGACAAATTTCATTTTTGGGTGAACTAACCCTAGGGCTTCTGGTGTTGTCCCAACTGACTGACTTTCTTTCTTTCTTTCTTTCTTTACATGTCAAACAATTCACAAAAGAATGCAATATTAACGTTACTGATTGACTGGTGTCAAAATCATGAGATTTAAAGTTGCATTTTTGCTAAGTAAGCAGCTTTTTTACTTAACATAAAAACAAACAAACAAAAAGTTTTAGTAGACTGACATACATGTCAATTTACACGCAGAGGTGAGAGTGCAAATCCCTTAGTGTTACCAAACATACTCATTTTCAAACAGGTTTTCTGAACACTCATGTCCTAAATTCACATCATTGGATGAGTCACACTTGTGAAAAATAAGTACATTTTAGTATTCTTTAAAAAAGTTCTTGTTACATAAATAATTTGCTTCAAAATAATATATTTATGTGCTAACTGAATGTATGTGTTATTTACAATAAAATGAAAATGCATTTGTTTAAATGTATGTTAAATGCATTTAGTTGAACTTAAGAGGTTTTTTTTTTGACCCACTTAAGTAGGATGTAAGTAAATTCTCCATTTGTAATCTCAAAATTACTTCTATTGTCTTTGAAATATGGTTAAAGTTACTGATGAATTTACTGACAAGCAACTTTCTACATTTAAAATATACTTTTTTATACTTTTATTTACAAGTGCTTTAGTATGTTAGTCAAGACCATCCAAATGTGACAAAAGATTATTAAAACAATGATTTCAAGTGTACTTTAAAAACTTTCTATTACATTTTACAAAGTGCACTTTTTTAACTTAAGTATGCTAAAAAAAAAAAAAAAAAAAAAACATGAAATCATGAAAGTGTACTCTAGGTACATTTAAGCTACCTTTATTTCATTAATATTACATTATCTTGAAAATTCAGTTTTTTTTTGTTTTTGTTTTTTTGTTTTTTTATATATACATTTAAGATATAAAGTACACTACAAGTGCAGATTCAACCGCAATTCTTTTTCACAACAACAATGTTTGCAGTGTCTGGACCGTCATGATCCTTTAACCACAGCATTTTTTATTGTTAGTAGTATTTTTATTTATTTATTTTTTGACAAACTGAACTATAACATGCTGTGCAGTTGCATGAGAAGAAATGGATCGGCTTATTTCAAATTTAGCATATTTCTGTGCCCATTTCTACAGTTTAGTCAGCTCACAAAATTGAGAAGCTGTCAGCGGCCAGAAACAAGCAAGCTTTGCTAAAAAACATTTGAAGGTTTATTTATTTATTTATTTTAGATATTTAACTTGCAATGGCAAAGACACAGCTGGAAACTAAAAGAGCACTGAAGACTTAATGTTGAGTCAGTAAGCCTGAAAATGGGATATTTAGTTTTTAGTAAACTGTCAGAACACACCTTGTGAAAGCAGGAATGTCCTGGGTAAACAGGGACGTCTGGTCACTCTAGTTTTTGGCCACGCTGATCTTTCTAGCACAAGGATAGCAGCTGGCATCACTGATCGCTTGTTAGCCTTTCTGTGATGAAAGGGAATTTAAAGATCCAATTTGCAGACTATATTAGGCCTAAAGAAACGTGATCCGCTCTTATTAAACTAACACATTACACTACGGTCGCAGCCAATGCGTTCATGCTTTTTCATAGTAGCTGTTGAAATAACGATCATAAAATATCGAGGCCGCGCCATTGGGGAATTTTCTCCATTGCAGTCCAGTAAAAGAATAAACAAGATTTTCCTCAGGGCTTTTCTATTTAGGTCTAGCTAACCTGACTGCGATGCAAACCACCTGGATTAGCGTTTGAGTTGTTGCTTTAGGCGGCACTGTAAATTTGTCAATACTCTGATACTTGGCGTGTCTGTCACAACAAGACTGAGTCATTCATAACAACTGTGTTTTGATTACAGAACTCTGCTTTCTGAATAACAATCATTAGTGATGCTCTACTCCTGTCAAACCCATCGACAAATTAGCCAGCTGGCAAATTTAATATCTGGGATGCTATAGGTTATTAAGCTACAGGCTGTAGTTTATTTCCTTTTCACATTAGAGTAAAAGGTGTCGGATTGATGTAACATCCTTTAGTCACTAAAACAACAGCGGGTGCTAAATGACAGCTGTCCAGCTATTCTCTTTTCCAGGTGTGCAGCAGTAGTAACTCGGCGCAGAAAGCTCGATAACCATTCATTAAAGATTCCGTTATCCGCAGGGAATGCGAGCGGCGTGGTGATTTCCCTCGCATGCTTTTGTTCACACAAACACACGTTACTGGTTTTACACCTGACTTTTGTGTGCCGTTGACTCACGCTTCAGCTAATGATGCTGACAACTTGTCCGTTGAGTTTTTTTAACAACAGAATATAAGCATGCAGACATTATGTAAATTACGGCCTGTCCCATACATATATTGCTCTCTATCAAGAGTGCTATTGCCATATATGCTACCTATATGGCGATATATTTGAAATACATGCATTCAATGGTTAGATTAAAATATTTAACATTTAAATTTATATCACACAAAAAATATCCCCATAGTATTTTATTTTTAATTATATGTACATGTATTAATACCTACATGATTATTATATATGGTATTACATGTCAAAAATATATATTACTTATATCTGAAACTTCATTAAAACAACATATGTACACAAACAATGTTTATGTTTTTGTAACAGATTTTTTAAATACAAGTATTTTATATTTACTTGTATAATTTCAATATGTATATTGACAGGATTTTGAATAGATATAATAGAACTGTCCAAAAATGTTTACACAAACATACATATTTGTATGGGCTCGACTGACTTGGGCTAGATGACTTCATATGACAATATATTTCATATACGAAAGTTTAAAGTAAGTTTCATATATGAAAATTTAAAGTAAATTTAAAGTAAGGTAGAAAAAAAGTGAGTCCTACATCAAAATTTAGGTCGAAAAAAGATGGTGAAAAAAATTCCCTTTGAACTATTTACAATGGCATCCACCATTTCCATTAAAATTACAATTACTGCAGTAAAAATTGACCATGATCTGAGCATATCTAAGCATAACAGAATTAAAAAAACAAAAACAACAAAAAAACAAACTTATAACATTTTTTTTTTTTTTTTTTCTGGGTCAACTGTAGTTAAAATTTGATATTTTGTCATTATATGAATCATTATGTGCTTAATAACTGTTTCTCCTTTTTACATTTAGCTGAATAGCTTATTATGGTTAATCCACATCACCAACTTAAACATGTTGTGAAATCTGTGGTGAAATATTTTGCCCTCATACGAAATTCAGAATCTCGTGGATTCCTATTGACATGACTGGATTTTACATGTGAAAATGTGCTGTACAACAGTAACTCTGATCACACCTTTAATTCAATTCAAGTTTTTTTTTTTTTTTTTTTTTGTATAGCACTTTTCACAATACATATTTCAAACCACCTTTAGTCATAAACTTTTTTCTCTTGCTATTTACTGAGTCATATGGGATTTTTGTCATGCTGTTTGAGCTGTTTGTCTCATGGTCATCTAATAAAATGCTTTTTTACTCCAACAAAATTGTGTGTATCCACATAATTTCCATATTTGGCCAGATTATGCTTTTACAGCAGTAAAACTAACTTCAGAGCTATAGTATTAAGGCAAAAACTATGCTTTTCCATGGTAAATAAGGGATTATCAATCCATTAGGCTAAACTAGGAGTGACTGCACATAATACAAATTGCAATGTATAATCTTAGACAATGGGAAATCACCTGAGTGCTTACAGCATAAACCCCTTCACTGTTTTCCATTTGGCATGGACACGACATTATCATTATCGTGTTTGTATTGGCACAAATTGTTTTAAAGAAGACAATAGCGATGAAGCGACTGATAACTCTGTTAGTGGCCGTATCATAGTGACAGTGCATACTCAGCTGTGTTGACTATGCAAACTGTTCTTTGTTCAGACTGTCTGAAGATGCTATCGGCGAACAGTTATGATTTACCATCTGTTGAGATGGACAGCCTGAACTCCAGATGTGAGGCTCATTGCGACAGACTTATCAAAACAATTGACACAAAAGTCTATTATAGACTGGCTAAGAAAACAAACTTGTTTCCAGACAGCCAAATAACAAAGAGCTAATCGGAGGAACACACAGCATGATAAAAGCCCAAGCAATTACATGCCAGCAGAAATTTAAATGTACATGCCAGCAGGAAAAATTAAGATTTGATGGATGAACTCACACTCAATTGACCTGTTTTTGTGTGTGTGAATTATGATTTCCAGTGTTACTGAACTCACTGTTGTTAAGAATGCATTGATAAAACATTAAAAACTACAAGTGAATTTAAGCAGGAAATTTTTGCTAAAGATTACATTTAACAGTGATATTGAATTAGTGTTTCTTTTTTAAGATTAACCTTAAAGCAAACCAGAAATTAAAATTTGTTGAATATTTCCTCACTCTCAGGCCATCCAAGATGTAGATGAGTTTGTTTCTTCGGCAGATTTGGAGAAATGTAGCATTCCATCACTTGCTCACCAATGGATCCTCTGCAGTGAATGGGTGCCGTCAGAATGAGAGTCCAAAGAGCTGATAAAAACATCACAATAATCCACAAGTAATCCACACCACTCCAGTCCATCAGTTAACGTCTTGTGAAGTGAAAACCTGCATGTCTGTAAGAAACAAATCCATAATGACATGTTTAACTCTGTTGTTTCTGGCTAAAATACATATTGCTTTCTCCAGTGAAAAGTCATTTCGTTTGAATCAGGAGAGAAATATGCACAGATCAAGCACTGTTTACAAGCAAAAACAGTCCAAAACAGCCCTATAGAAATAGGTTGGTGAATTTTGATGTGAGAGACAACAGGGGATGGACATTCTCACTGTAGGAAGCATTATTATGGACTCATATTTTGGCCAGAAGTGATGGTTTAAAGTTAAAACGCATTAATGATGGATTTGTTTCTTACACACATGCTACTTTTGGCTTCACAAGATGTTAACTGATGGACTGGAGTGGTGTGGATTACTTGTGGATAATTGTGATGTTTTTATCAGCTGTTTGGACTCTCATTCTGACGGTACCCATTCACTGCTGAGGATCCATTGGTGAGCAAGTAATGCTAAATTTCTCCAAATCTGTTCTGATGAAGAAACAAACTCATCATGGATGGCCTGAGGGTGAGTAAACTTTTAGCAAATTTTCTTTTTTTAGTGAGCTATTCCTTTAAGTGAGCATTAGATGACTGCAAAGTTACCATTTAAAAATAAATATATGACAAATAAACATGTACAATTACCAACCAATAATTATGGAAACAAAATTCTATTATCAACCAGTAACCAATATGGTAGTTTATATCACAGATCCCTATTTGCCATCTTTGATATTTACTTTAATCACTGTCAAACTGTTCAAAGGTGTTATATGTATACGAACATGACAATTTCAGAACCACATCTTTTAGTAAATAGTTATCAATCAGTTGTTATTCTAAAGTAAACTGATAAAGTTGAGACAAATATAATATGCACAGTGCTATAAATAGGCACTATACAGCCAGGAAAATGTGCCAACACTTTTCCAATATAATCTGACGGCTTACACTAAGCCAAGTACTTCAGTCAATGGCGATTTGTATGAGAGTGTGTGACAAATGCCACACACACACACACACACACACACACACACACACACACACACACACTGTTATCAGTGCCCCTTTTCTATTGTTTATTTATTTATTTTTGGTGTCTGCATGATTGATTGCCATCTTGACTTGTGGCAGCAAGTGCTAGACATAATTAAACAGCAGCAACAACAAATAAGGGAAAGTGAGAGACCCCGTCCCTGAACGCATGTGAAGAGGACTTACATGAAAAGGATGCGTCCCTGCAGCACAAGCCTCAGACACTTAACAAGCTCCTTCGCCTTGACCCTCTGTCACACACACAGAATGATATCAGCATCAGCATTCTGTCATTCAGTCAAGACTTTGTGTAAGCTATTCTTTGAAGTGAGGGTGGTATAAATACTCACACACATTACGCTGGTATCACTTTTACTGAGTTACAGCCGCCAAAGCTCTGAGTCATTTTGTAATTTAAAATAAACACTTATGACGGCTTTTACTAGATGCGTTACAGAGCTGTGCTGTTATACAGTATAATTCAGGTCATCTCAGCAAGAATTTACAGCCCGATTGTGATTTGTTGAACAGATTTGATTGCGAGGAGAGACTGGGGCTAGTTGTCACACTTTTTACTCAAGGTACTCTGAAAAATAAATAAATAAAAAATGGTGTAAGATCAAGTTTGAAACAATCTTCACTCGGAAACGGCTAGCAATTTTCACAAATTCAAAGAAACAGCAAGCAACATGTTGCATTAAACTTTAAATTTTGAAGTAGAAAGACTGTAATAGTACATTCTTGTAAAACATGCTCCAAAAATCATTTATACCTTATAATCATCTTTACAGTGTAGGTTTATTAAATTATTATGCACATGAAACATCAAAAACTTAAATGTTCACCAAATTTTAAACCATTGTAACAATAAAAATGTGACAACTTGCCCCAACTTGACTTTTATGAAAAATATGCAAGTCCTAAATGTTAACAGTTCAACATTTAAGTTAAAATCTCATTTTACTGATATACAGTCCATGCAACAGCATCCCTGTGCATGTGACAACTCGCCCCAGGCTCAGACTTTCAGAAGAGCACATTAAGATAAACATTAAGCTATCACTAATTAAAAAAAATAAATAAATAAATACAAATCTGACTACATCTTGTACCACGTTGGTATTTACAGTTTGAAGCTCAACACAAAATCCACTTCATGTGCAATAATAGTGCATGCTGTCCTTGTGGAGCTGATGGTGCTCATGTGACTAATACAGTTGTTCACCAAAGCAATCAAAGTGATAAAAACTCAGGCGTCGTTTTATGAGCTGAAGCCTGACAGAACCTGATAAATTTTTCATTAAATATTTCCACTATAAAAAACTGGAAGAGGAGGAGTTATGCTACTCTGTTATATTTCCCAAGTAATCCGAACCTGCCAAAAAATATCACGGGCTGGATCCACGAGACACGCCAAAACCACACAATGCAAACTGCTCTAGACTATAAAACTAAATCTTCCGCTTAAATAATGAAGTACATTGATTGGCTGTATAAATCATATTTACTTAAGCAATATCACACGAGATCGCGCTATGGCTGTGATTCGGCCGCAGGCTCAGTACAAGATATTCAGCAAGATTGTGAGTGTCAGTGATATTTCTTTTATACAACAGTTCAAAAAACAAGTTAATGTTGTGCAACTTAACTACATATTAGACACAATACTGACAGTCAGTTTTTGCTCCGCCAATGAAAACTTAATTAGCAGTTGAGTCCCTCAGCAACAGAAGCAGCATGAAATGAAGGATTCAGTATTGGGTAGGATTAGGGATGTAGAATATGGTCATGCAAAATATGTGCTTTATAAGTACTAATAAACAGCCAATATGTTAATAATAATAATAATAATAATAATCATGCTAATAAGCAACTTGTTAATAGTGAGAATTGGTCCCTATACTAAAGTGTTACCAAATAAATAAATAAGCAAGTTGCTCTACTAGTCATATTAGGGTTCGCTTTTAGCATTGCCAGATCTGCAAAAAAAAAAAAAAAAAAATAAAAATAAATAAATAAATAATAATAATAATAATAATAATAAAAAATGCCTTATGGACCCTTTTCACATGTGTGGGGTTCTCAGAAGCAAGCGAAAGTCACTCACACACACACACACACACACACACACATCATGTGGGCTAGTTTTGGGCCATTAAAATTGCATCATTTGATCAAATGATACAATCCCACATACCACTCTCATACCTAGAATATATATATTTTTCACTGTTATACACGATTTCAACTTGAAAATCACATAGATTGGTAATCATAAACACAGTTTTATCATTGGCAGTTTATGAAATATTTCAGTAAAAGCATTTTAGTCAATATAATTTATTAAAATATGTCAAACTACCCATGGGAGGAAAAAAAGGTAGCCCAATTTGGACTTGGCAACCCTGGTTGGACTAAATGTTCTATAAATAAAAAAAAAAAAAAAAAAAAAAAAAAGATTCATATGAACAAAATATTTAAAACACTATGCCGGGATCTTTTTTTTTTTTTTTTTTTTTTTTTTTTTTTGTGTTATAAATGTATTTGCATCATAAAAATGACAGAGAGCAGCATTACACAGCATCCACCATTTATATGTTCAGTAGCTACTTGAAAAGATGAGCTTACTTATCTCTTCAAGTATTTTCTCTGAAGTCCTGCGAGATACAAACTACATCATCTTGAACCTTTCAACTCATTTAGCAGCGGTCTCCAACATCCTTGCGCCGCCTGCCTCATGTTAAGTGGGGACGCACCGTATGGCATACGTGTGGGACTTCACAATTGTCTTTGGGAAAGTCAGCTTTTAATGTCCCTCTAATTAAGATATAAATCAAAGTCTCTCCATCAGCAGAGCCTAAGAACCGACCTTCCCCGCGTTCCCTCAAGCCCGTCGGCCCCGGGCAACAGCTGCCATGTAATTTGCCCCCCTCTCACCCCAAGAAATCACTTCAGACGCCATCCATCTGAATACCATTAAGGCCTATATAGAGACCGCTGCCGTGCGTCCACTCTTTGACTTAATTACTTTGACCACTGCCGCTTCAGTCCGAGTCTCACACGGAGACCATCATCTTGTCATTGATCCAAACACTTATACTCCACCAGGGACCTCTCGGACAAGCTTTGGCCCACTAAGACAGAGGGGTTTGGGTATCAAGGAGAGCGGGACAATAGCAACAACTGTGCATCTAATTTAGCCCCTTGTTTACTGTCGGGCTGTAACAGGAGCCGCTGGGACAATGTCAGGGAGCACAATGGGATGATGATCAGGGAGCTATTGTTTTTCAGGCTAATTGGGCATCTGAGGTGCGGTCTGGGATGCACAGGATTGCTAAAAGAGGAGTCTGATACTGTGAAAGAAAACCTTACAAATCCTTGACATTCAGGAACATCCCCGCGGACTCCTGACCACAGGCGAGCGTGAGAGCATGGAGCCGCTCCGCCAGTTGTTTGTGCTGTCAGAGAGCTTTAAAAGACGCTCCACTTAATCTTTATTGGTATTGCCAATTTAGCTTGTCCAGTGTATGATACGCAGAGAAACCTCTAAGGGGATGGAGGGGCTGAATGAACAGAGCCTTGGCCTTTCACAAAGAGAATTACAAACATCTGCTTCATTACTGTGTGTAAACTAAGGCTTTTAATTGTTAAATTTTTGAGCAAAAGATTTTCACTACTGATAAAGTCATTAAACATGTCTGGTTCAGAGTTATAATTGAAAACTATTGAGAAAAGGTTTGTACAACTTTCAGTAAAACATTGTAAATTGAATTAAAATTAACAAAAAGTTAACTAATTAACTAAAAAGTACTAAAGTAAATTTTTTATAAAATATCCCCATGAAACTCAATTAAGTAGAACTATTAGAATCACAAATAATGTTAATATCATGCACTACAGAGTCAAATAAATAAATAAATTTATGAATATATATATATATATATATATATATATATATATATATATATATATATATATATATATATATATAAAGAAGTCTCGGATGGAGTAATACAGTAAAAACTGTATTATTGTACAATATAAATTATTTTTTTCTATTTGAATATACTTTGAAAAGTTTGAAAAGTTCATTTATTCCTGTTATGCCAAAGCTGATTATTCAGCATCAACACTCCAGTTTTCAGATTTGCCAAAATAATTTAGTTTTGTGTAAGATTAAAATAATAATAGTATTAATAATAATAATAATAATAATAATAATAATAAATTTAAAAAATAAAAGAATGAAAGACACTTATTCCATAAGGATGCATGATTAAATTATTACATTGATAAAAAGTGACAGTTACAGACATTTATAATATAACAAAACATTTCTATTTTAAATAATTGCCGTTCTATTGAACTTTCTATTCATCAAATAATTAAAAAAAAAACTGTTTTCAACATTGACAATAATAGGAACCATTATTAACTGAACACCAATAATAACTGATAATAAATTAGCAGCAAAGCAGCATATTAGAATGATTTCTGAAGGATCATGTGACACTGAAGACTGGAGTAATGATGCTGAAAATTCAGCTTTGATCACAGGAATAAATTACATTTTAAATATATATTCAAATAGAAAACAGTTATTTCAAATTGTAATAGTATTTCACAATATTACAGTTTTTACTGAATTTTAAACAAATAAATTTGCAAACAAAGTTCATTATTTTGAACTTTTGACAAGTATTGTAAATATACCTATAAATGTAACTAATATGAAAGATAAAAAAAAAATACAGGGCATCAATTAATCAATTCTATTTATTGTATTATCTTAACACAACCTTTGCATGATGTTTGTTCTGGCTGGCCATCAATCCTCTCTCTTTCTGGTAATACATCAAGCTTCCAGGCTGTTGATTGATATTTTCAACACATGTAACAGTCCTGTGTGGCAGAGAAAGCAAAAGTTACATTCAAGTCGTTATGGAAACAACCTCTAAGCTCTTGGCATTAACTCTTGAACTCTGACAGGTGGAGTCGCTGTCTCTAGAGTGGACCGGGGGAGTGTGAGGGTCCACCAGCCTGCCCTCTCTGCTCTGGGGAAAAATATTATGGTTTGTAGAGGGTGCGTTTTGGAGGGGATTGATGCAGCAGCCTGTGGGGTCAGTGGAACATGTGCCAGGGTGTGAAGGCCATGCGTCTCCTTTCTTCAACCTCCCAGACAGAGAGACGATCCGCCGGGACAAATAACTAAGCAGCTGTCATTCTCTTAGAGCCGTAACACATCGCAAATTAAAAAATCAGCTTATAACATTCGAAAGAGCATCAAAGTACCTCCTAAAAGTCTTCAAAAAATACAAGTTTCCTCTCAGAATGGATCCCAGAAAAAAATGCACAGATAGCCATTTGACAATCAATCAATCAATCAATCAATCAAACAAAATGTGTGTGTGTGTTTTTATTGCTCATATAATATGATATTGGAGAATATGAAACTCAGGGAGGAAGAACAAACAGCTCAGTTTTATTTATGGCTCCAAATGAGCAAATAGGCAAGATGGTGCAGATGCTGATATTTATATGGACAACAATTATGAAAAAGATGACATTCTAATAGCTTGTAATGCAAATTAATGAGATCTTTATAATAGTATATCAGAATGCATATAAATATCAGTTGTCACTCTATATCTTCCAATAATATGTCTTAGTAAGATATTTAAATTCTTAGTTTTATGATCAAAGCTCTGTAATTTCAAAATATAATGCAATGCAATGCAATGATGATAAAATGATGAAAGACTGACAAATCTTATTTACTCAATTTTAAAATGTATCATTTACTTACTGTTTCTTTCTAAAAAATGATGTGCGGGTAAAGTTGCGTCAGTCCAATAAGATGTTTAAACCTGAAGACATAAAAAACAAAACAAAACAAAAGAAAAAAACCCTGACATATAGTAAAATTATTATGACTACCAGAATGTTTACAGAACGATACAGACTGAAACTGTAATAATGTAAAAAACTGTAAAATTTGAACTTATCTAACTTTATCTTATCTTATTCTTCCACAAACCCCTGGAGGAAATCCTTTGGCAAATGCATTTATTTATTTATTTTTTTTCATGATACGGAAGGGAGAATATGCTACTTTATTGGGTACTAGCCCATATTTGGGTGTAATCTCAATTCATAATATATCTGTAATCAAACTAACATTCATTTTTGGTTGTGATAGTCAACCCTCAACCACACACTGGCCACTGAATTTTTCAAACAGGCAGAATTTGGCCGACAGATTGAATAAATCTACATGCAAAAACTATTGTTCTCATGCCAAAGAGATGTTCTTTGATGTACAAATGTGCAAGGCGCATATATGACATTTCAGATGTTATTTTGATCATGCAAAGCAATGGTGAGACTGTACACAAATTTGTCCTGAGGGACTCCCAGCCCCTGACGTAAATCTGATGGTAATCGGGCTTGTGGCGGGGAGTTCAGTTCCAGTTCTTGGGCTCTGCTTGACCGGGGCCAGGTGCTCAATCACAGCGTCCCCAGTGCGAGCTGCTATCCCCAGAATGCGACTCTGTGGCGTCTGCAGGGTTCCTCTCTCATCTGATCTCAGCACAGTGGCGATAAAGTGGGAGGAGACCGAAGTGACCAAATGCTGCTCGCTCACTTGGCAGTGGTCCACCCCTCTACAAATGGGGAGACAGACAAAGTTCAAAAGTGCACTTTGGGCTTGTGAACCTTGCAGATATGAACAATGATGTCACAGCTCTCAGCTTTTTCTGTCAATGGTTTAGAGTCACATTTATGATTAAGGTAATAGTGTTCAATCTGTAGGCCTGACAGAAACAGTAGACGAACTGCAAGTTGCACATGTTCAGAAAAGCTCTTAAAGATGCATTTAATGGCACTTGATGTACATCCCACTAACATGGCTCTATGTTTATGTTTACATGTATTGAAATACAGTTAATATTGGGTAATATCAAACAAGCAAGTGCTATTTGTGTCATTTGTTTGTGTGAATCACAGACTATCAGTACAATTGTTCAGTTCTTGACAGTTCAATAAACACGCATTTAAAATGACATTCTAGACACAAAATTGATTAAAATTGCTCCAAACAACACAGCAGAATTAAATGTTGCATATATCCATGGAACACACAGTGGTGTTTCGTTCCTGAGTGAATTAGTGTTTTTTTTTAACAAATTGGTTGAGTCAATAATTCAATGAGTCACTGTAAAAATGCAGTCTCTTGTTCGATTCCTTCAAACGAATCAGATGATTGAATGAATTAATATATATATATATATATATATATATATGTGTGTGTGTATATATACATACATACATACAGGTGCATCTCAATGAATTAGAATCTCGTGGAAAAGTTCATTTATTTCAGTAATTCAACTCAAATTGTGAAACTCGTGTATTAAATAAATTCAGTGCACACAGACTGAAATAGTTTAAGTCTTTGGTTCTTTTAATTGTGATGATTTTGGCTCACATTTAACAAAAACCCACCAATTCACTATCTCAACAAATTAGAATACTTCATAAGACCAATTAAAAAAAAAAAAAAAAACATTTTTAGTGAATTGTTGGCCTTCTGGAAAGTATGTTCATTTACTGTATATGTACTCAATACTTGCTAGGGGCTCCTTCTGCTTTAATTGCTGCCTCAGTTCGGTGTGGCATGGAGGTGATCAGTTTGTGGCACTGCTGAGGTGGTATGGAAGCCCAGGTTTCTTTGACAGTGGACTTTAGCTCATCTGCATTTTTTGGTCTCTTGTTTCTCATTTTCCTCTTGACAATACCACATAGAGAATCTATTGGGGTATTGGCCAGTCAAGCACACCAACACCATGGTCATTTAACCAACTTTTGGTGCTTTTGGCAGTGTGGGCAGGTGCCAAATCCTGCTGGAAAATGAAATCAGCATCTTTAAAAAGCTGGTCAGCAGAAGGAAGCATGAAGTGCTCCAAAATTTCTTGGTAAACGGGTGCAGTGACTTTGGTTTTCAAAAAACACAATGGACCAACACCAGCAGATGACATTGCACCCCAAATCATCACAGACTGTGGAAACTTAACACTGGACTTCAAGCAACTTGGGTTATGAGATTCTCCACCCTTCTTCCAGACTCTAGGACCTTGGTTTCCAAATGAAATACAAAACTTCCTCTCATCTGAAAAGAGGACTTTGGACCGCTGGGCAACAGTCCAGTTCTTCTTCTCCTTAGCCCAGGTAAGACACCTCTGACATTGTCTGTGGTTCAGGAGTGGCTTAACAAGAGGAATACGACAATTGTAGGTGGCTCTTGATGCCTTGACCCCAGCCTCAGTCCATACCTTGTGAAGTTCACTCAAATTCTTGAATCAGTTTTGCTTGACAATCCTCATAAGGCTGCGGTTCTCTCGGTTAGTTGTGCATCTTTTTCTTCCACACTTTTTCCTTCCACTCAACTTTCTGTTAACATGCTTGGATACAGCACTCTGTGAACAGCCAGCTTCTTTGGCAATGAATGCTTGTGGCTTACCCTCCTTATGAAGGGTGTCAATGATTGTCTTCTGGACAATTGTCAGCTCAGCAGTCTTCCTCATGATTGTGCAGCCTAGTGAACCAAACTGAGAGACCATTTTGAAGGCTCAGGAAACCTTTGCAGGTGTTTTGAGTTGATTAGCTGATTGGCATGTCACCATATTCTAATTTGTTGAGATAATGAACTGGTGGGTTTTTGTTAAATGTGAGCTATCACAATTAAAAGAACCAAAGACTTGAACTACTTCAGTCTGTGTGCAGTGAATTTATTTAATACACAAGTTTCACAATTTGAGTTGAATTGCTGAAATAAATGAATAAACTTTTCCACGACATTCTAATTTATTGAGATGCACCTGTGTGTGTGTATGTATATATATATATATATATATATATATATATATATATATATATATATATATATATATATATATATATATATACTTACCAATTAACATGTAAAATATATTAACTTTAAATGTACTATCAAATAACACACTACAGTAGTTATTCAACTCATGAAAATTAAAATAACCATACTTCTTTAAAGCATGACAACAAATTATTAATATATAATTATTTCAAATGTACTATATTTTAAAGTATAACTTATAATTTGACAAAGTGTACTTTTTAAAATTGCACTGTGTTAAGAAACAATTATAAAAGGGTTTTTAAGTACACTTAAGTGGCCTTTTATTTCATTAATATTATATTCTCTGCAAGGACAGATTTTTAATACTGTATTTACCAAATATTTGAAGTACAACTGAAAAGCACATTCAGTACAATGAAGCTCACTTGTTTTCCACAAGGGAATGCAGCTCAGCTCATCAAACTGCTGTATAATATGCATTAAATAACCAACCAAATTTATCATTGGAAAGATCAGCTTGTGTGTACAATATTTTGTGCTATTGTTGAAACAGTTTCATAATGAGTCATACTGTTGTGTTCATGACATAAGAGCTGATGTGCTCTTTACATGTAAGGAATATTTTACTTAAAAAATATAAAACGAAAAAAAATATATACAGTTCTGTCATCATTAACTGATCTTCATGGTGAGTAAATAATGATTATTGAGTGAACTGTTGCTTTAAAAGGTTTTACACTGTTTCTAAGAGTATCAACATAAACCAAAAAATATTAAAAGCAAGAATTGAATTGTTCTGTTAAACTGAACTTTTTCAAGACACACAGACATGACTTCACAATACATTCCCTCCACTATTCTGTAATTCCTCCTTTTTGCACAGTCGTACAGACATTAACAGCACCAAGAAAGTCTCCATAGGCCATGATTTGTTCTCAAACAATTGGTCCCTTGGTGCCATCTACTGGACAAATGTCATAACACATTGAACTGTGCTCACCACAGCATGGCCACTGGAGTGGTTTAGAGAATAGGGCCTCCTTAGACTTGCTCACTAGAAACCGATACCTCAAGCTGTTCTTAATGGGATTAAAGTCCGCGCTGATGCACCCATTTGTCATCACGACACACGGGCTGCGCCATTTGGCCTCTCTCTTTCATTCATGTCTGGCCTGTTCACTGGAGTGTGTCCTCTGTTATGGAAAAAGACTAATTGGCCTACTTATGGCCCACAGAGTAAGTCTGTCATTCAGTGGCCATTGGGAAGTAGAGACCCACTCTGCTGGCCATCTTCAGCTGCTCAGAGCCGGACTCTTGGGCTTTGTTCAGACAGAAAAGATCAGACTGTGTAACTGTTTGCTCTCTGAACACCAAATATAATATAATATAATATAATATAATATAATATAATATAATATAATATAATATAATATAAGAACATTTAGGCCTATATAGGCTAACAAAATATTTGGAATAATGGTTTTATAGAAAGTCTCTTAAGACTGCTTACTTTTTATTTGAATAAATACAGTAATATTGTGAAATATTATTACAATTCCAAATATCTGATTTCTATTGGAATATATAATCAAATGCAATTTATTTCTGTGATGTAAAGCTGCATTTTCAGCATCATTACTCCAGTCTTCAGAATCACATGATCCTTTAGAAATCATTCTATGCTGATTTGCTGCTCAATTATTATTATTGGTACTCAATTACTTATAATATTTATAGCAATAGTTATAATAATATATTATTATAATATTAATAGTTACAATCAATAGTTTTATCAATAGCCATGACACGTTTTAAGATTCTTTGATTAATAGAAAGTTCAAAATAAAAGCATTTTATTTAAAATAGAAATATTTTGTAACATTACAAACAATTGTTTGAAAACAGCTGAAAATCAGCTTTGCCATCACATAAATAAATTGCATTATAAACAGTTATTTCAATTTGTAATAATATTTACTTGTTTTTACTGTATTTATGATCAAATAAATGAAAACTTGTTGAGCATAAGAGACTTATGCTCAACATAAGTTTTATGAAAAAAAAAAACCTCCCACCTCCTGTCTACCATTGTTTGACCAAACAGTCCTTTCTAAACTGGCCTTTCTATAACAGTCCTTGGCTAAGCGACAAGGTGACACAGAGCCGCAATCTTCACTCTATTAATGGCATTACAATGGAGTCGCAGAAAGTATTATATACATCACTTTCAAATGAATGTGTCTGCATAATAAATCTCTCTTGAAGAAAAAAAAAAAAAAAAAAAACACTTCATATAGACAAACAAAACGCCTCAAGGTTATGTATGTAACCCTAGTTCCTCGAGGGAATGAGACGCTGCATCGAAACGCTCTAGGAACGCCTTCAGCGTGACCATGCTCTGAATCACATGTGTAATCAGTCCAATGGATGGGCGAGACGTCACGGGCGGGGTGACGTAGCGACCAGGAAGCATAAAAGCACGTGCGGTGAAACCGGCATCAGCTTCAGAAATGAGGCAATCGCTGGAAGGGATGCCGGAAGTCTGGCTTTGAGACGCAGCATCTCGTTCCCTCGAGGAACTAGGGTTACATACGTAACCTTGAGGCATTCCTCTTCAGGAACTCGAGCTGCGTCGAAACGCTTTGGGAACGAGTACGCCAACGCCGCCAGACTGACAAATCCCTGGCTAGTGTGAATGAGCACAGCTAGGGCGAGAGAAATAAGAGCCCGGAGTGGCTCGTGTATCTGACGTAAGTGAGGGCGTGGACCGACCCGCAGCGTAGCAGAGCGAGCCTTGACCCCCAAGGAGGGGAGATCAGAGTACTCAATGAAGAGAGGCATCCACAATCCACCGGGTGAGGGAGCTTGTCCCTTCCCACAGGGCAGCTCTGTGGGCGTAGTGCTCGCACAGGCTTCTCTGGCCAGGCTCCCCGAAGGGAGGAGAACTGAAGGCCTGGGGTATGACAGCCAGAAAATTGTACCGGGGCGTCAGCCTCAGTGCACCACGGAGGAAACGTGTAACTAGGGGGTGTCTTCCCACTGAATGGCCACCGAGAGGGGCGTGGTAGACCGCAATGGCCGCCACGAAGACCTCTAAGGTGGAGTGGGTCAACCCTGTGGAAAAACAGGCCTGCAGGAACTCCAGAGCTGTACCAAACGGGCAGTTAGCTGGGTCGAGCTGGCGGTCTCCGCACCAAGAAGTACAGTTTCCTCGATGAGGGAGCTCTGTATTGGAGGATGGTCTCAACAACCTCGGTTGAGAGACCAGAAGCTATGAGTTGTGCCTCCTCAGAGGCCACACCCACAGCTTCCACAGCTCCGGTGGGGGCCCGCCCTCCGCCTGTGAGAGGAGATCTCTCCCTATGGGAAGCTCCCATGGAGCGCCGTTGAGGAGAGAAATCAGGTCCGAGAACCATACTCGGGCCGGACAGAATGGGGCTACTGGCGGTAGACTGACCTCATTCCGGCGCACTCTCACCAGAACTCCCGGGAACAGAACAATCGGGGAAAGGTGTACAGACGAAGCTTCGGCCACATCTGTGCCATGGCATCCAGCCCCAGTGGAGCTGGATGAGTCAGAAAGAGAACCAGAGGGGGCCGTGCGATATCATCTGAGTCACAAACAAGTCCACCTGAGCCTGGCCAAAGACTCTCTAAGCCTGCTTCACCCCTCGGGGTGAGGTATCTATTCCCTGGGCCTCGGCCCCTGCCTTGACAGGATGTCTGCTCCCACATATATAAGAGACCATTGCTGTGTTGTTGGTGCGCACCAAGACATAGCGATTTCTTAGGCCTGGGAGGAAGTGTTTCAAGGCTAGAAACACGGCCAGCATCTCCAGCCAACTCAAGCACCACGTGAGATGGCGGCCGCTCCACAGACAGCGGGCTGAGCGGCCACTCATGACCACTCCCAACCGGTGAGAGATGCATCCGTCGCTAGCATTCGTGGCGACCAGGAGCTCCCAGCACCGGGCCCTGAGATAAGAACCAAGGTTTCTTTCACATGTCTAAGGCACGTAGACTCCACCGCGTGACCTTGAGCATGCGAAGCGGGTTTCCCCACGGGGAGAACCCCTTGGTCTTAAGCCACCACTGTAAGGGTCTCATGTACAGCAAGCCAAAAGTAACCACGTTGGATGCAGCTGCCATCAGACCCAGCAGTCTGGAACTGCTTGACAGTGAGTAACCGGCCTTCTCTCAGTCTCACGACTGCAGTGAGGATCGACTTGATCTGAGCAGGAGACATATGTGCCTGCATCGTGGTCGAATCCCACACCACGCCCAGATAAGTGGTTCTCTGTAATGGAGAAAGCACACTTTTCTTGGCGTTAAGTCTTAACCCCAGCTCTTTCGTGTGAGCGAGAACGACATCTCGATGTCAAACCGCTATCCGCTCTGATTGAGCTAATATCAACCAAAAGTCGATGTGGTTGAGTCATGAAAGTGTGGGGTGAAAGTGCAAGGCCAAAGGAAGAACCGATATTGGTAAGCTTTTGCCCCTAAAAGCAAACCTCAGGAACTTCCTATGATGAGGAAGAATGGAGATGTGTGCATCTTTTAGATCGATCGTGACAAACCAGTCCTCGGACTTATCTGAGACACGACCTGTTTGAGTGCGAACGTACTGAACTTCAGTCGCCTGACTGAGCGGTTCAAGGACACAGATCTAAAAAGTATGCAACCCTTCATCGGAACGGTGAAGTACTGGCTGTAGGACCCGGACTCTGCTACGCGAGGAGGGACCAACACGATGGCCTCCGTCCTCAGAGTGTGTACTTCTGTTCCATTACTAAAGCCTGCTCGGGGCCCACCAGGGTGGGAAGCCTCTCACTACAGTGTGCAGGACCCACTGAGACACATTTGGCAGTAGTTATCACGCTGCCAAATAGTCTAATTAGGGAATCAGTCTCTCGAGACTGACCTCTGGTGTGATCAGAGGGGCAACCTCGGTGCCCTGAAGCGGCGCACCAGCAGGGGACGGCCGAACTAGCTGCTCTAGAGACCTCCGTGGAGGTGGCGAGCCTCTTAGTACCACTACATTTCCGGGCGGTAACTGAGAGAAGCGCTCGCGGGAGACCGCTGCGCCCTGGAACACTGGCAGGGTTAGCGGACCGATCTCCTGAGGGCATTGAGGAGAGATGGGCACCGTGTAATGCGGTGTACACTGCTGTTCCCCAGAGGGGCCTGCCCCCTGAAGTCCTAAGCCATAAGCATCCGGACTCTCTTGCTGAAGTCTTCTATTGAAACGACGGTCCTCAGACCCCGCGTCATCTCCCAGGAAGACTAAATTGGTAGAACCAGAGCCTGCTAGGCAGGACCCAACGAGACACGCTTGGCAGGGGCTCCCACAGCGCCAGGTGACTCCTAAGGGAACCAGTCTCTTGAGACTGGCCTCTGGTGTGCTTAGAGCTGCTAGCTCGGTGCCCTGAAGCGGAGGACCGGCAGGGTCAGCCCCCTCGAGAGCTGACTGCGCGAGCTCCGCTCCCCAGAAATGCTGCTCATAATGAATTCATACATAATATGCTTATACTAACAATGTGCTTGTGCAAACAATATGCTTGTGCAAACAATATGCTTATTGAAAGCTCATCGTCGTACTCCACGTCAACCTCCTCGGAGGAAAACAGGTGGAGCATCGAGCCCTCTCTCCGGGGGAAAGAAACCGTTTCAGGCGGGCTTCCGAACCCAGAGAGCGGGCGTTGGATCTGGTGGGAAAGGAAGAAGACAGAGGATCGCCAGTCTCCATTCCCTCCACCAATCCATCTGCGAATCCCACGAGCGCAGCCGCCGCACCGCCTCAGCGAAAGCGGGGCCAGCACCGTGAGGAACGCTGGCGAAGACTTTCTCCTCAAAGAGAGCCCTACGAGAGTAAGTATACACAGATAACAGACACTCGCAATGCGGGCAGTCAGCTCCCTCGAGAGCTGACTCTGCGTCCTCTGCTCTCAAGCAGACAGCACACAAACTGTGTGTATCCCCACCCGTAAAGTAGCTTTCTTTTTTTTTTTTTTCTCTCTCGGGCAAGGAAGAACACAGAGCCTGAGATACTGCCCGCTCTCGCTGTATGTTTGTCTACACTCGTAAGGTTTAAAATAAAGAGTGATAATGGACAGAAAACACCAAATAAGACTGACGCACACAGAACGCTTGCTGAATGACAGAAAGCTGATGCCGGTTTCACCGCACGTGCTTTTATGCTTTCTGGTCGCTACGTCACCCCGCCCGTGACGTCTCGCCCATCCATTGGACTGATTACACATGTGATTCAGAGCGTGGTCACGCTGAAGGTGTTCCCAAAGCGTTTTGACGCAGCTCGAGTTGCTGAAGAGGAACCACATTATTCACAAATATAAGAGTGAAATACAAGTCAAGACTTTGAAACTTATGTTAAGGACGTATGCGACTCTATTTTTCTTGCTTCAACTGCTGTGAATTATTTCGAGAGTTGAGCATCCGCCGCAAAGCACAAACAAGGTTTCTTTGAGGAATAAAGCTAGTACACCAGTGAGTAGCAAATGAATTTGGTCATGAAGACGTGATCATTAGTGTGTCACATAATACGGCAGTAATCTCATCTGCGCACTGTTCAGTGAACACATATAATTACTATCAACAGATGTGCTGCATTTGCACCTGAGTAGCTTAATTAGAAATGTACACTGTCTGCACTAGCAAATACACTATTATAGACTAATATGTTTATATTTCCTTGCTTCAATGCATTCATTTAAACCCGAGAGCATAAATGCAATTAAGGTATTGTAGGGACTTTGTAAACAAAATTTTACAACCTTTTCTGTGTGTGTTATGAGAACAAAGACATTTTTTTTTTTTTTTTAGAACAACCTACCATTATTATTTCTGATGTCACTACCAAAATCTGTCTTTCCCTTACTGTGTCTCCTTTAAAAAATAAAGGAAACTTATGTAAAATATATTTTTGCTTTATGATGTAATACAAGAGTAACCTCTTGCACATTATATTCAACTTAAGTTAATAAAAAATTTTCTGTAAAAATAAAACTAAATTAGCTAAGTTAAACGGGTTGTCAGAGATTTCTACTTGTGAAGCCTGGTTGTTCCTGCAACACTAACCAAGACTAACCAAATGCCATCCGCAGCCGTTCTGTCTTGTGTTAGATATATGAGGAGATGAGAAGCATATTACAGGTTTGTTGAACAGGAACAGCCTGACTGATCTTTTGGAGAATCATGGCAGATTCGACTTCAGCACAGACAGAAGCAGGAGTTAGAAGTGCTGTGGGGTTCAGTGAGATTTCACTCAAACGTCTAGCAGGGTGACACTGAAGTATTACAGCGAGAATATAATGAGTTTGTCTCCACTTTTGTGTTTTTCTGGAGTTGTTTTTCTGTGGTTATGACAAATACAAAGCATTGCCAATAATAACCATCCCTCCCATCAAGGATTTCTTTACAAATTTCCCAGGAAGATAGGATATTTTAAACTAGCAGGCCTTGAAGTAAAAGTTAAAGGCATAGTTTACCTAAAAATTGTCATCATTTACTGTCATTATATGTACATTTTCTCCAACATTCGGTGACATACAAAGACACATGATGAAGCTCATTAATGGATTCAGATTATCCGTCATCTCTCTTCCACAGCATTCAGATTTTAACTGCTGATTTGAGAGCAAAGAGCCTACTTTTGTAAGTCAAAAATACATGCTATTGATCTTAATGGAACACATGAAAATCATGGGCAGCAAAACAGATACGACTGCTGGCAGTGGTTGCATTAAGGTATTGTTGAAAATGGTTTAAATGAAAGGAAACAAGAATGAGGGAAAAACATGAAGCGTCAGTGATCGGTTAAAAATTTATTTATTTATTTTCTCCTCCAGTCTGTCTGTTGTACAATAGGCCAGTCTATGCTGGTTGGCTGGTCTGAGCTGGTTTAAGCTGGTCCCAACCTGGCCAAGCTATGACCAAGCTAAAAGACCAGCTAAAACCAGCCAAAACAGTTGTTTTTGTTTGTTTGTTTGTTTGTTTTTTCAGCAAAAAGAATAGGAAACTTGTTAAAACGTCACCTAGCTTCTAGTATTGAACGTTAAATGCTTGTATTAGTTCATTAGCGAGATGTGTGATCCCGTGTTCGCATATGCTTGCTTTATTAACTTGTCTCGGTGAACAAATGGGCGCTATTTACCGATTTGTTTAGTTTAGGCATTTCATTAATTGCTGCAAATTTATTTAAATTAAAAAGAATAGCGAACATCAAATGCAGAAACACAGCTGTTCCCTATGAGGCAGTGTAATTACAAACCGTATCACACACACATCCCTGCAATGTGCCTGAAGACAACAGCGCAGTTCCTCCAGTCGCCGACAGATGACGCTAGAAGCACGTCGTGAGCGCACATGGTCTGGGTTGCATCAGGTCCTTATTTAGTTTTCTGACAGCTTATGTATTCACCGGTTCACAGGGGACGAGAATCAGGTAGAAGAGAATGAGAAGACGGAGGAAGAGAGATACGTAAAACTAACAAGATGTATCAATCATCTGCGAGATTTTTTTTTTTGAAGGTTATTCAGAGATTCGTCATTTTTCTTGTCATACTCCTGAATGGTTCATCAATGCCGAGCACTTAACAAACAAATACCTAATTTTCGCATGAAATGATGGCTTTCTCATAAATCACTTCGGATATTAATTTGCATAAGACTCTAAAGTACTGCGTTGTACAGTGGCATTGTGGGATTTATAAGCGTTTAAAGCGGCTGCTTAATCCTTTCAGCAGCAAAGATGAATTTGTTTGTCTTGGTTTTAGGATGAAGGAAGTGCTGCGTTTGTAGAAAATTGTTTATTCGATCCAAGTGCCTCTTTTACGGCATAAAAGACAGAATGAGAGAGAACGAAAAGGGAAATGAAACAGACAGGAGGAAGAAAGAAATGCTTAAGAAAACATTTCTGCACAGAGCCGTGTCAGGCGCGACAGGCCTTGGTGGTTATTTGCTGCGAAACAAGGCGTTTTGTTCAGTGATTCCTGCGTCTCTTATTGGATATGTGCCGCGGAGGTACAATGAGCTGCTGCTTTCACATTCTGATTGAAAGGAATTCTTTTCTGCACTTTTCAATTACTGTGCTTGCTGCTCTGAGACAGAGCCGCTCCTCCATCCCTTCACCCGCCCGCTGCGTCCCGTGTGCCGCGGCGAGGCTGCCACAGACGACGGAATAAAGGAATTCGTCCTACAGAGCCTTAATGGGGGATGTCATGCTAAATATTTAACCAGACATCACGCTAATGAGGAGAAGGGATTGATATGGTGCTGTCCTATTGTGTAGGTGTTTGTCATATGAAGCCTACATATTATATGGCTCTCTGGAATACTTGCTTCTGATTGGTCAAATATATGCATAGCCTAAGTGCAACAGTCGGCTGAAAACTCTCAATTTCTCCATAGGAAAGTTGATTTATAACGATAACTTATAACCATTTGTAATGGGGTAGTATTGGTAGTGGCTCTATAGTGGCTTGTTTAAGACTACAAATGAGTTGGACAACAAACCCCATGGGTCTAGGTACTATAAAGAGGAAATCAAACTTTTTGGCCTTCCTCTTTGTGGTACCATGTGTTAATCAGGAGAAGCTGTGTGATCAATGAAATGAGTAGTTGTCTTGTGAGCAGTATGGAAGTAAATTGTGGAGGTAAGGGTTGTGATTCTCATGGTTATAGTTAGTGTGTTTAGTTTTAACGTGTTTGTTTTTATTATTATTTTTTTTGTGTGTGTGTGTGTGCTTACTGGAGATATAATGATGGGTGCCTCAGAGAATTGAGTAGATTTATTCAATAACACAGGTATTGATTTTAATTGAATTATTGGAGTATGTGAAATTTGTTTTTAAGCTTTTCTATTGTAAGTTGTGTGTTATGTTTTATTGTAAGTGTTTTTAATTCCAATATTTTAAAGGGGCAATCATGAATTGTATTTTCTTTGTTTTTACATATGATGCATGATTGCTGTTTACTTTTATTGAAAATATTGGTGGCTTGAGGTTGGGTCTTAAGATATGACTTGAAATGTTACATTGTGATGAAGTGGCTTGAACCAACAAACAACAGCGGGGTTCCCATTTTCTTATACATGGTTAACTCTTAAGGTGAGGGGGAGCAATTTGTAGTGGTTTGAGTAAAGTGAGTGTTGGGTTTTGACACTTGTAGTGATATTTGGTTTTGTGCTGTGATTGAGTGTATATTTGTTGCAGAGGAATTGCCATTCTATATGATTGGGGAACCCTATGGTCTGTAGTAGGTTTAACCTTGTTTGTTGTGTTCTTTTTGTTTCTTTGCTACTTTGCTACTTCTAATTACCTTTTGTGTCCAATAAATTTTGTTGTACTTGCAAAGAAACACACTGTGGTTGTTGCCCTTCCTTTGCATCTTCCCAATCACTTGTAAAGTTTGGGGAGGGTTACACATTTAAAGACAAGCCTGTTGTGACCTTGCAGTTGGTAATCGATGGAGTAGGGTATGCTTTTATTGAAGCCATCCGTTCGCATTATTTCAGCTTGTTTTTTTTTAAATAATCATGTTTAACAGCGGAATTTTGTGGTGAATAGTGACATCCACCAATCAGATGGCCGTGGCCAGCAAATCAAGCCAAAAGAGCTCTTCAGGGAGCGCCCACTCCCATGAAGCCCCATTAATGATGTACTCAATTCGGTCTCTCTGTGCTCTTAAAATACTTGAATATTTTGCAATAAACTTTATTGTATTGTTTTTATTCTACAACTTTAAATGAACAGTTTTGTATTTCACCATCATTTTTAATTCAAGTATGTCTTTCGCAGTGTTTCATGTGATTGCAGTTTTTTTCCTCATTAAGTACACAGTCTTGTACCTTTGTCCGTTTTCGAAATACTTTTCAAATCAAAATTCGTAATGTTCATAACCAGGGTTTGAAATTAACACCTGCCAACCCGCCAAATGTGGGTAAAATTCAGCTGTGGCAGGTAACGCTGTCAAATCACTAGCCAATTTGGCAGGTTACTTTTCGTAAATTGTTCACTCATTCATTTCTTGGGCAAGTTCATTTAAGCCAAATCTGTGCAGATTTAGTGCAAATACTGAACTCGTAAGTCATCATGATATATTAAATACAGCCTAATTGTGCAGAATCTGTGAATATCTAGCTTACTTGAACATACCCAACAAATAACGGTGCGGTAGGTGCGCTGATTTCGACTGAAAACTCACACCGTGTCTACACCGGACGCGAGCGGAGTGACAAAATACAATATAACTCATTATGATGCTGTCTATACTGGATGCGGTGCGACACGACAAACTCCCGACAGTAATCTGATGCTTTGTTCTATTTATGACGTACTGACACAAAGTTCAAGTGATTTGCAAGCCCACTTTGTCACATCCAATGTCGACAGCCGCAAGCTGTTGGTTTATTTTGGTAACTTTTATTTATTTATTTTTTGGCTAGTAAAAGTTATGAATTGCTGGAATCTTAAACATTTAGTAGCCAAATTGGCTGGTGAGTGAAAAAGTTCAATTCAAACCCTGTTCATAACCATAATGTAATAACAGTGTGTCGATATACAGGCGTGCTCATGAGCGTTGAGCGGCCACTGACGCCCTGGAGTTCATATATCCGAAAACATTGAAACATTTTCAGATAGACATTTTCTTCATTTAAAAAAGCATATTTGAAATCTAAACATCTATACTCTCACCTAAAAACCCTTAAAACTACATTCCGTGACACAAAAACAGTATTATTTATAAAATTATAGTGGATTTAAGCATTCGCCATGACACTCGCTGTGAGAAATACTGCAAGCGGAGTGATACAAACGTTGAAATGGTTGGAGTTATGTTATCACTATAATATCACACTCATGGAAAAGACTCTCAGCCAGTCAGATTCAAGGACCAGAAATTACTGTTGCATAAAATGTCTTAATGAAGACTTTTTAAAAACTCCTATGGAAAAATTTAATCTAAAAAATACTTTCAAACCAACGGTGCTGAAAAAGTGAGTGGGCGCTAATGCACTCTATGGACATTAGATTTATTTCTGCATCTGAACAGTCCTTCTACCTTACTACTATATATAGTAAGCGAAAATTGTGAAGAGAGTATGTCTGGATTCATAGCATTCATAAAATGATAGGCAAAAGTGCATGCAATACCTACTACTTCTGGCAAGATTTCAAATCTGATGGACATCATTATCCCATGAGGCCACGGGAGAGGAGTTAGCACCTGATTACTATTCCTACAAAATCACGTTATGATATATGTCATTTAAACTACATTATATTGACCATTAATGTCTGTTTTAGTTCACTTATGTAGTAGCATAGCGTACAGATACAATTTTTTTTTCAAATCCGTGTTTATTCGGTAGGTTGGTGTGAAATAAGTGGGCTAATGTAGAGTCAGTGTTTCTGCCACATTGTAACCTCAGTGGTTATGTGACTTGACAGGGTGATATTGATATTGATGAGAATGTTGAAAATTCTGTGAAATGGTGCTCCAGTCTGCTGCTTCAGTCGAGACTGTTTGATTGTAGAGGAACAGGTAGACCTCAGAAGTATAAATGGGCTTCTCTCCGTACAATAACACACTCCAGGCTTTGCTGACTGGTCAATGGATGTACAAATAAAAGTGATTTCAGACCCCAGATGGAGGTCCCCTCTGTCTCCTCACCAGTATCACTGACGGCAAACTGCCATTTCCCACAGACTGTGTGTGATTATGCATGTGTCTTGCTGTCTCTTCTCCATGGCAGCTCCTCACAAATGGCAACACTTTGCCTTCTTTTCAGATAGAGGGAATAAGTTACCAGCTTTATCCTGCTCCAGAAAGTTTCTTCCAAAGTTTTCTGGGGCCCAACTGTGACACCCAGTAAGCATCTGAGAAATCATTCATGAAATAAATAAATCAACTGAGAAAGCAGATAGAAATGTGGATGAATGTATTTAATACATTCACTGTTTGGTAATCAAAAACAATCAATTCATACAATCGTAGATAAATAAGCAAACTAGGTTTAGACAACTTAAAAATCTTATATATTACCAATTTGAACCTTTGTAGGAAGTTTCAATCTGACCAATCATAACACAGAATCTGCCATTTTTGTCCGACAAACAAACCAGACAGGAGAGAAGATTAATGTCAGTGAGCTTGAACTTGAAAAATGTTATGTACTGATGTCTTTCCGGGGTTGAAACAAGATACCTTCTGATGTTCATTCATGTTTATTTCGTGCTATAAAAGAGGAAGAGATGATCGGTTCGCATGCTGCTTGAACTGAGGCACTACAGCAATCTATAACGACATATTAAAGAGCCACAAAATGGTATTTACTAGTTGAATTTCTTTCAAAATGACAAAAATTTAAAAGCTGAGACTTTGTTTCATACCAAAAATAACCTGCTCTGTCTTGTCTGTCAGCACATTGTCAGTGTCATCTTTGCTTTGCAATGTATTTTTGAATTTGTGAGAACATGATGTGTGGGTTGAGATGGCCATGGCTTGTCGGACGTAGCATCAGTAACAAAGGGGGGTGGGTATTTGCAAAGGGTTAATATGCTTATATTTGATTTTGAGAAAATTTGAAGCCACAACCCTTGACGGCTTTGGCGAATCCAGTGATTTTTTTTTTTTTTTTTTTCATCTGACAAAGTGCTCATTGCATTGCAGACAATTTTTTTTTTTTCCCCTAGCGGACTGATTAAAAAAAAACACTTCTTAATCCTAGAGGTTGTGTAAAGTCAGCCAATCAGATTTGAGCTTGCCAGATCTAGAAAGTGCACTCCAGTTCTGTGCACAATATGCATCAGATGGTCGGTGACCAGATTGTTTTGGTTGCCAGTGAACGTGCCATTTGAGGAGATGACTAGCAACAACCCTGAGAGAGAAAATAAAAGACAAAAAAAAAAAAAAAAACAACTCAAAAGGCACGAAGTTTCTCAAAGGAAATGAGAAATATGCCTTTAATAAACTTCCAAAAAGCACAACTAGGATGACTTTTGGTCCTGACATGGCTTAACTTTGCTTTTTAGCTTTATTTCCTGCAGTATTGTACCAGTTCCTCAAGATGCCTTTAGCGACAGAGGATATTCTGCTGGTGCTCTTCCTTTTATAGTCCTACTCTCTCACCAAGACCATAATACTGTAATTTAAGGCTCTCTGGTGAAGTGGTACACATCCCACACCTTAGCTCCCTGGCTCTGGATTTCAGCCATATGGATGGAGGATTGTACGTGGGCCTCTAAACGCACACATTTATAGATTTCAATTTTTGCTACAGTCCTTCAAGAGTCAAAGGTGCCTCCATAAGCCTTTAAATCAGGGATGGCGAAGAGGATGGGAGCAGCTGTAGACGTCTAATGCTGCTCGGAGGGGATGTTCAGTGACAGACTCCGGACTGCTCTCACTCCGCTGAGCTTCAGACTCTGAGATATAATTATGACAATCTGCCATCTGCTTTGAGCCAGGCTGAAGCCTGCCTGAGACGGCACAGTATGACACAGAGGAAGAGGGTCTCTGAGTGAAGGACCATTTAGCACTCCATCAAAGGAAGGTGGCAGTAGAATAACTGAGATCAGGCAGCATGGGTGAACAAGCAGTCTACGTCTCACAATAGAGGCCAGAGCAAGGTGTTGAAGATGATGAGGAGATCTGTTGTTGAATGGTTTGTGACTGCTCACATGGCAAGTGAAATACGATACCCAAACGTCTATGTTACAAATCGACAAGCATCCCATTTTACTGCTGGAGTTTTGGTGAGATGAGACTTGATTTTGGAATTAAAATTAGATGAAAAGTGGGCGGTTGTTCAGAATAGAGGCGTAAAGGGGATTCATTATGTTGTTACAAAAGGAAAGTCATTTCAAAAGCAAAACAAGTTTATTATTATTAAGATTATGCAGAGAAAATGTTTTATTTGTAAAAATGCGCACCAATAAATAGTTCACAATAAGACCAGGAATGTGCATTAGAAAACATTAAATTCAGCATTGTAAAGAGATTTGTCGAACTGAAAGAAGTTCATTTAAATTTGATTCCGTTATAGACAGTCATACCACAAATTAGAAATGGGTTTTCTGAACATAAAAATACTATGTAGAATCAACTCAGTAAGTCCCAGTATAAGTGTCAAAGTAACTATTTCAGGTTACCTACTAGCCAGCAATGGTAGGGTTATAAAATAACAATGAATAACATGAACAGCATGACAGTGAATAAACAAATAAATGATAGATAGATAGATAGATAGATAGATAGATATTTTTATTAGAGCATTTAACAGCTGAAATCATCAATGCAGTTTTTTTTATTTTTATTTATTTATTTTATTTTTTTTATACATGGCACTTTAATTTGATATTAAATCAGAAAACTTTATTATCTGATTCAAGTTCCAAGAAGCAGCACAACAATACACATTGTCTTTCTCTTTGCAATCTGCACCTCTCGCCCCTTTTCACTCTCCTTCATACCTCCTGCTTTGTTGTTGTTGTTTTTTTCTTCTTTTTCAGATGCTGAGGTGTAATGAGGCATGTAGGGTATTTAGTAGCAACAGCAGTCACAACTGCTACTACTCTTGTCTTCGTTTCACAGACCTATTATTCATGTGGTCCAAGAGAGGGCACTGGTGACTCTTACAGAGGCCATCAACCATTCACAAAGCACAAAATGAGTTTAAAGGACACAGAGATGATGGAGGTGGGTGGTAGATGTGCTCTGACGCTGATTGACTGCCATGTAGAGGGAAAAATTGGGGTGCTTTCATCGGGCACTAGATTCAAACGTTAGTAGAGAAGGAAAATGCCAGTTGATAAGATCATGATGAAATCTGCCGTAATCTGGGCTATAACTAGAAAAAAAGGGGGTTGACTCCCCCCTCAGGACATTGACACACAAAAACCAGATTTTTCTTAACCTTGCCATTAAATACCAAATATTAAAACCCGTAAGCCAATCAAACATGCTTGTAATGACCCACATTCCAAGAAAAATATCTCTTGCAAATATTAGATTTTCAGTTTTCCTTTGTGTGTGTTCATATGTCGTTCCAAGGAAGCGTAGCAGAAGTGAGTGATATGGATGTCAGAGAACTCAATACGGTTGCGTTTGTCCCTCAATCCTCATGCAACTGGAGGGAAAGTCTGCTTATATTGGCTTACTGCACAGAAGGGGGTATAACGGGACTTGCCCTTTCCACCTCCATCAGTTCTGCCAATTACATGGAGCCTAACAAGATCTTTAGAGCAGTGAGTCATTTCTGTGACCTGGTTCTTTTGAACAGTTTGGTTTAATGAACCAGTGCAAAAAATGACTCAGGTTCTTGTACATCATCACAAGATCTCTGACATCACAATGAGGCATATTACACTAAAATGTCTCAATATGGTCATGTGTAGGCACATATTGCTATGTAGTTTCCCCAAACACAATGTTGATGCTGGACAGGATGGTCCTAAGGGTTAGGGCCAATTTTAATGTATTTTAATTAAATCTCTATAGACTGATGTATATTAATTGAATGTAATCTGTTTGACACTGTGCATTATACTGGGCATATGGTGCTGAACTGGGAGTTTGACTTTACTCTGGTAAGCTCTATAATTTCTGGATATATGAAGGATATTACTTGTGAAATTTGAAATGCCATTTCTAATTTATCTGCTGTGTTTTATCATGCTATAGCTGATATCAGGTAGTGGTGGATGAATCTGCTGCTGTCCAAAATGTTGCATGGAAGGAATGGACTATGTGAATAACCAGTTTTGATTCTTTGACTTTTGATTATTTAGAAATGAATTAAAAAATTATTTTTGCTGTTGCTGAAGGATGCTTATAACAGTTTTACTCAAATATTAACTGCACCCATAGGACATACATTATGTAAGTAGGTCATGATGTTTGGATAATAGTGTGATATCAAAATGTCAGTAGTTTTTAATTTGTTTGGAAGGCCCAGCACTTCTTCACCAGCTGAGGATTGCAGTGGACTGATAGGATATCTGAGAAGATAATTGGTGTGCACCTACCCAACCTCCAGGACTCGTACATCTCCAAACTGAAGAAACAGGCAAGTAAAATCATTCCATAACCCTCTCAACCAGACCACAGCCTGTTTTCAGTCATGCCCTCAGGCAGACGCTGCAGATCTCTGTGCACTAGAACATCCAGGCACAAGAAGAGTTTTTTTTTTTTTTTTTTTTTATTTATTTTTTTTTTTTCCCCACAGGCCATCTCCACCTTGAACATCTAGCACACCCACTACCTACCTGTTCTTACAAATCTATATCTTTACACTAAAAATAAAGGTGCTTCACGATGCCATAGAATAACCTTTTTGTCTAAATGGTTCCATAAAGAACTTTGTTTCACAAAAGGTTCTTTGTGGCGAATAAGGTTCTTCAGATTATAAAAAGGTAAGAAGAGTTGGTTCTTTAAAGAACCTTTAATTGAATGGTTCTTTGTGGAACCAAAAATGGTTCTTCTATTGCATCGCTTGAAGAACCTTTTGAAGCACCTTTATTTTTAAGAGTGTATGGTGTTTATGCCACCTGGGCATTGCAATAGAATTCTACTCATGTAAATTCATATGTATATGTATACAGTTGTATATACAGTACTTAATATGTACATATGTACTTCTGCTTACCATCTTTACCCTTTTTTTTTTATTCTAGTTTAATTTTTCTAGATTTTTATTTATTTAATAGTTGACAGATATTGAACTGGAGAAATACTTAATGTTCATTGTTAACATTTCAGACTCATTCCAGAGGACAGAACACTTCCTATGGCACAACAATGTGTATAGTATTTATTTTATTTTGCTTATTTGATATTGATGGGAATTTCAATATGTCAGTATATTTTGGCAATATATTTATCTCTGTAAAATGTCTGTCTATATATATATATATATATATATATATATATATATATATATATATATAATTTTTTTTTTTTTTTTTTTTTTTAAAGGAAATATTTTATGCTCATCAAGGCTACATTTAAAAAAAAAACAAAAAAAAAAAAACAGTAATATTGTGAAATTGTAACGATGCACTACTGTGCTGGAGCGTGGAGTGAGGAAACGTAGGAACATTCACAAATCTTTAATCTTCCAATTCGGGGAATCACAGGGCAGGTAAGCGCAGACACGTAGCACATAGACAAACAATACCGGACGGTAAGACACAAGGCTTTTATAATAAACATAACGAGGGGACTAAAGGGACACACCTGGGATCAAATCAAACACAATCAGGGACCGGAACAGGAAAAGAACCAAATAAGGACAAACAGGAATATACACGTGAAAGAAATATTATTACAATTTAAAAATATTGGTATTCTGTTTTAATATACTTTCAAACATAATTTATTCCTGTGATGGCAAGGCTGTTTTTTTTTGTTTTGTTTTTTGCACCATTACTCCAGTCTCCAGTGCCACATGTTCCTTCAGAAATCATTCTAATATGCTGATTTATTATCAATGTTGGAAACTCTTGTGCTGCTTAATGTTTGTTTGTTTGTAACCTGTGATGCTTTTTTCATGGTTCTTTGATGAATACAAATGTAAAAGCAGCAGCATTTATTCAAAGTAATAAGCTTTTGTAACACTGTGTTGACACTATTTATCAATCTATCAAAAAAAGAAAAGAAAAAAACTGACACTGACCTTAAATTTTGAACAGTAGTGTATATTGTTGCAAGATATTTCTATTTCTATAGCATATGAGAATGATTTCTAAAGTATCATGTGACACTGAAGACTGCAGTAATAGCTGATGAAAATTCAGCTATCACAGGAATAAATTCTATTTTAAAGTTTACTAAAGAAGAAAACAGACCATTTAAATTTTAATATTATATATTACACATTTACTATTTTTATTATATTTTTATTCAGATAAATGCTGAGCAGAAGAGACTTATCAAAACTATAATTGGTGAGTAGAAGAGACTTCAAAACTATTCTAATTATTACAAACTAGTGTATGTCCAGCTGCCTTTTTGAGGCTGTCTCAAATGGCATATGTGGCTTTTGCTCATGAAACCTGCTGCTATTCTTCACTAAAATCAAACTCAACATCCCATACCTTTGTAAATGACTTTTGTGGCTGGAATTGTGCTTGAAGAGAGCCTACTATTTCTTTCCCTCTTCTTAAACCCAATCCTGACAAGCTCAACCCAACTGCTTTTGACCGGTCTAGTCACCAAGTGTATGACCGATATGAAATTGTGTGAACACGAACAGGAAAGCCTGTATTTACACCCGACCAGACACGTTCAAATCCTGTTTCATATCCCACCAGCCACCGATTCGTTCTCTCACCTCCAAAAGGGCAGCGTGTGGATCAGCACCGTGGGCTGGTGTTCACGTTGCTGACGACTGATGCATTCACATCTACATTTTTATTGGCAGATGAGTCCTCATCTTTCTGACTGTACATTAACATATGTAGCACCTAACTCTGTCATCTCACTCTGTTGTTTCTCACCCAGGCTTTAAATCGCAGCCAGAGCCTTTTAGAAGACACATATCACTCTGTCAGCATATCCCATGATTCATTACTCACAGGAAATGAGGCCTGTGTTCTTTCTGTGGTGTGATCAGCAGGATGATGGGCTCGGCGTGTGGGAATCAAACACACTTCATGAACTATAAGAGAAAAAGTCAGTCGGTTCATTGAGGTCGTGCTGAGATTGAAGTGTAAAGCACTGAAGCTTTTCATAATGCTACTCAATAAATCACCTTATGTGTACTTTCTAAAAAAAATGGAGATGTCAGAGAAGAGATCGACTGCAGAAAATCCCATTCGTGGATGCAGATGGAAGATACCTATAAACTTTGTTACAAAAGCTAGTGAGCTTCCTGTGTAGGGTGCTTTTAAGGCATCCAGGCTGTTCAAAGGGACTGTCTTCAAAGATATTTTGTTTTTGGCAAAAAAAAAAAAAAAAAAAACATTGTATGTATTACATCCCAGAATGCACACTTGTGACTTTTTTCATCCAACATGGTAGACAAGGTGGGAGGTTATAAAAAAATGTTATATTTCAATAATGATTGAATGAAATATAAATAAAATTTATAATTTAAACGTTTTATGCTTTTTAGAGTATTATGGAATAGATGTATGGATTTTAACTCAGTTAAAATCAATTATGAGTAAAGTGACAGAGAGCTTCTCCAAATAAATAAAGCATGTCATTTGAAATTATAGTCAGAACATTTATTTATTTATTTATTTATTTATTTATTTATTTATTTAATGTTAATGCAACAATTCATTGAATCTTTAGACAACCTTAAAAATGTGCTTGTGTGTTTTTCGTTGAGTATCATTTGTTGGGCTTTTATGGCCCATATAATATGATATAGTGACAATATGGAGCCTATATTTAAATAAATAAATAAACAACACCTCAATTTGATTCTGAGGCCCAAACTAAGCAAACATATACTATTTGGTGTGGATGCTGATATTCATATGGCCAAAACATAAGATGAAATTATGATAGCTTGTAATGTAGATACATGACTACTTATGTAAAATGCATATAAATATCAGTTGTCATATATCTCCTAATAATATGTCTTAGTAAGATGCTATGTTTTATGGTCAAAGCTCTAGTTTAAAAACAGATAATGCAATGCAATACATTGCTAGGAAACGCTTGTTTTGTTTACTGTGCTGAGACTTGCTGAAATCATGTTTGGTCTCGTACTGTATCGCGTATCTTGTCAGTGTCTGCACTTACTTGGCCATTTGTTGCGATAAACAGGAAAGTGTGTTCAAGCGCCAGCAGAAGACAGTGTTAAGAAATACTCTTTGAGAGAAGCAGTCTATCACCGGAAGTTAAAAGCAGCTCGTAAGTGTATTTACTTGTGTCATTAGTGTTTAGCGCAGTTGCCGTTGCTAGGAAACGCTTGTTTTGTTTACTGTGTTGAGACTTGCTGAAATCGTATCTGGTCTCGTACTGTACCGCGTATCGTGTCAGTGTCTACACTTGCTTGCCCATTTGTTGTGATAACCAGGAAAGTGTGTTCAGCTGAATTCGATTAGTGATTTGTTAGACAGGTATAAAAAAGGTTATTTTACCGTGACTCTACTGTGCGACTCCACCGGGCAGGGACCCGGGCAAGGGATATAAGTATCACGTTTTATTTATCCTCTTTCCTACTACTTGTTTCTCTTCTGTTTTAGTTTTTATAACCAATTCTTACTAAGTGTTTTCAGATCACTACTATCACAACCACTCGCAAACCACGCATAACACACTGTAGGCAACACAATCCTAACAACCTGCACACTTTGCCTATGTCTGCTAATAGATTACTTTCTTTTTCTATTGGTCTCAGGAATTGTCAGTCTGCTGTCAACAAAGCTGATTTCATTACTTCCATTACTAGTCATTCAAGGCTAAACCTCATGGCCCTGACAGAGACTTGGATCAAACCAGAGGACAATGCTACACCTGCAGCACACTCCAATAATTTCTCCTTTTCCCACACCCCCCGTTTGAATGGAAGAGGTGGAGGTACTGGTCTGCTCATCTCTAATAATTTAGAGAAATTTACTCCTTTACCATCTCTGAGTATCAACAGCTCCTTTGAATCACATTCAGTTACTATTACCTACCCTCTAAAAATCCATTTTGTAGTTGTTTATCGACCTCCAGGACCACTAGGTAACTTTGTGGAAGAATTAGATGTGTTGCTCTCAACCTTTCCTGAGGATGGTACTCCTTTAGTTACAGTGGGTACGGAAAGTATTCAGACCCCCTTCACTTTTTTCAATTTTGTTATGTTGCAGCCTGATACTACAATTGTTTAAATTCATTTTTTTTTCTCATCAATCTACACTCTGTACCTCATAATGACGAAGTGAAAACAGAATTTTAGAAATGTCTGTAAATTTATTAAAAAGAAAAAACTGAAATATCACATTTACATAAGTATTCAGACCCTTTGCAACAACACTTGAAATTTCGCTCAGGTGCCTCCCATGTCTCTTGATCATTGCAGAGATGTTTCTACACCTTGATTGGAGTCCGCCTATGGTAAATTAAATTGATTGGACATGATTTGGAAAGGCACACACCTCTCTGTAAAAGGCCTCACAGCTGATAATGCATATCAGAGCGAAAACCAAGCCACGTGGTCAAAGGAACTGCGTGCAGAGCTCAGACACAGGATTGTATTGAGGCACAGATCTGAGGAAGGCTACAAAAAAAATTCTGCTGCACTGAAGGTTCCCAAGAGCACAGTGGCTTCCATAATTCTCAAATGGAAGAAGTTTGGCACAACCAGGACTCTTCCAAGAGCTGGTCCCCAGCCAAACTGAGCAATTGATGGAGAAGGGGCTTGTCTAGACTGGTGACCAAGAACCTGGTGGTCACTCTAGTTGAGCTCCATGATCATATATGCAGATGGGAGAAACCTACAGAAGGACAAACATCACTGCAACACTCCACCGATCTGGGCTTTATGGCAGTGTGGCCAAACTCAATCCTCTCCTCAGTGAAGACACATGAAAACACACTTGGAATTTGCAATAAAGCACCTAAAGGACCCTCAGACTCTGAGAAACAAGATTACCTGGTCTGATGAACCTCAATTCTAAGCATCATGTTTGAAGGAAACCGGCTCTTCTCATCACCTGCAGAGTACCATCCCAAAAGTAAAGTGTGGTGGTAGCAGTCTCATTCTGTTGGGCTGTTTTTCAGCGGCAGGGACTGAGGGACTCATCAGAGTAGAAGAAAAGCTCAATGCACCAAAATATTGAGAGAGCCTTAATGAAAACCCAGTCCAGGGCATTCAAAACCTCAGACTGGGCCGAAGGTTCACCTTCTAACATGACAATGACCCTAAGCACACAGCCAAGGCAACACAGGAGTGGCTTAGGGACAACTCTGTGAATGTCCTAGAGTGAACCAGCCAGAGCCCTGACTTGAACCCTATCGAACATCTCTGGAGAGACCTGAAAAAGGCTGTCAACAGACGGTCCCCATCCAACCTGACCGAGCTTGAGAGGATTTGCAAAGAAGAATGGCAGAAATTCCCCCAATCCAGTTGTGCAAAGCTTGTTGCGTCATACCCAAAAAGACTCGAGGCTGTAATTGCTGCCAAAGGTGCTTCAACTAAGTACTGAGTAAAGGGTCTGAATACTTATGTAAATGTGATATTTTAGTTTTTTCTTTTTAATAAATTTACAAACATTTCTAAAATTCTGTTTTCACTTTGTCATTATAAAGGACAGAGTGTAGAGTAATGAGAAAAAAAAGAATTTAAACAATTGTAGTATCAGACTGCAACATAACAAAATTGCAAAAAGTGAAGGGGGTCTGAATACTTTCCGTACCCACTGTATACTTGGAGACTTCAACATCCACCTAGATAAACCTCAAGCTGCAGACTTCCACACTCTGCTTGCCTCTTTTGATCTCAAGAGAGTGTTAACTATGGCTACTCACAAATCAAGCAACCAACTGGACCTTACTTACACACGATACTGCTCCACTGATCATGTGCTGGTTACTCCACTGCACACATCGGATCACTTCCTCCTCACTCTTAACCTCAACATGATTCCTGACACAACACATACCCTTCCACATGTCACTTTTCGACATAACTTACGCTGACTCTCATCCTCTCGGCTATCTGCTATGGTTTCATCTTCGCTTCCTCCCCCTAAACAGTTATCATCTCTTGATGCTAACAGTGCTACTGATACTTTCTGTTCCACTCTGCCTTCTTGTTTAGATACTTTCTGCCCCTTATTTTTCAGGCCAGCCCGTACCACCCCTTCTGCCCCTTGGCTATCTGACGTTCTCCGCGAGCATCGTTCTAAGCTCAGGGCTGCAGAAAGGGTATGACGCAAATCACAAAAAAAAAAAAAAAATTGCAAAATTACAAACCTCACTGCACAATTCTCCACACCACAAACTGTCAAACACATCTTACCAGCAAACATACACTCGTTCACATCCTTCTCTCCTGGATAGAGGTCTGCATTCCCGCGGCTCTCCCGCAGGAACCGCGGGACCCGACCGATTTCTTGCAACACGGGATTAAATTCCCGAATAAAACGCGGTAGTGGTAGATAACTATGGTGTAATTTGAACGGGAGCGGGTGGTCTAACAATATCCTGTTCCCGATGCCCTTTCAGAACAGCATATCTACACTTTATTCTTATTGACCTGTGGTACAGCCTGTATCAGTACTGTTATGTATGCGCTGAACGCATGAACTAGTGCTTTCTGTGTCACGTGTTTTATTTGCAGGGTCTGTGCGTGCAGCATGTGCATAATGGTCCTCAGAGCAGGCTGTTGCATACTGGTGGTGAATACACGGCCCTCAGTCAGAACAGACAGGTTGTCAATGAGTGACAGAGCAGAATTAGGATGGAGCAAAGTGTGGATGCGCTGTCCTTGAATAACGTTCAACTCGGTTTTGTCAATTTTTTGCTTAGCCTATAATTTTAAATGACAGATGTCGTATTGATTTATTTATTTTTCTTTGCCATACTTTTCCTACTGTGTTAACAGCAAAATGTTAAATGAATTTAGTATTTTGACAAGACGAATAAAATAGCTAATGGGTTATTTTTGTATAACCTACATTTTTATTTTCTCTGTGACACTTTTTTCCTGCTGTGTTGGCAGCAAAATGTTAAACGAATTTTGTGTCTTAAGACACAATTTGTTTAACATTTTGCTGTCAATAAATTCAAGACTCTTGACAAGACGAATAAAATAACAAATGCAATTTTGTGCAGACTACACTTTTATTTGTTAGGCTTTCTCTCTTTCTTTTAGTAGTGGAAATTTAAATTTGAGATTCTGGAAAAGAGATCTAAATTTAGCAGGAATGGTCGGGTTGGGAAGAAAATTATTATAAGCGGATGGCGGGTGAACAAAGAGTGAAATCTCGTGGGAGCGGGACTAAAAAAACAGTCCCACGCAGACCTCTACTCCTGGATAGCAACCAATCTGGCTTCAGAAGTGGACATTCGACCGAAACTGCCTTGCTCTCAGTTGTTGAAGCCCTGAGACTGGCAAGAATGGCTTCCAAGTCTTCATTACTTATCTTGGTGGATCTGTCCGCTGCTTTTTATATGGTCAACCACCAGATCCTCCTGTCAACCCTATTGAGAAAGGGCATCTCAGGAACCGCACTCCAGTGGTTTGAGTCTTACCTCTCAGATAGATCCTTCAAGGTTTCTTGGAGAGGTGAAGTATCCAAGTCGCAACATCTAGCTACTGGGGTGCCTCAAGGTTCAGTTCTTGGACCACTTCTCTTCTCTGTCTACGTGGCATTATTAGGTTCTGTCATTCAGAAACATGGCTTTTCATATCACTGCTATGCTGATGACACTCAACTCTACCTCTCATTCCATCCTGATGATCCATCGATAGCTGCTCACATCTCAGCATGTCTAACAGACATGTCTTGCTGGATGAAGGACCATCACCTTCAACTCAACCTAGATAAGACAGAACTGCTTGTAGTTTCAGCTAATCCATCACTTCATCACAATTTCACCTTTCAGTTAGGCTCATCAACCATAACTCCTTCAAAAACAGCCAGAAACCTTGGAGTTGTGATTTATGATAAGCTGAATTTCTCAGACCACATTGCTAAAACTGCCCAGTCCTGCAGATTTGCTTTATACAATATTAGGAAGATCAGGCCCTTTCTTTCAGAACATGCAACTCAACTCCTTGTTCAAGCTCTTGTTCTGTCCAGACTTGACTATTGCAATGCTCTCTTGGCAGGTCTTCCAGCCAATTCCATCAAACCTCTACAATTAATCCAAAATGCCGCTGCAAGATTAATCTTTAATGAGCCGAAAAGAACGCACATCACACCTCTGTTCATCAATTTGCACTGGCTACCAATAGCTGCTTGCATAAAATTCAAGGCATTAATGTTTGCCTACAGAAACTTCTCTGGCTCTGCACCCCTTTACCTAAATTCAGTACTTCAGACATCTAGAAGCTTGCGTTCTGCAAGTGAACGACGCATTATTGTGCCATCCCAAAACGGCACAAAATCACTTTCACTGACTTTTTCATTAATTGTTCCCACCTGGTGGAATGACCTGCCCAACTCAATCCAAGCAGCTGAATCCTTAGCCATCTTCAATAAATGGCTAAAAACACATCTCTTCCATCTTTATTTGACCCTCTAACTCTAGCACTATCTATTGTAATTCTATTTTATCTATCTGTCTACTTTTTATAAAAAAAAAAAAAAACACTTGACCCTCTATTAATTGCATATTTATTCTCTAACTGCTAGCTTTTCTTGAAAAAACTAACACTAGCTTACTTTTTTTTTCTATTCTATCTGCTTGTTTCTTTAAAAAATACAGCAACAAAAAATCAACAACAAAACAAAAAAAAAAAAAACCTTGCTACGTGTACTGCGTTAGGCTAACCAATACTTGTCATAGCACTTGCATGTTGTTGCTCTTTTGTTGGTTTTGATTGCATCTGTTGTCCTCAAATGTAAATCGCTTTGGATAAAAGCGTCTGCTAAATGACTAAATGTAAATGTAAATGATGTAAATGCAATACAATGATGACTGAGAGATGAACAAATAAGCATTTGTCAAAAGCCAGATGATCATATTTGATACTCAAATTTCAACATGATTTTTCAAAAAAAATTATGTCTGGATAATCAAGTAAACCTAAGCTTCTTCAATCCAGTAAGTGTTAATCTTGAAATATTAGTAACAATTACGTTTACTTTATAAAAACCATTAAAGATTTCACAGCAAAAAGGCAGGTGAACCACGAGCTGAAAGGGAGACATTTTTATAAAAAGACCATTTTTAAAAAAGCATAAACTATCAGTTGCTTATTGCACATCTGTAAAGTTTTACATTATTTATGAAGCCAGCAGAAACAGAAAAGAAGTGAGAAATGTTTTCAACATCAGACTGTAGGCTCTCGGTCTGAACTGATAACTAGCATCTTTCAATTCTGACAGAACTTAGCTGCTCACTGACAACGTTTAAAGTGCTTCTTGCGCAGAACTGGACTAATAGACTTTTTAAGTATTTATTATTCATGAGAGGCAGCTTCATCTTTTGACAATTTCTTTTTTTTTATTATTAAGTGTCTAAATAAGAGAGAAATAGTTTCATAAGAACAAAACACTTTTATGATTAATCAACATGAGGAGATGCATATTCTTTCAGACAATAAATGAAATAATAATAATAACGAGTGTTCCCTTTTGTCCAGACCCACATAAGTAAAGGTTATAAAGTATTCCATATCTGAAAAAAAAAAAAAATGATATATATTTTTTCACCCACATGAAAAAAAAAACAAACAAAAAAAAAACAAACATAAGGTCCTTCATCATTTTTACATTATAGCTCATAAACTGTATTTATATTAAACATTAATGACAGTGAAAAAAAGAAAGCTCCTCAGGCAGAGGTCTAAAGAGATGCACTCTCATTTCTCTCTGTTTCTCTCAAACGCAGTTCTTGTCCTCTCTACTTGTGTCCACACATCTCTGGCTGTTTCTATTTATTATGGCCAGCACTCATCTTAAGAACATACACTCCTACACAAATGTCAGCGGGCCAGTGAGCATCTTAATAAAGTGTGCTCCAAAGGGAACATGCATTAATTATTCCTTTCTCAGTGAGAGCTTAGCTCGAGTGTGCTTGGTCAATATTTCTCTCTCCGTCACCTTAAAACAAACCTCCGAAGTGCATTAAATGGAAACTTATGATAATGTTATGATTATGTTGGAGGTTGAATGGTTATTATATAAGTTTCTTTCTTTTTTGCAGTTCATTCATTTAACACTAATAACTCAAATGAACAGATTATCAACAACTATTTTTGCTTAACTGTTTTATATTATGAAAAAAATAACTAATTGTTTTTTTACCAACTGACAATGAAAGTTCACACATTTTATTGCAGGGTCTATAAATATTAATCAGAAATAATTAATGTAGAGAAAACAGTAGAACATGACACTTGCAACAACAAGGTCATAGGTTTGATTCCCTGGAAATGCATGAACTTAATAAAGGTAACCTTAAAAGTGCAATTACATTAGCAAAATTTTGGCAAAATTTCATTATCAATAGCGTCGATGTTTGATACACAGCTCACACAGAAGTTCCTTACAATCCAAGAAGATTTCTGTTTTTGCGTGACCAACCGAATCCACTGCAAAATCTCTGAAAATCTCTGTTTGCATATACTGTTACTTTACACAAACATCGGTTTCAGCCTGGAAAACAAACAGTTGAGATGAGTTGCTAAAAACAATTAAACACTCTGAAACTTCTTGTCTAAAGTTCTTGTATACTGTACAATTCTTTATCATCCTGACCTTTAAGGCAAAATGCAAATGTAACCACACACTAAAGTACTGGGTGATGTAAATCAGTTATTATTGTAAAAAAAATAAATAAATAAAATACTTATAAACCTTATAACCTTATAAAATATAAATGTTTTGTTTCAGCTAAGGTAGCATTCCTCAGTTTAGTTTAGGTTAATTTCTAGTAATAAAATAATACAAAAAATATATATAAAATATAAATATATATAAAATATAAAGTATAAAGTACTAAAATGACTAAAACTAAAAACTAAAACTTAATATAAACTGTATAGATGTACTGCATAAAAAACAAAAACGATAACACTCTAGTATGGGGACCAATTCTTACTATTAACTAGTTGCTTATTAAGATGCCTGTTATTAACATATTGGCTGTTTATTAGTGCCTATAAAGCACATATTCTGCATGACCATATTCTACATCCCTAATCCCAATTAATACCCTAACCTTAACAAGTACCCAACTAACTATTAATAAGCAGCAAATTAGGAGTTTATAGAGACAAAAGTTGAAGTTAATGGTTTGTTAATAGCAAGATTTGGACCTTAAAATAAAGTGTGACCACTAAAACTTAATATAAACTGTATAGAATTGCCGTATAAAAAAAAACGAAAACTAATAAAAATGACCCACAACAAAACTACTACAACTAAAGTTAAAATGAAAACAGAAGATATAAAAATAAAATCTAATTCAAAACTAAATCAGAAACTATAAAAGTAATCAGTGATACTAAAATAACACTTCCAAATCACAAAATGGATATTGCTGATTTTTTTTTTTTTTTTCACAGTCTAAAATGTACAGAAATCAAAAGCAGCTGGGACAAGAGCTACTACTGATAAACATCCCTTAAAAACAAGATCCTCGGGCCTCAGGTCGGCATATATGCCCAGAAATTTACCCACACAATGGGGCAGCAGACACGTGTCATGTCCTGCCAAACACACTGTAAGATGAGAAGACACTTCAGTGACTGACTTGAGAATCTCACGCTGCGCTAAAGTGCATGTGGATTGACAGGGCTGGATGAATTTAACACGGGCTTCTGTGATGCTGTTTTGGGTCACTGGATATCATGGGATATGTGGTCAGTAAATCTTACAGAGCGGCGACACGCGCACAGGGTGATGTAGAGGGGGTGAGGGGTCTTTCTGTAGAGGGGAGTTTGGTTTGACAGACTGCTTACAAGACATGCTGGTGGCCGGGGAGAGTGTTTGGCCAATGCTCATATTTCATCTCCAGCGCATGTCAGTGTCAAAATATGATTGCAATCAGCTTCTAACGTATACTATTTAAGCTTCTTCATCTTCTTCCTCCTCTTCTTCTTCTGAGACTAAATTTAGACCGTATCTCCAAACACAACCTTTAAACTGGTCTGACTCTGGTTGAATCATATCTTTTCTAACTGATCTGAGTGATCTAACTTGCTTTATTTTGTATTTATTTATTTTTCATAAACTGGATGTTTAAAAAAATCCCATATGTTTTCATTGAGGGGGTCAAAACATTTTAATAATAATACTTAGTGTATTTAAGCGATCACTAACAAAGCCTGACCACTATCCTAGGACAACATGCTAAATCATGCTAGAAACATATTAAAACATGCTAACAGTGTGCTAATTTATGCTAGCAAAATGTATTAAATCATGCAAGCAATATTAGCAAAATGTTAAAACGTGCTTGCAACATGCTAAATCATGCTAGCAATATGTTAAAGAATGCCACATCATGTTAGCAATGTGTTAGAACATTCCAACAACATGCTAAATAATGCTAACAGCATGTTAAATCCTGCAAGTAACATGCTAAAACATGTTAAGAATGTGCTAAATTATGCTAGCAACTTGCTAAAACATGTTAACCACACGTTAAAATTTGCTAGAAACATGATAAATCTTGTTTAAGAATTTTAGGAATGTGCTAGAAAATATAAATAACATTTTATTGACTTCAAGTAAAATCTTCAAACTTCAAGCATTTTAAAGTTATTTCAAACTTTCAAACAAGGCTTTAATTAAGCCAAAATCAACATTTGTTTACAAACTTTACTCATCTAGTTCTGTTTAATAACTGTATTGCTGTACCTTTTGCTGTATGACACACTTGGTTTAGTTTAAATGACGTCAACTCTACAGGAAATCTGAATGTCAATGTCGGCTGTACATGAGCTTAAGTATGGGCTTATTCATGTGTACTGGTGTTCAAGTGTGTTTTTGTGCAATCTTATTTGGAGGGTACTTAACGCTAGGCTGCTCATCAACATACCAATTATTTCAATCACCCTCCTGGGGCAAATAGCGAGGGGTGTAAGTCTGATTTGCCACAGCAGGTCAAAGTGCCACTTCATAGTCACGGATACAAAAGAACGAGGAAGGACAAGATGTCAATCAAAAGTAGTCTTACTTTGATCAAATAATAGTACATTTTTACACATTGACAGCTGTAGATTCCAGTACTGATAGAGCAATACGTAATGTTTATTCATTGCGAACTTTTGTGGCAACGCTGAAGAAGACTGAGTAGTTTTTATAGGTTCACAAAAAATGTCCTTCAAGGTTCCCGAGTGAGCAGCCAATACATTTCTCATCTTTTCAAGTCTTGTGTTGGGTTTTTTTGTGGGTCTTTATTTTGGGCAGAAATTGAAAAAAGGTGAACTAGGTCACAAAGGACTGAAAAGATGTGCTGTGCTATGGAGGGAGAAGTTCAAACTTCAGGTTGAGACGCGGGCAAGCTCGCTTTTTCTCCAACAAAATGAGAAACAAGCATGGCTTTGCCAGCAGGGGCATTTTTTTTTTTTCAGGGATCGCTAAAGGGAGGCAAAAATCTTGGATGAGAAAATAATCAATGGTATATATATATATATATATATATATATATATAATATAATTTTTTTTTCCTGGTATTCGCATTGCACAGTGCAAATAAGGCAAAAAGTCAAGTGAAATTAGGCATTAGTGTGTAGTAAAAATGATGTAAACTTTTATCATACTTTTGAAACAAGTATTTATTACGTTATTACATATGTTATTTGCAATTAAATGAAAATGCATTATAGTTTAAATTTATATTAAATACAATTAGCTGAACTTTAGACTGTTTTTTACTCACTTAAGTAGGACTTCATTACATCTTTAAATGTAATTTCATAATCACTTCAGTTGTCTTTGAAATATGGTTAAAGTTACTGCTGAATGTACTGACAAGCATGTATATGAAACTAAAATATACCTTAATGCCATTCTATTGTAACTTGTATGTAAGCTATATTTATAATTACATGTTGTAGTGATTAAGTTGCAAATTTAGTACATTTAAAATGCATTAACTTTAAATGCAATATCAAATAAGACACTTGACATCTGCTTTAGTTTGTTAGTCAACACATCAAAATAAGTGTACTTCTTTAAAGAATGTACCTGTAGTTTCTTATTTCTGCTATAACAAAATATCATCAAAACTTATTTTAAAAGATTAAAAAAAAACATTATAATAAAGTGCACTTTTAAAAGTTTGTAAGTGTGTTAAGAAACAGTCATGAAAGTGGCTTAAGTACAGTACACTTAAGTTTCAATAATATATAATCAGCAAGTACAGTTTTGAAGTACATTACAAGTACACATTGAATACAATTAAACTTATTTTATTTATTTATTTATTTATTTTTTTCACAATAGGCTTATGCTGAACTTTGTTCCTTTGGTCTTTGTTCAAAGAAGTGCAATACCTATGGAAAAGTTATGTGCATGTTAAATTCAAACATCTGTTTATCTGAAAAATATGAAACAGACATTTGAATTTTAAATGCAAATAACACTTTTCGACTTGACAGGTCCATTATCAACTCCTCCTCCAACTGCAAAGGGCAAATCTCGCAGATCAGGCACAGTTGAAGTCAAACACACCTACTGCTTCCATGTCACTGTGATTGACAGAGTGCCAGCAGCACAATGCCCACCTATGATGTCATAACAGGTGTGCAAATTAAAAATCAAGCTGAAGAAAATGGAAAGCCTAATTACAAAGTTAACAACTCACCCACTCACCACTTTTGGTCTTAATGCAGTTGTTAGCAAATAAATTAAAGATTCACTTTTGTACCCACCACCATCAATATTTATAGAGGACCTGAAGACTTTTAATACTACTAATAACTAAAGAACAGTTAGAAGTAATAAATTAAAGCTAAACATATGCTTGACACTGTATTGTAATTTTTGAAGCAATGCAAAACATGTTAAAACACATAAAAACTTTAATACAAAAAAAAAAAAAAAAAAAAAAAGCAGCACATGCCATTCCATAAACTAGGAAAATATCAAAAAGAACTAGAATATACTGTAATATTTTTAGCCCTTTTTAGGGGATTTGTCCTCCTCATTTCAGAAACCCATCATGCACCATTGCTTGAAAGGCATATTAAATACTTAAATAAAAGTAAGAGATAAATATTGGATTATATTTTTATCTTTTTTTAACTTTAAGCATCGGTTTGGTTTTTGATTACATTGCTAATGGGAGTTCAGAATGTGACATGCTTTATTGATTTTACACATTTAGAAAAAAAAAAAAAAACATTATGCATACCACATTATAGTTTCTCATCCAAAAATAAGCATGCATAAACATTCATAGACAATTCCATGGTCATGACATTTCTCTTCTTATTATTGTTGCTGCACAAAGTAACAGCTCAAGGCAACTGTCAGGCATCCCACATAAATACAAAAATTGCAGAATGATAAAACAAATGTTTCAGGTCACAGCATTTCTACTGGCACATCATCACTCTAGCCTTCAGGAATCTGATGCTTTAAAAAAACACACCATTTACAAATATCCCACTACATATGAGTATTAGGAAAGAGCTCAGTGGTAGTAATTGTGATTGCAGGTGTCACTTTAAATAGAGTCTCCTGGTGAGTCTCCGGTAATTAACATTGATGCTTTTATATGGAATCGCCATGACAGCACGGCCCTCATACATCCTGATATATAATGACCGGTCAGCCTTTAATAAGAGGTTCCATAGAAAGACAGATGTGATCTTTTCCCTGCTTATAGTAAAATGCCTTTGTGGTGAACTTTCTGCTCAAAATCATTCATGCACAGTAAGAAAATAAATATATTTTCTTTTGTGGCAAATCGTTCATTAGAAGTTTCACATAATGTATCTATTTTTATCACTTTTATGCCACAGTAAATAAGTCCTGTCTGAAGAATTGTATGTGTAGGGTGTGAATACTTCTGGCAGAGTGAAGTGAAACTCAAGGTCTGAGTAGTCAAGTGTGTCCTTACTCTTCTCAGGTATTGATTACCCTCCTCTGACCTACAGTAAGAGATGCACACAAACCTTGCGAAGGTGATTCTATAGAAAGACAACATTATTTTTCTTCATTGTGTGAATTTGGCTTTGTCCGAAAACATAGTGCACTAACTTGCAGTCTATACTGCTTACATGGAGAGATGTCTACAGAGACAACATCTTAACAGAAACAGAACCAGATAACAAATCTGATGCTTTTTATAGGAAGAAACTTCATATGGTCATATGTACTACTGTTTACTTGTGTGAATTGCTCAAGAGACTCACCTAACACTCACTACCGCTTCTTACTCATGCATATCCCTCACGAAAAAGAAGTTTATTCAAGTGTGCTATTAGTATACTTCTTTTAAACTAAATATAGGAAAGTATACTTCCAGTCTACTTTTTATGTTCTTCTCAGAAATGGGCTTTATGTACTTCTCAGAAATATACTTAAAATGACATTTAAGTATACTTGACTTATACTTAGAAAAAGTCTAAATATATTTGAGCTATACTTGTGCTCCGAGAATCCGTGTTTTCATTGTTATACGGTAGGGGGCGCTATTACATATCTTCTTTACAGAATTTCCAAAAAAAAAACAAAAAAAAAAACAAGTGAAGAACAAACTGAAACAACAGATGCTTCCACATGTAATCTAACACGATCATCAGACATAAAAGAGCTTCAAAACTGTGTAACGTTATGGAATAAAATGTCGACCAATGAAGAGGTAATAATGACTGTCAAGCTTTGGGGTGTTGATCGACTCCATCTATGTTTTGATTATCATTCTGAATCCAATTAATAGTCTTTTTTTTTCAGCTTTTTGTTCAAAATGTTGTTTATTTCTTTATTTTTTATTTATGAAGCTTAGCCACATTCAAGTGTTTATAAAAAATAATGCATGAAGCTATAATAAAATGTTTTTATTTACAAGCAGATACCCTGTTTTTTTTTTTTCTTTTGATGTTTTGTATGTTCAGATATTCATATAACAAAGTGTATACAAATTAATACCTAAAAAGGGACATAGCAGTATACTTAAAGTACGATGTAAAGTTCCCTTAAAGAAAACTTACAAGTATACTTACAGTATAAATCTACTAATTTAGTAGTCTAATGAGACTATACTTCAAAGTGTACTAAAAATACTACAACTATTTAATTAGTAAACTATCAGTATACCTATAAGTTCACTTTTAGTATAGTTGCAGTACAAACTAAAAACAGAGATGTAAAGTAGTTGTGTACTCAAACTTTACTACTGTTATATTAAAGTATACTTAAAAGTATACATTTATATACTAAAAAGTGGGCCAATTTAGTCCCAAGGAGTATTGAAATAGTACACTTACTAATACACTAATATGTGTATACTTACTATATAAAGTATACTTAAAATATACTTGAACTTTACTTAAGTATACTTAATAAAATGAACTTGAAGTATACTACTTTTTGGGAAAGGATGGCATGAACTTATTAAGCACAACAAAAAATACCAAAAATAAGTGTGAAAGTGAAAGTGAAAAGTCGTGACGTATTGTCAAGTATGGTGACCCATACTCAAAATTGGTGCTCTGCATTTAACCCATCCAAGTGCAAACACACAGCAGTGAATAGTGAACAAACGCGCACACACACACCGTGAACACACACCCGGAGCAGTGGGCAGCCATTGCTCCAGCGCCCGGGGAGCAATTGGGGGTTCGGTGCCTTGCTCAAGGGCACCTCAGTCATGGTATCGAAGGCAGAGAGAGTGCTGTTCATTCACAATCCCCACCTTCAATTCCTGCCGGTGTGAGAATCGAACCGGCAACCTTCAGGTTACAAGCCCAACTCTGTGTTAGTTTAAACTAAAAGATTAAAACAGACATTTTATTGTGGCTGAGAAATAAGCAGATGTATGTGTGTGGGAAAAAAAAAAAAAAAAAAAAAAAATCACATATGGTGTTAAAAAATAAATGACACAGCGGATGAGAACAGTTCGTATTCTCTATTTTTGTATGAGCTCCATAAGATGAGGCTTGTTACACCTAGTAACATTCTCCTGTCATTAACTGTCACTCTCAGAAACTATTTTATAGCATTTAATGAATTTACTTGAATGAATAATGAACATATCAATGCATAAATGTTTGGTTTTAATATTTGTACTGGGTGGTAACTGTTTTATAAAAGTAATAAGGTACTGGTGTGAATGAATGAGGCATTTATATAGCGCTTTCTTGTGTATTGACATACACCCAAAGAGCTTTACAATCATGTAGGGGGGTCTCTCCTCAACCACCACCAGTGTGCAGCATCCACCTGGATGATGCGACGGCAGCCACAGGACAACGGCGCCAGTGCGCTCACCACACACCAGCCACAGGTGGAGAGGAGAGAGAGTCATAGAGCCAATCACGTGGATGGGGATTTTAGGGAGGCCATGATTGATAAGGGCCAGTAGAGGGAATTTAGCCAGGACACCGGGATTACACCCCTACTCTTTACGATGAGTGTCATGAGATTTTTAATGACCACAGAGAGTCACATACAGAGAGGTATTGTGAATAACACCCAGCTGAAGGGTGTCGTTAGGCATGACACGATTGTGAACTGTATTCACAATACAGCATGGCCTCTTGTGCTTTATTGCTTACTTGTTGACTAACATACTAAAGCACATGTAAAGTGACTATCATTTTATCTGTAGTGTGTTATTATTTTTAAAGTAAATATATGTTATGCAACAGTTTGTTGAATCTAATTGGATGAGAGGCTTTCTAGGCGTGCTGACAGATCACCAATATCAGCACTGCGGCTTTTCACCCATTGTATCACTCCGCATTCTGCACAGTCTGTCTGTCTGTGTGTAGAATCACATAGCCCGACCTTCAGACTGACGGCTGAAGATCTGGGAACTTTGTCCGCTTTGAATGGCCAAGACCCGCCCAAGAGGCCATTTGACTGACAGGTAAAGCAACCAATCACGTTTCGTTTTATGGCACGTCATGTTTAGGGGCATAGAAATGTTGCTACAGTAACAGACCCTTAAACATAATAAATATTTATTATGTCTATGAACAGACCGGTGTGTAAAACTCCTGGACATATTTTAAAGATTCTATGCCACGAAATTTAAATATACTTTTGAAAATCCAGAGTTTAGTTGATACTGATAAGTGATACGTTTTTATATTTATTTGTATATTTATTTTTTATTGTTGTCTTTTGAATATGTTGTTAATTTCTTTATTTTATGTTCAACATTTTTCATCCACAAGCAAAACCAGCTTAAATCTCCTGTTTTCCTCTTTTTCTTGTTGAATTTAACTGTTTGTTTCATCCCTCAGGCTTATAAATAGCAACAACAAATTATTTTTTTATGCATTATGATTATATTGAATATTATTCAAAGAGATTTACCCTTGTAACTGTGCCTTTTTTCCTGTGTGTATATTCTCATACTATGATGTACGCAAACCCATTATATTTGTTCATTGTTAAAGATACGACCATCTTTCCCTGAGCTTGAATGCAATTAAAAGTTCTGCCGTAATAATAATAAAAAGAAGATAAGAGGGACAGGTGCACTATCACCTCATAGCATCAGTGACTCCACAATTCTACCTAGTACAGTTTTCTGCAGCTTTTGCAGTCTCTGCACAAAGGAGACGTCAGGCAGCTGTTTGAAGATCTTAACTTTGGAGAAAAATGCTGATATTATACTCGAAAAATGTAAGTATTACTACTTAAAAATTAAGATTATCCCAGAATGCATTGCTAGCCCACCCCAACACTTACAATAATAATGATAAATGCTGACCAATAATTGAATTTTATATATAATTTTAGTAAAACAAGCTAAATGTAATTTGTTTTGTCATATGCCATAGCTATGCATGAATACACACTAGATAAATGCAGCCAAAGTGAATAATGAAAATGAGATGTAATTACTTGACTGACATTTTCAGTCAAGTAATTAATTAATGCATACATTAATGAAACAATTATATTTTATTTACTGACAACAACAGGAAACATGAATGAGTAAAAGAATAAAAGTACTAAAAACAAGTCAACGACACATGAAACAAAGCTTTATTCAAACTTATTCTAACAATGATGTGTTTACAGGCGGTGAACCCACATCCTACTGCATCTGAACACAGATTTATTCTGATGAAGCAGCTGATCACCGTGTCCACCTTCACCTGTCTCTGCTGTCCATCACGTTCCTCATTGCTGTAGTCAGAGTCTCATCTGATCATGGATGGGAAAGGGACATTGAGGCTGTCCTTGTCTGAGTGCACAGAGAGGATGAGGAAGACCATGATGACGCCCCTGAACCACACAATCTGGAATAAGAGCAGGAGAATATGTGCAGGACAATCTGGCTGCTGCTGTGTCTGCTCTAAACATTTGTGTGCTGCTCTCCATTAACACCACTACCTGTAACACATTCACACAAGAGTAAAACATTTTACATTTCATGTTTTTAGCATTCCATTTCTTGCAAAATTTCATTTAATAGGTTTACAATAAAATGATAATTTTTAATATAGCGTCATTACATTTGTGGTGTAGTGAACAGGTAAGCAGAAGGTTGCTTGTGTGTCCTTCATCAAGCCTCTTTTCTCCAGGTTGCTGCAGGGGGATTGGGGTCCCTGTAATAAGAGCACTGCAAATCATTTCAGATTAAAGTGTCTGCCAAATGAATAAATGTAAATGTGATTTTTGTAAATCCCTTTTTTGTGTCTTGGGCAAAAACGCTCAAAGCTGCTTATTTTTTAAAGTTTATTTCTTCAAGGTATTACTATAATATAAATGCATACATATATTTCATACAATTTCTATTTGGGGCTTTAAAGGGTTAGTTCATCCAAACACATAAATACAGTCATTATTTACTTGCCTCATTATTTACTTTTTTTTTGCTTTTTTTTCTGCACACAAAAGGTGATTTTAGTCAAGTGTCTCCTGCTGGTTTCTGTTCATACAATATCAGTCAATAGAGCCTGACTTTCAGAAGCTTCATGACATTATTTGATGATGCTTTTGAAGCTTCTGAAACTTGGGCTCCATTGACTGATATTGTATGAACAAAAACCAGGAATACAAACTTGACCAAAATCACATCCTCAATGTCTTTTGGTCTTTTTCTAGATGCTCTCGCTGGCTCTGGGGTCACAGAGAATGAAAAGACCACAGCAACATCCGGTCCAGATGAGGCAGTGAGGGCAGGTGGAGTGATGAAGCGTCTCATCCATGACACTGGACCATTTCCAGGATGCTGCTGTGGACTCTCCATCCTCACAGCAGTCTGCAGACATTTCAGATCACACAAAGATGCACAAATATAATACACAAGCAGTCATTTTATCAGCACAATGTCATTTGATCTCTGTATTAGAAGTAACAAAATGATCTTACGTTATATTTTTGTTTCAGGTTTTCCTTTTTTTTCCACAAATGCTGTCGTCAGTTTGTCTTGCAGGTCCTGCTCCACCATAAAAGCTCTGCAGTAAATGTACAGCAACCAAGAATCAGAAAAGTGCTGTAACAGCTCTGATTGAAATTACAATAATTAAAATAAACTACAACTTAAGATTTAAAAGAAGTTTTATTCATTTCTGTAGTGTACTTACTCAAAGCCTTTGATGGCAGCATTCCTTCATCAGTCACTCTTCACCGGATAAACACACGTGTGTCTCTCTGTCCCTGTAACATCCAGACAAGAGTCAGTCTCCTCTGTGATTTATCTGCTCAATACTGTATTTACATGTTGAGGTAGCTGCTGATGTGTTAACTCACTTTTTATCCAACACAAATGTTCCTCAATATATCGACAAATACTAATGGGACAAATGAAATGGATAACTTATGTTTAGTTACTCCATGTAGAATTGTTTATTTACATTACTTTCATCTAAAGCAGTGTTGGCAACAGTGAATTCTACATAATAACACACATACATCACTCACTCAGATGTCTGTTCATGTTGTGATGTGCTCATCTTCAATTCTTTTAGAATATTTTCCTGTCCCATATTTAATAAGCCATTCAATCGTCTTTAAGATGTATAAGGTTTATGTAAATGCACTTTAGAGATGTACGTGTGCTTACTGGAACTCCTGCTGTTCGCTATACATAATAAAAGTGTTTTCACAAAAAAAAAAAAAAAAAAAAATCACAAATATACTGTAACATTACTGTCTAGCTCTTTCCACCTTAAGCAAATCAACAGTTTACTCTACAGTAGCTCAACAAACGCGATTTAAACACAAGAAGCCGTGTTTTTGATTTGTAGTACTCACATTTGTAAACACCCGCGTCGCTGTTCTCCATCAGGTTCGATGATGATGTATCCTCTCGCATGGGCTTCTGGGATAGAAAAGTATCCCTCGATCGGGGCGGGACGCAGTAGGCCATCCGGGGATCTCTCGCCTACTCTTTTATGAATACTGTGGTTTCGGACATACTACTCTTCTCTCGTACCCATTTCGCCTACTATATAGTAGGTAAGTAGGCATATTCGAACGATAATTTAGTATACGTGCGTCCGAATCTCGCGAGAAATAGTGCTCAATCCAGGTAAATCTCGCCTACTCTTTTGTGGATATTGAGAAAAAAAACAAAACAAAACAAAACAAAACAAAAAAAAAAAAACAAAACAAAAAAACAAAACAAAACAAAACAAACAAACAAAAAAAACACACACAAAACTCAAATACATATGGAGGAAGGCGTTCTGCAGACCAGGCACAGCGCTTGCGGTCCGCGTAGAATTAATGCGCTGTTAGTTTTTTGGAGAGGTGCGCATCAGGTTACGCAGGCTATGCACAGCCTATGGTGTAGGTTCGACGCAGAAGTATAAATCAGCCTTGAGGCTGAGACTAGTCTGTAGGCTTGTTCGAGATGAACAACTAAACTGATGAACTACACTAAAGCCCTGTTCAGACTACACGATTTTAGGCCGATTTTGCCACGATCTGCTTGACGTAGGGTGTCGTGGGGATTCGTAAATGACAATGAGCGTCAGGACTCAGGATTCAATCGCTTCATCTCGTGTAGTGTGTCATAGTGCACGACATCTCTGCGATGCTTCACGACGTCAACACAGAAAGACTAGCATGTTAAATTTTTTTTTTTTTTTTTTTTTTTTTTTTTTTTTTAACTTCTCTCTTCTCGCAGCACTTCGACCTCGGCGCAGTAATATCATCACTCCTGAAAACTGTCCCTCTAACTTCCATCAATAGAACCAATATTACTGCACCCAGGTCGAAGTGCTGCGAAGTGCTCTTCCGCCATACATTATAGTTATCATTTTTTATCTGCTTAGAAAATTGCCCCGTTTTATTTTGTGTCACCATACTTACTCGTGTAACTACTCATGTAACCGTCTTTAAATAGGGAAAACATGGAAGTGTTTGGTAGCTTCTAAATTCATCTCTGTTTGGATCCTAAGGAATGAATGGTGCTAAGCTAAATGCTAGTATAGTGGCGCCGCGCGCTAGAACGATTAAGTGCAAGCACTGAGACGGGAGAGGTACGTATCAACTCGTCTAAGTTGAGGGAAAAACATATTGGAATATGGAAAAACGGTGGCGTTTTTCTTTAAAATAAACCTGAAACACTTCATTCTTGTCATCACAGAATCTGACCAATGAGAATAAAGCGTGTCGTCATCAAGGCTATCGCAGCCGATTTTGAGCAACTGCAGCGCCTGACCTCGGCGGCTGGTCTAGTTTTGCTCTAGCAGTACTTTGATGGCACGTGTGATCTTAAGGCGGCTGCAGCGCCAATCAAAGTAGGACAAATTTTCTAACCAGAATGCATTGCTTTTGTCAGGCGATCTTTGCGGCGCCGCATTACTTCGAACAAGCCTTGTGTGTAATCAGTGGTGGAGATTTTACAGCGACTTCAGTGCAGGTTACAGTGTTGTGCCATTAGGTTGCGGCAAGTGACTGTCTTTTATGAGTGAGAAAATAGACTATTTATTCTACAAATTTACTCAAAAAACACTGAATCATTTAGCGCTAGAGTAACTTTCACTTCATAGAGATCAGCGCTGAAGCCAGTCATGTGAAATCTCATTATTACCCACTGAAAGGATACTACGACAGAGACATTGTTTTCCTCCTGGCAAACTGATTTTTTTTCCTTATGAATTTATAACTTGACCTGGAGAGTGAAAACTCTAGCAGACGCAGGTAAGCTCACACGCCTCTCTCTCACTTACCTACAGATTTGTTCAAAAATCATTTGTGATCAGTACTGTGTGTTCCTCCGCCATGGTTTTGTTGTGGATTTTGAATTATTTTCGTTGGCAAAACAATAACAGGTAACATGTCTGACAATATTGCATCTAAAATGTAAATTACTCAATAATAACAAAATCTGATCGTGAATTTGTGGAATAAGAAAGTAGTTAAAAATATTAGGTTTGTTGGGACATCATGTGTCCTTACTAATATTTATCCACTTATTTATCTTCTTCTTCTTTTACAATTGTAATAGACTATTTTATTATTTGGCAGTTTTTTATTAATTAATTTTTTTTTTAGCTCATCATCACTAATCATTGTTGGATCTCCTAATCTATGAAAGATGTGCAGTCTTTTGCAGAGTTTTGATTATTGAGATATGGTGCAATACATTTGCTAATTACTTTTGGTGGTTTTGCTATTTTTTATCAATAGGGATGATGAAGAGAAGACAAGAATTGATGGGGAGAAGAAGGTAGGATCAGGAAAAGACACCAAAGTCAAACTACTAAGCCACGGATCCATCAACATCAGCAGGAGAGCAGAAGAGAGAGAAGGAGTACAATGTGTTGGTGCAAAACATAAAGGTTAGAAAAATTACTTTTCTGCAGGCAAATGACATGACTCATGCATGACAGAATAGATATATTTATCTCATGTTCTCTAAAAAGCCAAACGCAGCCAGTCAGAGTTTTTCAGAGAGAAACTCTCATGTGGGCATGAAAATTTGAGGTAAATGTCAACAAATGATTACACTTCAGCTGATATATGCTAACAGTCTCAGTCTGAGACGGCACACTTATGGACACCCACAGTCCGTTTACTGACTGTCTGAAGCATAACGCTGACAAAAAGTTCCAGTCTGACTTTAAGCAGTTTATGAGAACAAGATAATCTTAGTTTTGTTTGAGTCACTTAATAGGTTTTCCATGATCTAGATATCCATAATCAGAACTGCATGTTCCTATTTGTTCTGTCTGTGAAATAATTTAGACGGACAGAAAAGTGTAAACACTATTTTCCACATTTTTTTCTGGTGTTTTTGTGGTCACTTTCTTTCTAAGTGGGAGGTTCTATAATCCTGCACTACGTAACTTCATATTACATCAGATATGTTTGGATTAGCTTTGATTGCATTGCATCTTGCAGCATTCGTCGCATCACGCCTGATTGAGGTACAATGTCAGCCTCGACAGGCACACACATAGACAGGGAACCCTTTCTCAGTATGAACCTCTCCCTCTTTTACTCGATCTCGTTTGCTTTCTTCTCATTCACTTTCTCTCAGGAGATCAAAAAGTCCTTTTGCTGTATTGAATTTTTGGAGCTCTCTCCTCACCTTTCAGTATTGGCCTCAGTTCATTCAGGACTGAATGAGCCACCAGGTGAGACTTTGATAGTGTCTCTTGTGAGATATTGGATTTTCTTCCAAGAAAACTACATTTTGTCAGTGTACAAAAGTACAATAAAACCTGATCAGCTTTAGATTTTGTGTGCATTTGTTGTTTGTTGTTTGAGAGTGGGTAGCTCTTGATAGAAACTTGAATGGTGAGCTCTATTAAAGTTCTATTCAGTAATATTCAAGGTTCGCTGGCTTGTATGGCAGTAATTTTCCTAAACTTTATATTTAAAACAATTTTCAATCAGAAATTGCTAGTAAATTTCACAAAAACTTAAAAAGAAACGGCAAGTAACACATAAATAAACATGAAACAAACATGATATTTTGAAGTAGAAAACTGAAATAATATTTTCTTTAAAACCATACTCTGATAGTGTTTGTTTTATTTCAAAAAAAAAAAAAAAAAATATATATATATATATGTATATATATATATTATATTATATTATATTATATTATTATTATTTTTTTTTTTTTTACAGTGTAGCAAGTGAAAGTACAATCCAAAGTACAATTCAGTTACCAATCCCATTGTAGAAATACATCATTTGCAGTCAGCACAATTCATTTTATGAGCAATTTATATGGGTTGGTTACTGAGATTTCATATTTAAATTCATATGACTGTTTGCATTCATTGTAGGTATTTGTTTACAGGCCTTTCCTACTTGTTTGCAGTATATTCTGTGGTATTTTGATACAATTCAGTTTCAGGCTAAGGAACAACTAGCAATGGTATTGCTGCATATTGACTGAACTCCAGTCTAAATTTCACCTTTTTTACCTTTGTGCTCTGTAAACGGTAAAATGGACGCTCAAATAGAATGCGAGCGGCCCCCGCTTCAGCCGGTGCAGCGCTATTGATGAGATTTCAGGTCAGGCTGACAAATCCATTTCACCAAAGGTCAAAATGGCAAACATAGTTCAGAAATGGGCAAAGCAGATAGAAGGCGGACTTTTATTCCCAGACATCAAACTTGATGAAGGCAGACCTTGTGTTGAGTCTGGTTTGCTTGCTGCCTCAGTGCACCAAAATAAAGTCCTTTTAGAAGGTGTAAATGAAGATGTAAGAAACAATAGCTATGCTCAATACTGTTTTAGAGTGATAAATCAATACGTTCATGCACAGTTTGGTTAAAAACAAGACCACATTCTGTAACCAAACCAACATAAAATTTGCATGTGGATTTTGAGAGTATAGATGAACAGAACAATGTCAGTAAATATGGACCACTGACTTTGTGAACGTAGGAAAAGACTGATAGGAGCATTTTGTGGACATAGAAATGAGAAGTTGTCCTTTTCTTTAGACAAAAGGAATGAGATATTGGTTTTTTTACACCCAGCGCTCAGCCTTTCATTACTTTGCCAGTTCTGCCACGTGCACTGGTGCGTATACTGATAAAATTCTCTCAAGCTTCAGTTTTTGGCAGACTGAAAAAAAGGTTGTCTTTGCAGCAGGCAATTTCCCTGTATTTTGTATTCTTGTAGACTTCCTTTTATTTTAAGAATACTGCCGGTCCCTGCTGATGAAAAGCAGCTCCTCAGCATGACGCTTGTTCGCCGCCCCATACTTCCCTGCAGCAATACTTCATTATAGGTATGATTTTAGATTTGTTGCTCACATATCACTTTGAAATTTAGCTCAAAAGCAGCGTTCCGGTCTCAAATGACCACAAAAATCTTCTCCCGCAACTCACTTCCAAGCATTTTCGGAAACTCCAGACGTGTTTTCATAGTTCTTTCTGAGTAATGGCCTCATTTGTGTCACCCTCCCATGTGGTTTTTGTCACAAGCCTCCTTCTTTGTGCGCACATATTTTTGAGGGATGACCTTGTCTAGTCAATCTGGGTGGTTTGATGTAGCTTCCACTTCCTGATAATTGCACCAGTATTATGCAGTAGGGTATCCAAACATTTTCTTTTCATATTCTTTTCTGTAATTTATAAATTTACTTTTCTATCTGTAACATTTTTGGATGCTTAATGGAATGTTTAGGATATAAGTTAAAAAAAAAAAAAAAAAAAAAGTGACATTCTTGAGTTTATTGAGTTGAACTCCGCCAGTTTTGTGAAACAAATCAACCGGTCCACTGAAAAGAATCATCTCAAAAGAACAATTCGTTTGCTAATCCAGTTCTAGATTTCAACATGCTGACTCTGTGTGAGCTGGCAGTGCTTCTGGAGTCAAACGGTTCAATGAAGGGGAAATTTATTAGTGAATAATGATTTAAATTTCAGTTTCTCAAACAAAGCTATTGTATGTATTTGAAAACCTGGAATATAGCACACAAGTCATACGGGCTGCTTTCATAGTGCTTTTTGGTGTTTTTATTGGTTATTTTTGGAGCTCAACAGATGTGATTACGATGAACTGTTATGTATGCATGAAGATTGTCCTTCAAAATTCACCTTTTGTGTTTTTGTGTTGGGTTTGGAACAACATGGGGTAAGTAATTAATGACCAAATTTTCATGTTTTATTTTTAATTTAATTTTTTTTATTTTTTTTGGTGAACTGTTCCTTTAAGCTCTGTAAAAGATGCTATTGCCCGAAAATTGTGAAATTTTCAAATGAAGAAAACATAAAACATAAATAAATAAATAAATGACGTATCACCTGTAAGGATCTAAAGTATGCATAAGTGAGTTGATATCATAACAGTTCTGGCCACAGGAGGGCAATGGTGACTCATACTAAGCTTTTGCCTCAAGGCCAAGAACAAGCGGTTGGAAGATTGCACTGTTTTTTATGCAATTGTGTGTGATCACAAATGTGATATTGAGAGTGTCTGTCTCTGTGCGTCAGTGGCCTCTCAAGCAAGAGTTTTAGCACTGCTGTGAAAAGCTCATCCACACATCACTCACATTTAGGGCCCCTACAGTCACTGAACCTTGAAAGCAGCAGGACTAAAACGCACTGTAGAGAGACAGAGAGACACTGATATCTCAGGAGCCACAGAGGTAAGCAGCATCCACTGTTAAGTAATGACAGTTCTCAACTGTGCACCAATAGCAGCAGCTTCAGGCCTTTTGCAGCCTGCTGATGAGTTGAGCTCAAGAGTTGTTGCCACAAAACCAATAAACATTTGAATTCCAAAGAAATGTTTTGACACTTCCTTTAGTCTAATCGTGACCTATCACTGATAAAACCCAAATTGTAATCCTAATTGTGGGCCTGTTGTCACACAATATTGGGTAGTGCTATAGTTGAGATCAGCAAATTCGAGGCCAAATGCTTCCGAGACCACGATGTGGAAATATGGTCTTAGACTCGCACTTGCGACTGGTCTGGTCTTGAGCATTACAACACTTATATGGAATAAATTGTCACATTGTGAAGCTTTTCAGCAAAAATGAAACATTTCTGTTAAAAATTGTGATTTGCAATTTAAAATGCAATTTAAGAAAATCTTTGAGTTTGCTGTGCTTGTAATTGTGCACAATTTGTGATTTTTATATAAAAATGACTAATTATTATATTATTATTATTGAACACAGTTTTAGCAATATATTAAATAATATGAATTAAATAATATAAGTAAACATAAATATTAAAATTAGTATTTAAGAAAATATAATGATAATAGCAAAATATAAAAATAATTGCAATTTTATTTTACAGTACTGCTGTATAATTCAGATGTTAATATTTACATCTTAATTTCTTCATTTTCAAACATTAAACCATCAAGCTTTTCGTTTTTCAAGCTCATGCGCTTATTATTATTATTATTATTATTATTATTATTATTATTACTTTTTATTGGTATCACTACTTGACAACAGTATATTTTTGGGCTTGCTCATTCCCTTTATTTTTACATGTTAAATTAAGATTAAGATTTGCTGTCATGTAAAATCTTTAAAAACTTCAATCTTTAAAAAAAAAAAAAAAAAAAAAAAATTGAATCAAAGATTTAAATGTAATAGTTATCGAATCTCAAAACCAGTATCAATTTTTATATACATTTTAACGGTGTGATGCTTCAGTTTACTTGTAGTAAAATAATATGCAGTTGTAACAGTGACTATTTATTTGTTATTGCCATAGCATTAAAAATTATTATTGACTTATTTTGTCCCTAACTTTGCCCTAACCACATAGTTCATTGTATTGTTGGGTCCAAATTCTGGTTTGCACTAGCATCAGTGGCAATCGTGTGACAACCAGCCCCATGCGAAAGTGAATTTGTCTTCTGCTTTTCCACTGAGTACACAAACCCAACAAAAGGAATAAAAACCCTGTGCTTAGCTGCAGTAGAAAACACAAACCTGAAATAAATCCCATCCCAGTCCCTCTGGGATCAGCTGTTCGTGTCCCACAGCATTAGCATTTTATGCTGTGCTGTTGATATCTTTGTTTGAGCGTCTACACATGCTGATGGTGAGCAGGCTCCCTGTTAAAGGTTATTCTGTTTGTCAGCTTTGACTCATGCATTTCGGACTCATGCTGTCCTGTCCACTGACTCAGCCACACCTCTCCAGCCTCAATGTCGATAAGTCGATAGCATCGGGCCGTGGTGCAATGAAGACATTATTAAACTGTTCGTCGGCCCCTTCTGAACCCCAGACTCACCCGCAGCCTCCCAGCGGTCTTTCCTCAGTGAAATCCCCATTCTGTCTGTGAAACCTTGGCTGTGCTCCATGCATCTGCGACCCTCTGTAACCCTGCGCGTCTCCTCTCGTCAGGCTGTGCCCGTCGGGTGTGGAAGTGCCAGGGTAAGTGAATGAAGATCTGACAGCTGTAGAAGAGTAGTCTTGTGGGCAGGCAGACCTCATCTGCCACCACTGAGGGGTGAAAATATGGCCTGCTGAACCTTTGAGATTATCTAGAGCGCTCAGCCAATCGTTCGCTCCTGAGAAAAGGGCTTTGGGTGCACGCCTAGTCTCATTACTACCTGTTATGATGATTTTAATGATCTTAAATAACACTTGCCTCTTTATAAGGAAATGGACGTTAGGCGTGTGGTGCCATCCGCTACGTTTGGACCAACGCTGACCTCAGCAATTTTTTTTTTTTCTACTTTTTAGTTAAAGTTTTAGTAATTTTGTTGTTTTTATCATGTTTATTAGTTATTGTTTTATCTGTTTTTATTAATTACGATTTTATAAATTATTTTATTTTATAGTTATTTTAGTAAGTCAAGTTAAACTAAATTAAAATGAGAAATGCTGCTTCGGCAACTCACTGAAATCACATGTTTAATTTCATTTAATATTTATTTCTATTTCTGTTTTAGTTAACTATAATAACTATAATAACCCTGCCATAAAACATTCTCATTATTTAATAACTAGGCAGCCAGTCTTGAACATTCATTAAAAAATACATTTGGATATGTGTTGCATTGTTTATTTCCACAAAAAGCTGATGGTGTAATGTAAGTAGTTATGTATAGTCAGTACCTGCTCAAAAAACATATTTGGCAATACAAAAGCAAAACAAATATGAAATATAAATTGAAACCGTGTGTAAATCACTCATTTGTTCTGACTGAAGGAAAAAAAAAAAAAAAAGTTTCTGCAGGAGCCAGTGTCTTTTTGCCTCCCTTGAGCTCATTGCATTTTCACAGTTTTGGTCAAGTCCGAATTGAAATGAGCAAAAATTTATGAGCAAGCCATTTTCATAGATGGCTTATAGTCCCAGGTAAGTGTTAGTTGTGTTCCACATAAGCTGGAAACCGTGCAAACGTCAAATGAAACTGCGTTATGAGTTTACATTGGACTATGAAAAAATCACAGCACTGTTTTCTCTATATCTTTGCACATTCTTACTTATTTACTCATACGCTCACACAAAAACTCTTCCAGCAACCAATATAAACTTCAATCAAGGCACCATGGAGCTGTTGTGTGAATGTCACGCTGTGATAAACACATCTATGCTACAATAACTTTTTATTTGTTTTCTTGCAGCATCTCAGGCAAGAGACTTTCAATCATAATGGTGTTCAGAGAAGGTGATTATGATAAAGGGAGGTAGGATTTCTTGCACATCACAAAGGTACTGAAAGGAGGGGCAATTTAAGAGTAATTTAGCCTTTGTCTTAGATGTGATGTGTTCAAAAACTTCAGAAGACCTTGCAGCTCAGATCCAAAACTACGTTATCATTGATTTCACTCAGAACTTGTTGATTCTCACTTCAGCGTTGAAGTTGAGAGAATCTAAAGGCCTGTTTTTATCACCTCTGATGTGACAATTCCATCCTGCTGGTCTTATCATCAGCATTTTCTTTGTTGTTTGTTATAATCATTGAGCCAAAGCCTTCCTGAAGCGTGTCACTTCTAGACTCACACAAAGGATCCCCTGCCTCTGAAATTTCATTTCACTCTTCAAGTAAAAAAGCAATTTAGAGAAGCCAACCTTTTGAAAGAAGCTTTCTTAGTTGAAGTGCAAACGCAACCTTAATTAGCAAATGATAATTGTATGCGGCACACTTTCCTTTGCAATCTGAGGCTCGGCGCTGGAGCTCTTCCTCGTGGTAATTGCAAACGTCCTCCCCAGCCCGCTCACCACCGACATTTACGAAATGTCAATACATTCACAAACGCCAAATTACAAGCAAATCCTGTTGAAGAGCTGCTTGTTACATAAATAGTTGCAGTTCATTAACAGGACAATATTTCTGTGTCCAGAGTGTTCTTAATGTACTGCACCTGAATATTAATGTTAAAACCTCCTCACGGATGTGGACCTAGTTTTTCTCAAAACCATCACATTTCTTATTCTCTCTTTCCCTCTTTTACTTCTGTTGTAACTTCTGTAGCACTCTAGTTTGCTTTTAAATCCGTTTTGCGATGCTGTGCATTTTGTTGACTCTTGAAGTCAGTTGGGATGAAATTGCCTGCCAAATGATTAAATGTAAATACTTATGAAAACATTTTAAAATCAAGCAATATTAAAGTTAGCTTTCATATATATTGCATGTTTTTATGATGTCAGCAATGTTATACAGGCTACACTGCAAAAATGATTTTGTAAATAAAACTAGGATTATTGGAGTGTGTTGTACAAGAAAACACTATTTCAGTCTTTTTACTTCAAAATTGCACTTGTATTTCAGTAATTTGAAAAATTTACAACCAATTTTAGTTTTTTTTTTTTTAGTTGTCAATCTGTTTTTACACTATTTTCTTAGTGTTCAAATTTATTTATTTATTTTAGGGATTTGTGCTAATATTTCATGTCACAACTACGTTAACTGCATCATTCATATATATATATATATATATATATATATATATATATATATATATATATATATATATATATATATATATATAATTTTTTTTTTCTTTTTCATTTTTCTTTTAAATGTATTTTAGGTTATTTTAATCATATTACCTTCAGTCCTATTATAAGTTATCTAGCATTAATAAATAAAGAAATTATTGATGAACATTTATTTTTAAATACTTGACTGTACACATTTTTTTATTTCTGTCTTAAGATGTTACAGATGTCCAGCAGTTATAGAGGAATAAATGAAGAACCTATTTTACCAATAAATTTGTGCATAAATTCTTAGTTTTTAAGTTCTTTAGCCTGTTTTGTCTTGGGAAGATTTAGTGCTTGTCAAACCACACATGACTGAAAATGTAATTAAGTTAAAATTAATTTTTTTTTTCTTCTCTAAAGATGGCTTTTTGTTTGTTTGTTTTCAAAAAAAGTATCGATGTAATTTAGTCCTCTAATTTCAGATGTCAAGGACAATGTTTTATTATGTTCTTGAAAATGTCTCGTGAATCAATTTGGCAATGAATCACTGGCAGAACGGGATCAGCTCAATACGGTCCCCTTCAAACTCAGCGAAACAATTACGATCATGATGTTTCATAACATCATAATGCTTGTCTGTGGTTCCAGGGCCAGTGGAGGATTATTACAGAAGGAATTAAGATTCATGAGAGTTTGCATTGCTCTTTTCCTGCGTCACCTTTCTAAATTAGACAAACACGGGCAGGTTATTAACAGTCTAACGTTGGAAGCTAATGTTTGATCAATCACACTGTCTATAGTGTGATTTAAGTCAACATTACTGAAGCAAACAAGAGAAAACCTTAAACTAAGGAAAGGTCATCAGATCAATAATCCATTTAAGATGCTCTGTTGGATTCCGACGGCCGACCACCAGCAATCAAGAGGGAGGGATTTATCTGTGCCCAACATTTAATCCTCAGTCCTGAGGACGCTAGTGACTAAGACATTCGATTTTCACTGCCCCCTTAAAACCAAGACCCACTGTGGAAAAAAGCGAATTAGAAATCATGTTCGGTTTCATACCATGCTGTTGGCTGTTATTACTCTGAACTGGATGGAGTTGAGATGGAAGACAACCGTTGCGTTTCTAAATGCGTGAAAAACTGCTGATTCTTTTCCAAGCGGTTGACAATAGAGGCACTAAATTACCTCTATTGTGTGCAGTTTTTCAGGAGGAGCCCTAATCTAAAATTCACATATTACCAAGACAGATGTTTAGCATCTTCAGTCTTTTGCTGAAACAGCTGTGTTTGAATAAATGACAGTGAATGAGAATGTTTAATGGCTGTTTGTTTCAGAAACATGATCTTAGTGAAACATTGTTAAAGATGGTGCACGTCTTGTTTTCTTTCCCGTCTTTCAGCTTCATGTGAATAGACAACTGAACCATTTATTGGTTGATATTGTTTGGCTCTATAGTTATTATGCTGTTAAAACATCATGCAACATCGACTCAAGCATTAGAGTGAGTTTGGGGTGGTACTGTCTTTTTGACCAACCAACGACAGACCAAATTTCCCAGAATTTGGGAAACCTGTTTGGAAACAGTCAGTATTTTCCAGTTCTATTTGTTGTGCTGGTTTACTGAAAAGTTACATACTTCACTTCAAACACTGATTTTTCATTGCCTATGGAATTTCAGACCAGGTTCTGTAGTTTTATTGTGACTGAAAAAATGTTACGGAACAAAAGCATCTTTGGCTGAAACTCAAAATAATAAATTGCACACATTTATTATTAGCCAATGAAAAGAGATAAAACATGCAGCAACTTCTCATATTCTGATGTGGACATGAACAAACCTCTCATATTCAGGGCCTTTAATTCTCCAAGTGTGTTATAGGTCTACAGACACAGACTTCTGCAGCTAAAATGTGCCTTTTGTCAAATTAAATTTGAAACCCAATTATGAGGAAACATAATTTTCAACAGAGGGTGGGAGAAAGAAACAAAGGCATCCTCTTGTGTTTGCTCATTTGGATAGCTGAAGGTTTTCACACTTGAGTCCTCTTTAAAAGAACCAAACTCAGACCAATTTAAGCAACCAAAAGCTTCGAACTGAAAGAAAAAAAAAATAGCAAAAAAGAAAACAATGAAAAACATAGCCCATTTTTATAAAAGTTGGCTCAGATCTCATTTTTATACATTTTAGTCTAGTAGTTTTAGTTTTAGTAACCATGTCACATGCCAAACTATTGTTTCTTGGAACTTGGACTATTGCAATACTTTGCTGGTTACATTTATTTATTTGTTTCTTTAGGAATTATAAATACTGTTTAATGAATATAATTAATATAATATACATTTTAAATGTATCTATAAATGGAATTTTAGACAATTCAGTAAATGAAATGTAACATTTCAATCCATTTTTCAGATTGAGTAGTTTCCAGTGTCAATTCCAATTACTAAATTTTGTCTTTGCAGATGAGTGCATTAGATGTTCTATCAGTGCTTGATATTTATTTTAAAACCCTGACAACTTCTGAATGTGGTTTCAGTGATTCTATCTCAATGCATCTTGGGTGCATTTACAGCTGGCTTTTAATGTAGTCATCTGTTATCTGATTGTGAGGTGTAAAGGGATCCTGCATGTTTATATATTGTTTTTTTTTCCAAACACAAGAACAGAAAATAAATTGAATACATCTCTAAAACACAGAGATATGTGGGTTACATTTGTACTAGGAAACCAATATCTGAGATTAAGTTCTCCTGGTGTTTCCAAAAATTACTTCTTTAGTGCTTGGCACAATTTACATCATCTCTACACTGCAAAGGGGGAGGTATATCGACTTATTAAAGGGCTCATGCACTTTCAGACTCACATAAATGCAAACAAGCAGAGGTATTTGTCAATGTATTACATGCAAAAGTCAGATTAATTCAGTAACTGTAATCTGATTACAAGAATTTCAGAACATCAATTGCAACATCTCCATCCCCGAAGTCTTATCAGGTCAAATAACTGTTTTCTGGAAAGAAATGAATAAATAAATGACTCTAAATCAAAACCATTTCACATGATATTATTAAGATCTACTTTAAGTCAGGGCTTGAAAACGAAAAAAAAAAAAAAGTCAATCGGTTCACTCCGAGCAGAATCGATATTTTAACGTTTCTGTTCCTGCGTTCGTCTGTATTATTACCGTTCCGAAACCGGTTCGAGTAGAAAAAATAACGGTTAATAACGTTATTTTATAAAATTGTCTTTGCCTATAATAATAATAATAATAATGATAATAATAATAATAATAAAGTACAATGTTTTCTTTACACAAAAATAAAAATAAAGAAAAAAAAATCAGGAAGAGATGGTATCTTAACCCGCGGCGCTTACGGCATCATCTTTTCTAGATTTGCCTAAATGTAGGCTACTAAACATATATATATACATACATACATACATACATACACACATATATTATATATATATATAAGTATTTTTAGAGATATTTAAAACTGTTTGCTGCATTGTTATAAAAAAACGCTACTTGTATAAAATTGCGTTTTGAGGATGAAAAAAAAAAGAACAGACTAAGTCGCGTCGCATTTTATTAGGCTATTACATTCAGAAATGATGTAGGCTAAAATGCTGGTACATCAGAAATGTTTACAAACATTATAAACAGTTATTAGTTTCTCTCCACAACAAATCATCAAAACTTAAGGCTATCGCATAGGCTATAAAAACGTCAATCCAAAACAAATTAAAGGTGAAACTGATGCCTACCTCTCTCATTCGGCACGAATCCAAATGTTTCCATATTCTCGCCGTATCTGGATGCTACAATATTATTTATTATAGGCTTTGTACTTCCATCGACGTAAAGCATCGGCTAGGCTATATCAGCACAGTGAGGCGATGGTCACGCTAAACGCAACAGATCGGATAACGGAGCACTGTAACTTTTTATACGTTCCTTTAACTGTATTTTATTTTGACAATGAACAGGCTGCAAAGTCGCAAAAGTATTGAGCGCGCGGGCATTTCACTCATTGGATGGGTCAGTGTCACATTTGCATAGTCTAGCTACTTGAATTCCTGATTGGTTGACAGCAAATTTCAAATATTAAATGGAACGATAAAATAACGTTATTAACCGGTTAATGGCCATTTCAAATTTTCGATTCTGTTCGGAACTATAAAATTTGATTTCGTTTCTGGTTCTGGTTCCGTTCCAGTCAAAATTTCGTTCGTTTCCGCATTTCGTTTTCGTTCCTTGAACCGGTTCAGAGCCCTGCTTTAAGTACTTTAAGTCGTCTGTATTATGCTAATGAATCATCTTCTGAAAGCATTTTAAACTCATAACCGCTGGTTGCATTACTCAGCCAGCAGATTAATTTGTCCATCTGTCCAAATACTAACCAGGCAATACGACGGAATCAGAATCACAGACAAAATCTGAGTGTTAATATTTATGGTGACGCAAAGAGATTTAGGAAGCATTGCAATGCATGACGCATTTAAAAGAATAGTCATTAAAAAAAAAAGAAAAAAAAAAAAAAGAAAATTTACTGAGAATTTACTCACTCTCAGGCCATCCAAGATGTAGATGATTTCTTCATGGGAACAGATTTGGAGAAATGTTTCATTGAATAGGTGCCATCAAAATGAGAGTCCAAACAGCTGATAAAAACATCACAACAATCCACAGGTAATCCACACCACTCCAGTCCAATCCACCAATTAACATCTTGTGAAGTGAAAAGCTGTGTGTTTTTAAGAAACAAATCAATCATGAAGACATTTTTAATGTAAAACTGTTGCTTTTGGATAAAATACAAGTCGTCTATTCATAATATTAAAATTGTCAACTCATCTGAATCAGGAGAGAAATAGGCATAGATCAAGCAAGCGAAAACAGTCCAAAATATTTCTAAACAAACATGTTGGTGTATTTTGATGCGAGAGTACAACAGGGGATGGACTGGAGGAAGCATGATTACTATAGATTACACTTACAATTAAAAAGCCTTAATGATGAATTTGTTTCTTACAAACATGTAACTTTTTACTTCACAAGGCATTAATTAATGGACTGGAGAGGTGTGGATTACTTGTGGATTATTGTGACGTTTTTTTATCAGCTGTTTGGACTCTCATTCTGACGGCACCCATTCACTGCAGAGAATCCATTGGTGAGCAAATGATATATTACTAAATTTCTCCAAATCTGTTCCAATGAAGAAATAAACTCATTTATATCTTGGTTGACCTGACAGAGAGTAAATTTCATTTCTGGGCAAACTATACCTTTAAGGAAGATATAAAATACTGTATATCTGCAATAATATCCCTTTAAGATCAGCTACCCAAAATAACTCTTGTGACATAATTTTCAGCAATGAAATGCACTTAAAAATTAAAACGGCATGTGAAGTTTTACTTGTTAAATATAGATTTGCCTTTTCATTTATATAGACTGTGAGGTACTTTGATACCCTCACATGCACACACACACACACACAAACACACTGGTTTAAATAAAGACATCAAGCAAAACTGTTTTTGCAATGATTTTCAATTTTCTTTCAGAAATATACAGAGCCAAAGCATCATAAGATCACGGACCATTACAGGTAAAGTACATCTTTTTAATGCTTTTACTGTTAGAGAGTCACTGCAAGAAAATAGTGGTTAACCTTATTCCGTAACCCCAGTACATTACAGTATAATAACTTCACAACTGCTGGATTGATTTTCTCGACCTCTGTGCACACACACCATATTTTTTACGGCAGTAGCATGTCACTTGAAGACTAACGAGATATTGTCTCGTGGAAGCAAATTATAAATAAAAATCTGACAAAGAAAGTGCTCGGGATATGTAGAAAAGACACGATTGACACAAACCATCCAGAAAGAGCTGCCCATCATTGTACATAATGATATACTCCGCTCTCTTACGTTCTGAAGGTTTTACAGAGCACAAATCACCAATGCAATGCGTTCAGAAATGATTACACAATAATATGCCTATGCAGCCTCTAATGTAACCATCCTCAAACAAAACTTGCTCAGAGATCGTCATAATGGAGAGGCCTGTATGAAACCGTATCATCGAAAGAGGGGAATTCATAACATTCCATCAGCCAGTAGCCCGCCTGGCTGTGCTGAAATGTCAGGGGAGAAATGTAAAAGCCATAAATGTGGTCTGCTGTCTGCGGCTGGCAATGACCCTGTCCTATCGTCCAGAGTGGTATTTGTTCATCTGTTTGGTTTGGTTGTAAGTGCATGACCATCCGGTGCCTGAAGCGGGCAAGACTTGCGGTCCAGTGGGAGAAGGGATTGAAACTCACCAGGGCTGGGCGATAAGAAAAGTACACAGGCTACAAAAGAGTACGGAGAGCTACTCAAACAGAACAGTAGCCCTAATCCAATATTTGCTTACAGACGCCATGTTCATTCTAGCACATAGCGGCATCTGTATATGAATGGTGACCTATTTTGGGGGATTTTTCAGTCTTTTGCCACATTTTAAGACCGTATCGACTAGTCCATATGGTATAATTTGTTAACGCATATGTTCATGTCAAATAATAAATGTCCATATGGCTGTATTAGCATTGTAAAATAGAAGTTAATGCAGCGGCAGAAGGAATGGTACAGTAGCCGCCCTTGATTCGAATTATGTCTGGAGTAATGTCTGGGTAAATATTTTTCATCATTGTCCAGCATTAATCAATTTAAAATGATTAACATTAAAAGCAATTTAAAGCAGAAGTGTGTCATTTCTGAGCAACCAGCGTCACCAAACAGAATTGCAAAAACAATGAATTGAGAATTATGTTTTGGCATTTTCCATATTTACAGGGCATCCACATATAGTTGTGTGTTGGAAGATTTCTATAGGTCTGTATATTTTCATTTCACCTTGCAGGAAACCGTTATCAATACAGAAAGCCAAGGTAAGTAACATGGACATTTCATTTGAAACACTTCTCTTCCTATGGCTATAGCATTGGCTATGCTGAGAGAGAGAGAGGAAAAATATCAAATAAAAAGTGATAGTTTGTACAGCATCAATGGTGCGATTTGCTTTCTGCACTTTATGAATCAAATTGACTAAAGAACAAAGCAAAATAACTGCAAATTTACACACAGAGAGCATGAGGGATTTATATACAGTGAAGTGAGGACTGAGCTGCATTATCAGCACTGAAACAGGCCTTTTCGTGTTTAAGCCCCACAATGGGCACCAATCCATTTGTAAAATTAGACTCATCCAACAGCACTCATGTATGAAACCCATTGAAATGCCACAAATATAATCATACGTAAAGTGCTTACAGCGCCGACTGACTCAGAGGCGTCACGCCTTGCAGTGTTTCTTGTATTCGGGTTGAAGGGAGGGATTGTCAAGTTAGTACAAATCATAACTCTTCCTCTGGGTTAAAACCGAGATCTTTGCAGTTCAAGTGCGAGACGCCACAGTTCTTCCTCCTTGTTTATATGAGGGATCGCCTCTGGTCATATTTATCTTTATGAGCGAGGAGGAATGGGAGATAACTTGAAGAGGAGATAAAAGAGTGAAGTGTTGGAAACTTCGATAAGCAAAACACACTTATAGCTTTCACGCCCAATCTGTTTGCGCAGTCACAGGGCAGGACTGGAAGGGTTAGTCAACTAAATGTAGATTCGGAGCGCCATATAACCCGGGAAAACTTTGGCAGTGAAAAAGGTGTCGATATCACCGGATGTAAGCACAGTTGGTACTCGTGCTGGGATGAGCCTGAACCTTGTTATAAGGGGTCAGTGGCAATTTCATACAATTATGCCACTTAATGTAACACCACATAGATAATGGCTGTACTTTTGTCTAGCACTAGAAACATGCTGCCATAATTTGGACTTTTTTTTTGGCAGTCTGAATATTTCTCTCCAGGATAGCAATAACCAAAATGCAGAATGAATTGGGAAATAGAGCAGATGATCTAATCAATCAAATGCACCCATTTCTTTTGGCAAAGCAAGTGGGTCAACATCACTGGAACTGTGGCTTAAGCTAAAGTCTTTTGCGAAGAGCCCTGGAAGAGTTATACATTCAGAACAGCTGGAAATGTGTTTGTCTGGAGCTACTCTTGCCAAAGGTTTTGTCACTATAATTGGCCGAATGTCTCTAGTTTCCAGCTTTTCATACACCACGGCATTGGCTTTTGGGTAGTTTGTGTCTTTCTGCACATCATACGTAGCGTACAGTGCTTGCCCGAATGCTGTTAGCTTGATTTCAGTACGCTGATTCGGGTCTAAGAGTGGTTTTACTTCACAAGTGTCGAGTGTAGAAGTGCTTGAGTTATCAGTAGTGCCGTAAGTTGCAATTTCAGTTCTGTAGACTAAAACATTGAAAGAAGAAAAGTAAAACAACATACATTTACATTAAGCATGAACGCCCACACTCCATTCAAACAACATGTACACAAATTGCTCACTTATAACAGTGAGAGTACTCAGTGCTGTACAGTCCAATGGCAGCCACATGAACAGTAGACAGATTCAATCCGGAGCAAAAAGTGAACTACTCAGATCTCAATTTACTGTGTTTCCATGTAAGCTAAATTTGTGTTCTGCAAGAAACAAGCAGTTTGAAAAGCACGTCTATCAAGCGCAAATGATTTTTATGAATCAATAGGAAGATATTTAAGCATCATAATTCGACTTCACACAACAGGACGAGTGTCTTTTTAAAATCCAAACATCGTTGTTCCCACCATCGGCGCATTATTCACACCAACCCAAATCAACCCTTTTTGGAAATAAGGGTATTTTAAAAAAGTGAAAAACCCTCTTCTTGTAACCACAAATGTTGACACACCTTAAATAGTCTTACTCAAGGCAAGCAGACGAGATTACCTCATCCTCTTAGTTCCCAGTGCGAATCCAATGAATTTTTTAAAACCATGTTGTTAAAACACTGAAAATAAAGAATGTTCAGAAAGAAAGAACAACAAAGTACACAGATATATCTTATGTCTGCATGGTAAACCAACAGCTTAGAGCCACATCTCACATTTGTATGTCAGACAAATCTTTGTCAGAAGGGCCAGAATCCAAAGATTCTGACAGACATTAGTTCAGTTCGTCCATTTTTTGTCCTTTTATTTATATATATCATTTGTTTAGCTAGCTGTGGTAGAGGCATTGAGAAGTCTTACATACAACTTTGACAGTTGTGCTTTAATGTACAGGAGCAACAAAGTATTGTCCTCTAGCGGTGCAGAGGAGTGAATGGACTTCAGATGTGTGAAGTGTAGCCTTCATCAACTGTCTTCAAAGAACTCATTTAAGCAATGTTGCTATGCTTCCTTCGAAGAGGTCATTCAGAGCTGTTTCAAAGTAACTACAACAAGGACACTAGTTCTGGTCAGGGTTTTTGTGTCTTTCTACGTTGACAAGTAACGTCACTGTGGCACACTGTTGTTTGGAGGTTTTTGGCCCAGACATTTAGGGCATTCAGAAGGGTCAAAACAAGGTTCTGAAACCGATAAGGTTTTTCAGAGCTGTAAATAAGATCTGGACAAATGATATCAAAGAAACGTTAAAAGCAAAACAAGTGGAGGATAAAATGAAACTGGCGTGCTAGATGTGCTTGAACTGGTTCCTGATTCTCATCTGGGGGGATTCAGTCCCCTTTGGCCAATCCCAGCGCTGGATTCCTCTGTCTTCTGTCCATCTCCTGCAGTCAGACATGGGTCTGCATGCGTTTCTGCAGTGGCCGTGTGAGGTCTGAGTTCTGGGATGACGACTGAGAGTAATGGGACGAGGAGGAGGCCGAGGCCTTGCTGTCCTTGTCGAACTGCACGTAGCCGTCCTGCTTGCTGTAACTGCTGATGCTGCTGTCACACTGTGCGTCCAGGAAAGAGCTGGAGTCGCTCATCGATCCTCGCTGGAATTCTCGCTCGCAAAGCTCGATGGAACTGCTGCCCATGCCCAGCACGAACCGCTGGCTGTAGTCGTACAGGCGGTTGGGTCCAGCACCCAAGGTAGAGTAGATGTTGGTGAAAGACATTCCTGTGGGAACCCGCTGCTTGCCGGTGGTGGCTGTGGCAGGGTCTCGGCGGAGCTCTGTGGTCTGGTTTCCGGCCAGCGTGGTTGGGGTGCCATGATGCTCCTTAAAGGTGTTCACACTGTAGTATCCATTAGTGGGGTCCTTTGAGAAACAATGCATTAACAAACAAAGTCAGTAAACGTAAAGCGTTCAATGATATAACACTAAAATGACAAAAGATTTCAAATAGACCGCGAAGCAATTGATACCAGGGGTAATTGCATAAACGTAGCCTCCATGTTAAAACTGTGCCTTAAGAGCTAGTTTCACTACTTAGCAGTTGGTAATCAGTCTTACTTTCTGGATTCCAATTAGATGTTTTATGTAAATGCCAAGTTCTGTCATGAAATTCTAGGTGGCGCTGATATTTAACACTGATATTCACAGCATTAAACTACTTGTCACAAGCTGATTGGTTCATGTTGCATATGTGGCCAATTACCTTGCTGCTTTACATTTTATATGGCTGGATAGCATTCACTAGAGCTTTTCGCAGCACATTTTCAGAGTTACTCTGAAACCCTCCACCTTCCCCATCTCCACCTGTATAGATTGGGTTATTATATATGCTATTTGTGCAACCGGCCACTGAAACAATTAATTTTAAGGAGTTACCAACATCTGAACTATGATGAGCTCAACGTTAGGCAAATAAGCATCAAAACAATGCAGCGTCTTCCAGTTGGAGTACATGCATGGATCTGCTGCCATGCAGATGAATGGGAATGACTGCTGGAAACCAAATGCACAAAGAGTTGGTAACCTCCAGCAATTCAATCACTGTCAGTGTGAACGCCCCTTAAGTCTGTCATGATGCATTTTGAAGCTCTTAAACTCAATACAGTATCTGAAACTTTTGAAGGCTCCATAGTATGTCATAGTATGCTAATTGTTTTGCTGTCAAACAATCAAAGTCATAATACGATTACACTCTTCCCTATTTAGACAGGACTAGATGACCATGAGGAGGTTAGCTTGATTTGTATTTCAAATACATATTTTGTGATTTTTATCTAATTCTAATTGAATACTTCAGTGTTATTCACGTGCAACCTTGGCTAAAATTATTGCACATTATCTTTTATTTATTTATTTATTTATTTATTGACTATCTGGTGTCCTTTGAAAAATTTAAAGCTGTATAGATAGCAATGTCTTTGATTGTAGTAGTATTATTTTTTCCCAAATGCTTACTCATTTATTCTGACCTTCATCTAACACCATGAATTAAGCTAAATTTCTTGAGAAAAGCTTATGCATTGTAATCTATTCCTTTTCTTTTGCCATCATTTCTGTTTTGAAGCATTAATAAAGGCAAGAAACATGCAAATGCAAAACAGAGGTAAGAAAAGGAGTCAAAGACAATCTTTAGCAGTAACCTCAAAATACCATTATAGGCTAATTAAGCAGAACCTTGATACACAATCTGGTTGTTAGTCTGTACTTTTCAGCTTTAATTGGACTTCAGAATCAAGGCTTTAAATCTGTCACAGAAAGAAATAATCAAAGCGAAGGAACTCGATACCATGGCTGCTGTCGTTGTTGTGGTGCTATATCAGCACGGTTGCTAAGAAGCAAAACAGGCGCCACGATGTAGACTTGGATGCCATTTTGAGCGGGTGCACAGGCCATATCCCACGGGGGAGAGACGATAATCACCGTTAGGTGACTTCTCTATGACAACGCGAGAAAGGCGTTGTCAGGCGCAGTTTTATCAGGCAACAGGGATTGCGTGCACTCCGTATCTGTACGGAGCTGTCCCTGTTCACACTGCTCATTTTACACACTCAACTAGATGTAGGGAGGGAATCAATCCCACAGGGAGCAGGTAGAGAAGGCCGTGAAACAGACTTTAAGAACACTGCGTTTGCACACTGAGATGAATACAAACGAGAAAATAAAAGCTATGCTGCTTCCAGAGTTGGGTATAATGCGTTACACAGAAATGCTTTACTGTAATCTAATTACTTTTCCTGGTAACGCAGTAAAGTAATGCGTTACATTTTAAATGTATGTAATTTGATTACAGTTACTTATGTCAATCAAATTACGTTACTTAAGTTACAAATGCAGTGCTAAAAATTACAAATAACTAAAAAATCATGTTTTGCGGGTCAGTGTGCCCTTTAATAAATCACCGGACAATGTGAGTTAAAAAGCAGACGAGTCCTACAACATTTAGATGCAATGAAAGGTCGTATTTCAATTCGTATGAATCATATTTCAAAATGTTGCACTCGACATATTTTAGTCTGGCATTATAGTTTGGGAAAAGTTCAACAAGTGAATGTGTACAAGTTTATGTCACAGTAACACTTATAAGTAAAAATAAATGACTCATCAGAATGAGATCATCCGCTGCATTAAGCCGCGTCGGCATCACAATTCAAGGCTTATTCCTTAAGAAGCGCGTCTTCTTCCAAAAACGAAAAGTAGCCGAGATGAACTTGAATCTTTCTTCGTATATGATGTGGACATTTACATGTTCGCGCGTCTCAAGCCTGTTTTCGCATGGATGATGAATTTATAGCGCGCGATGTGCGTGGGTGTGATTATAGGTGAGCTCAGACGAGAGAGACTGTACCTCGCGTTGGTTTCATACGGATTATTTTATCAGAGATTATTTGTATTCGACTTGCCTTACTTAATTTAATAATAGACACTTCAAGCTTTCTTTAGATATAGCCTACTGTATTTCTCATGTCATTTTCGTTCATTTTAGTGACTGGTTTCAGGAAGATATTCGCGGAGACTGAGAATGCAGAAAGCGCACCCAATTTGTTTGTTTGTTTGTTTGTTTGTTTGTCTTTATTTTACCAAAAAAAAAAAAAAATTGAGATTGGGAGTGTAGGCTATAAAAATAATACTTATGTATTTTTTTCTGTCAATATTAAATTAATGAAAGAACTACGAGTTTCTCTTTGTAGTGCATATTTTAGGTTTGATAACTTGAAAAGTAAACTTGAAAGTAACTTGAAAGTAAAGTAATTAGTTATCTGATTAATTTTTAAATGCAGTAATCAGTAATCAAATTACAATTTTAAAGAAGTAATTAGTAATTTGTAGTGGATTACTTTTTTAAAGTAACTTACCCAACACTGGCTGCTTCTATCAAGAACTGCAACTGCTGTCTGCTTAACCGTGGGATCATATGTTAATCGAACTTTAATTACGATATTCTTTGAGCTCACACTAAAATTAGCTAAATATATGAACACTTAAAATACTCAATGATCAGTGCAAATGTGTAAAGGCTAATTATAATTGCTAATAAGGCTTTAATTCATTTTGTTAAAATAAAAAGGTTTTCGGCTGAACAAAAATTTAAATATCCATCTTCTAAGCAATTTCCTGCCATAAACTACAAACACTCATTATAAAATCTTAACAGAACATGTATTTGCTAATGTTTAAGTGCTGGAAATTGAAACAAATGCTTTTTCAATTTAAAAACCTTATTTTAGCAAATTCTTTATTACACATGTACCCAAAGACTAATGCATATATACATTGCATGGACAAGCCAGTTAATTCCAATATATTTGGGCTGTCAGAATCAATTAGGTATGTGTAATAGTGTTATTTTTAAAGCACTTAACACATTTCTTCATTTTCACATTAAAACTGCTTCATTTTGTGACATGCAATTTCTAAAGTGTTGCCAGTGCCTCTGCAAAGGCAGCAGTTCACACATACATCAGACCCCTAGCAGAGCTCTTGTTTGAGTAAATGACAGAGAAACACCTTCTTAATGGCTTTTTTATTTATAAGTTAAACCCGGACTGGGTGTTTAACAAAGGTAAAATATAATCAGCAAATGTGTCGAGAAATTTAATTATCATTGCAGCTCAACGAGTATGAAATATTAATTATGAGTGAAGAATGCTCATGAGGAGATCATCTTATTTATTTGATCTATTTATATACATAAATTATTACTGTTGCTAAAAATAGAACAAAGAAAGAACTAGTGAACAATTCTTAAAAGAACCTTTTTTTTTTTTTTTAATGTGAATAATGTTTTGAGAATCTGAAGAACCACTATTAAGAACTTTTTGTGTAATGGAAAGGTTCCAATGGATGTTGAAGAGCTCACTCATACCCCATGATTTACTCACCCTCAAGCCATCTGAGGTGTATATGACTTTCTTCTTTCAGACAAATACAATCAGAGTTATATTAAAAAATGCCCTGGCTCTTCCAAGCTTTATCATGGCAGTGAATGGCTGTTGAGTTTGAAGTTCAATAAAGTGCATCCATTAATAAACGCCTTCTGAAGTGAATCGATGTGTTTGTTAAGAAAAATATCCATATTTAAAACTTTATGAACCGTAATTACACTGTGCCTACGTTCTCGTCATCTGATGGAACTCCACTCTCTCATGAATGCGCGTATGACAGTTAGCGGAAGCAAGAGATTATGGTTTATAAAGTTTGAAATATGGATACTTTTCTTACACAAGCACATTGATTTTCTTCAGAAGGCCTTTATTAATCACCCAGAGCCGTGCGGAGCACTTTTTTATAATAGATGGATGAACTTTATTTTCAAAATCTTCAAAACCCACCATTCACTGCCATTATAAAGCTTAGAAGAGCCAGGACTTTTTTAAATAAAACTCAGATTGTATTCATCTGAAAGAAGAAAGTCATATATACCTAAGATGGCTTGAGGGTGAGTAAATCATGGGGTAATTTTGATTTTTGGGTGAACTATCCCTTTAAGTTGACATGTACTTATGCCAGTTATTTATAGTGAGTAGAATGACTAAAGTGAACTCAAAATAAAGTGTTCCCAGAAATTATGTGCTAACATGTTAATGGCAGAAAAATGACACAAATCACTATTAGATTTAATTGATTGACAGCACTATAAAAATATACATTGAAGATGTTTTTGTGGATGTTAGTGGGATGTCATATATCAAACAACCTCGCTTTTTCTTATATCCTTTCCTTCAAATCCCATGGAGACATACCTTGATGTGCTGATACTCTTTCTCTTCTTCCTGGAGTACCTCAAGCTGCTTCAGAACGGACTCCTGCTGAAACTCTCCCCGTTCAATCTGTGGCAAACAACAGACCCATTCACACGTTAGAATCTGGGTTACTCTCACTGTGTGAGTTTTGGTGCTCTGAAACGCTTAAATATATTCCAGAAGGAAAGCTACTTCAACTGGGGCAATTTCCTGTGAATATTCTTCACGTCATTAGCAAAAAAATTTGCAATGCAACAGAATCTTTGTTAGTTGTCCTCTCACTTTTTGTCTAAAGTCTTGTTATACATCTTGAGCCCAAACAGAAGTCTGATTCTAGGCCCCGGAGGCTTGTGTGACAATGAGTGAAATTTCCAGAGACTGTGGCAGCATGTGTTTTGACAGAAGTTCACCAAGGGCTCCAGGAGAAAAGGACCACTTGATCACTGGCATCACTATGGTTACATCTATGCCCATGTCCTCCCAGGAAATACAGGCTGGGGGCTAAATATAGGCATGCAGGCCAGCAGGGTTCTCACACTTATGCTGCATTATTCATGGGTTTGACGTTAGAAGTGGCGAGGGAGATAGGCGCTATTAGTGTTGGGGTGGGGATGATTAGCATTCATTAGCTACGGATGTGACAGGGAATAGCATAATGAGCTAGCTTGTTGATTTGGGGGTGCTGATGGGGTAATGGCGACCGGGATGTTTACTGTTTTCCTCCTTCAGAATGTGACTCACCATGAGCTGCTTCATGGCAGAGTGATCCTCATTTTCTCGGGCTGCGTTGTGATCTTTGTGTACAATTTCCACTCGAATGTCGTTCTTGGCTGATACCACACCTTTGAGGTCTGAGGGGAAAGTGACAAGTGTTACTCAAGTGTCATTAAATGTAATGTACTTGATGTGAAATATTTAAAAAAAAAAAAAGATATTTACTCCATGCCACTTCACATTGCTTTAATCCATGAAAATGAATGCTGCCTTCAAGTCATGTCGAAATTAGCATATTTATGAGATCAGCACACATACATGACTCCCAACTTTTCTGTCAATAGTAATATATAATGATTTATACATTTGTAATTTGAAGAATTAGCCTATAATATCCCTACTGCTTCATATTTCATACACAAATTTATAAGACCTCTTAATTGTCAACATGTTCAAAACTTAATTTACTAAATGCCTTTTGCCCTCTGATTGATCTTTTTGGTGTAAAATCTTTACTGGTTTTTATGAAGTAAATATAAGAATAATTTTTACATTATTAGTAATATTTCAAGATGAACTGATGGAGGGATGCATGTTTGGTTTACTTTATTATCCAAACATTTTTATTTTATTATTATTATTATTATTATTATTTTTAGAAAAGTCATGCTAAAATGTGAGTATCAAATATTATCCATCAAGTTTTTGAGGAATGTTTATTTGTTCATCTCATTTAAATATCATCTTACTAAGAAGTTATCGGGAGACACTGAGTGACAATTGATATTTATATGCATTATATGTAAGTAATCTGTTATAAAGATCTCATTGGTTTGTAGAACAAATAAATAAATAAAGAAATAATAAATACATAAATAAATCAGTCAATCAATCAATAAATAAATTAATAAGACTATAATTTGATATGTTAGGCTTCACATATGGCTTCAGAGAATTATATGGTTTTATAGTAACATATGTTTATATTAATGTCATTTTATTATGTACTCTGCGTAATAAATAAATAAATAAGCCTAAAAAGCTTGGATGGATTATGCAAAGGAGGAAAAAACAAACAAACAAACAAACCAAAAGAAAACAAAGGAAAAAAAAAAAAAAACTTTGGTAAAATGTAAATATTAAATTACTTAGCTTAAGCATCAATCACACAACTTGTTCTTCAAAAATAGTTTCCTGATTTGGTCAGAAAGTGAATTAGAGAGAAATATGAATTTATTCCAACTAAAATCATGTTCCATTATAATTACAACATCCAAACATCTAAAACTTTGAGTAGGACTTTCCCAGGAGGACTTGAAGGCAGCATAACACCACAGAACTAAGATAAGAGGAACCCTAGAGGAACCATTAGATACATCAGAATCACACAGCTCATGTTGACGCATTGAAGAACAGTGTTTACAGAAAATTGGTGACGGTCAGGTAACAGGTCTTACTTTCTGCCTTAATTTTGCTTGCAAGTTCTCTCTGCTGAGCACAGATGGAGGTGGGCAGTGTAGGCATAACCAGGTGAGCGTCTTCTGTGGTATACAACAACAACATGCTCAACCCAATGCCACCAACAATCGGAAACCGCAAGCTCATTGTTCACTGTCTGACGCTAACCTGTACATGGATGAGCTGTTTTCTCTTTTGATCATGACAGAGGATGGTTGCAGTAAAAGGAAAACAAATAAGAAACACAGAGATAAGGGTGGGCGGCATGACAAAAGCTTTATATCATAGTAGCATTAGTAAAAAATCTATTTTTTTAAGCACAGAAGTAAAAAAAAAAGAGTCAGAATTTTACTGAAAAGAAAAAAAAATCGAGAATAAAAACCAAACAATTCATGAATGCACTGGTAATGTTTAAAGAATTATGAGAATAATCATTTAAAATTATGTAAAATTATTCTGTTTCATTAATGCAATATTATCCTTCCTAATTGTATAACTTAAATCTTAAGGTTTTTTTTTTTTTTAGGTGGCTCTAAATGCACTAAAATCCAGCTGTAAAATAACAAAAGACTCAGAACAGTTGTACATATAAAGTATAACTGAATAAGCTACGCTATTTTAAAATAGCCAATTCATGTACGTTTGCAAACCTGTTCAGTTAATTAATGCAATTGACCTATCGGTAAGCCCCTCCCCTCGAACCCAGACTAACCAATGGCAGTCGAGTATCAGTTGCACGGGGAGCGGAACTCGGACTTCTTTAGGTTTCAGCGCCATAGAGAAACATTGGAAGATCCGAAGCGCGCGTTGGTTTTATGGGGTTTATGCTTCAAAAATGGAAAAACGATGTGCCTGGGGTACTTGTAACAATGATTCCAGGTATCCCGAGAGAATGGGCAATATAATTTATTTTATTACATTTCCTGAATCCAAACAAAACAGAGCAAAATGTCCCTAAGTATTCAACCCCGATACAAATGAAGACAAAAACGTTCATTTTCTGGTTGTCATACACTCATTAAGTTACAGTTTTAATCTGCTCAAGCAGAACATTAATGTTATCTTGTGCTTTAGCAAGGTATCTCTGGCTAAATCTAGCTAACGTTAAAGTTAGTGAGTCCAGTGTAGGTCAAAAACCTACACAGTGTAGGTCAAAAACACAAAAATTAAGGTCTACATTTCAGTACCTCTCCATATTAAACTGGTTAAATGTACATTAATTTAATCGTACCCTGCGATACATGAACAGTTTTGATCCTGCATGTTGTCATCCATGATCGTGATGACCGACCGTAATATGAGATTTGCATTGTGATCTGTAAACCCTCGCTTCGTGTTACCCACCGCATTTATTTTAAAATATTTTATAAATCCCTCCATGGAATATTTAATTCCCATTTGTTAGCTTTCTGTGTCCAAAATTGTGCAAAAACATCGTGGGACAAGGTTTTCACACTGTAGCTGTCATTGTAAGACAGTGAGCAACGGAGGGCGGGGCTTACCGATAGGTCAATTAGTGAAACAAGTTGCAACGTTTCTACTGTAGATCACTGTAAACAACAGTTAAACCTAACCAATAAGCTTAGGGTGACCATACAGACCTGTCTAAATTGCTGAAAATATCCAGGTTTTTGTTTTATTTTTCTATTGACTTTCTCATACATTATATGTACTTGCATATTTGCATACTTGTATATTATGTACAATGTCAGCAAGCTATTGGTCAAGCTACTTTTCAGTCATTACCTTCAGCAAGCATGACAGCAATAGGAAAACAAAGCTAAAACCTACACATTTTAGGCGATTTAGAAATCCCAGCCAGGACATGTCTAGGAAAAAGAGGGTGTATGGTCATCCTAAATTAGCTAGAATTAGTTATAAACACACAGCGCAGCAAAGCAAAAGACACTGTCTACATTGGAAAACAGTTTTCTACTGTAGGATTTTTAAACAGTTTTGCAGACAGATGATGCATTTCTGCTGTATACCATCACACCGCCCAGCCCTACACAAACACTCAACGAAAAAGAAGATATAGAAATAAAGGCTCGGTTTCTGTGAAGTGACATGAACACCCTAACACCCTGCTCTTTGTCTGACTGAGGAGCACTTAGTGTTTTCTGGTGATGGACATGCAGGAACGATGGGCTGAGAGGTACATACTTCTCTGAGAGCGTGTACAGCAGAACGCGCCGATGGTTCCCATGAGGACGATGAAAGCAACGAAAGCGCCAACTGCCACGCCGATGATCACAGCAACAGGGAGGGATTCTGTTGGAAAACAAAACAGAGCCTTCTACAATAACACAACATGGGCAGGACGGGTAAATCCAGCAAATAAGCGCTCAAACACAGACACCGCCGTCCACTCCCGAACATATTTCCAGACTCGCACTTGTATGGAACAAATGAGAGTGTCAAATGCCATGTCAAAGAGACATTTGCACCTCCAAGGCATCTATTCAAAAGAACTTGCACAGGCAATTAACACCACCATCACCTTCTTGCAAAAACCCAGGTACCTTCACTTTAATCTGACAATTTGCAGCTATGCCAGTTAACGCATACGTTTAGCGCATGGCACGCACATAACATGTGTTATCGTTAACACGGCTGTTATCGTTCACCTCGATCATTTACGGACTCTGATAGATCTGGGTGTAATGTGGATTCCAACAGTCCCAGGAGTGTTTTGAGAAGCTGTGGCTTTAGGTTAATTAGAGCCAACTCAACTGTTTTATTTGTGCTCTTGTTGATATATTTAAACCGAAAGATGGAGCCCAGATTTTACGGCCAAATGATAATGAGAGGCTGAGTCAGACAATAAGCTGTACCTACACAAAGTTAATTACTGGCTCCCAGTGCAAACTAAACATTACGACCTCTGCGTACTCACAGTTTATGCCTGTTTAATGAGTTATTGTATGCAGTTCTCATAAACCCAGAAATATATATATATATATATATATATATATATATATATATATATATATTTTGTTTTAATTAAAGGAATAGTTTACCCAAAAATATTTGTCACACAAAGATATTGTATAGGGTAACCATATGTCCTATTTTTCCCAGCTGGGATTTCTAAATTCGCTAAAATGTCCAGGTTTTGGCCCTGGTTTATTATTGATGTGCTCTTTACAGTATTTGCATTGCTTTGACTGTTCTTTGTAGATCCCGTCTTCTCACATGCCATGATTGGTCGATTATTTAGAAAGCTTGAATGCTATTGGTCAAACTACTTTTCAGTCTTTTCCTTCAGCAAGTATGAATGAATGAATGAATGAATGAGCAATTTTAGGCAATTTAGAATTCAGCCAGGACATGTCGGGGGAAAAAAATGATGTGTAGTCACCCTAGAAGAGTTGTATTTATAATATATTCATGCATTTGCATCTTTTTTTAAGCACAAACACTTTAGTCCACATTCATTGTAATTTCATGGAAAAGAACAACCAACATATTATGTAAAATTTCTAATCATTAGAGTAAATGAGTAAAAAAGATGACCAAATGCTCATTTTTGGGGAAACTAATTCATTAAAGAACCATTAAAATCAGTCAAAAGAGGACTAAAATGTATCACATGTAAACAAATCCAAAGTATGAAATCACTGGGGAGATGGATTGTAAGAAATGCACAAGAGAGAAATTAATCACTGTAACAAGGCTGCAAATTAAATAGTGCTAAGTGTTACATTTATATGATTTATTGAAGTTGCAGTTAAATGTGCAATTACTATTGATGTTGCTTTGAAATAATCATTTGGCAAGAGCTGAATGAAATTTGTAATCTAAAATTGGTATAAATACATTAAAATACATTAATATGATTTAAATGTGACTTGCTAATCTTGTGTAAAGTGATTCATAATGTATAAAGTAATAAATGGAAAGTAATGAAGAAAATATGATTTTTTTTCCTCTAAGATTCTGCTCTATTCCAGTGCTTTCAAAACCCATGGTTATGAAACACTGCAGAGCTACTCTTTCGCAGGCATGTTTTAAAGAAAAGAAGATGAAAGCTGATTCTTTCCAGTGAACCTGATGAATTGAGCGTTTCATTAGTGAACCAGACTGTTCTGAAGTCAACAACTCACTGAATCAATGATTCACTTAAAATCTGCCACAACTTATGGTGTCAAAATGTACTTATGCAGAAGTTTATTACCGATTATTGTAAATGAAAGTCATGACTGTCAGTTATTTGTGAATTAAATCTGGTACAAATAAATTAAAAGATATTAATATGATTCAGATGTGACTTGCTAATTTGATAAATACAAAGTAATGGAGGGGAAAAAAAAAATAAAATTCTAGTCTATTCCAGTGTTTTCAGTAACCATGGTTAGAAAACACTGCACCACTACTCTACCACAGGCATGTTTTAAAGAAAAGAAGGTGAAACCTGGCGAACCTTGGCTCCCACCTTGTTCCTTGAGGCGAATGATCTCTGTATCGGAGCCAAAGCTGTTCCAGGCGGTGCAGTTGTAGATGGTCTGGAAGTCGGCGGGTACGATGTTGCTCATGGTGAGGGTGGACAGCACTCCATCCTCTGTGCTTACTGTCTCCACTGTGTAGCGACCTGACGTCCCCGACTCCAGGACGGTCTCCTTCCAGGACCAGGCCTGATGAAGAACAAAAGAAACCATACTGAAAATACCAGCATGTGCTGTTTTTGATGCTGGTCTGCAGCATCACTGCAAAAATTATTTTGTTTTTGTTTTGTTTTTTTTTTTAATTATAGTTATTATAGTTAACTAAAAACTAAAACCAAATGCATAAAAAAAGGTTTACTTGAAATAAAATTGACTTTAACTAAAATGTTATTTAAAAAAAAAAAAAAAAAAAAGCTCTTATTAGAACTAACAGCCAAGGCTCATTTTCATTTAATTTTATTTGGCGATAAAAACTAAAACCAAAACTGAAAAAAAAAATAAATATAATAAAAATAATAATAAAATAAAATAAAATCTAAGAAAAATAACTAGAACTAACTATCTAAAATTAAAATGAGAACAGAAAATATAGAAATAAAAACTAATTCAAATATTTATAAAAAAAAATTATAATAGGATTTCATTGTTACTAAAATAATTTGCTACAAATATCAACAAATTTTATATAGATTTTTGCTTGAATATGAACAATGGGGCAGATCAGGTGCACAGATAAAATTAGTCAAGGCATTTTCTATAAAAATAAATAAATAAATAACAACTTAATGAAAGTACTGTTTACGATCAGGCTGGCTTAACCAGCAAAACCTCCTTTCCAGCTTCACAACCAGCAATTTTTGCTGGTAAACAGCATGTCTTTACCATCTAGACAAACACTAACCAACATAAACTATTCTGAATCAGTTTGCTAGTGCAAGCTGGTCTTTTCAGAGGGAAAGAGAGACCCGTGTTTGTTTTCACCTGCTTTATGGGCGTTATTACACTTTTAAAGTTATTACTGGTTGTTCCGGACCACAGGAGCAGTCTTTCCCATTCAACTGACATTTAGAAATAGCACGGCAATAAAAGCAAAGCCACACGGGTAAACATCGCACAGAGATTACCTATGCACTTCCATGCGCACAGCCACAAACACACACATACGCGCACAGTGTGAGTAATGAATCAAAAATTGGCCCGGAGAGGAGACAGTTCATCTAAGAGTGGTAAATCCTAATTGGATCTGTGGTAACAGGGCATAAGCATGCATTAAATGAGAAATTAGGGCTGTAAGCCTGCCATGTCTAATACCCGTTCACTCATATAGAGGAAACAAATGATTTGAGATGCAATTTCATTTATTAAACAGATCGTAACTCATGAGTGCGTTATGCATTATTGGACTGTGTTTACTGAGTCTAATGGAGTCACATGAGCCATGTGACAACAGCAACCACCCACTCAACAGCTGCAATCCTGTCTGAGCTGAGTCACTGGAAGGAGACAGCTGAGTAACTCACAATGCGGTCTGGGGGTGGTGTGCTGCGGATGAAACATTTGATCTGTCCCTTCTCCCCGTGTGGAGCCTGATGGGTCTGTGTGCTGGAGATGGTCGGAGGTCCTGAGGAGAGAACAGACGCACATAGTCACTCGTCACATACTTAAAACTGCGAACTAACACTGTGTGTTCCCTGTTTGTCAGAGAGAGTCATAGGAATCTCTTCGAAACAAGAGAAGATCAAGTGTGGCTTTGTTATAACAGTCTTGATAGTCCGTATTGTAAGTTAAATCAGTTTCAGAATTTTTTTCAAATTTATAATACATATTATCTTTATTATCCTGAAGTACAAGTCAGTACTGTAGAGGCAGATATATGCAAAGTTGCACTGGATGAAATGGACCTTCTAACAGCATTGTTTATTTGCAGATATCATCTGTGGCTTAAATAAATTATGCAAATTTGCATATATGCATTTGACAGATTTACAATGCATTCAAGATACACATACAAATTCCCTGGAATTTGAACTTACAACCTTGCCATTGCTAATGCCATGCTGTACTGTTTGAGCTATAGGAACACTATGGGCCTGTCCCAATGCCCACATTTGGTCTTGGCCACTTGAGAGCACATGCACACAACAAGAATAAGTGCGCAACACTGTCCCAGATCTAATAAATGGCAAAGTTCAGTGCCCTTAACACACACAATAATGTCGGAGTGGTATTTCAGAGTTTGTTTATGTGACGATGTACTAAAAATGGAAAAGTTTGAGTTAAAAAAAAAATGCATACAGACAGCAACGTTGTTAAAAGAATCCCCGTTTACACAGACCTGCGAAAACGACTAAAAACGCTATATTATACATGCCAGGCCAGTAGGTGGCGATGTCACTTAATAAAGACTGAACACGTAACACGTATGACGTCACTGTTTTCACAAATTTGCATTTTTTTGTAGTTTAAACAGGATAATAATAGTACTGTCTTCAAAAGATTGCACTTTGAAACAAGTTTTCAAAAGTATGAATTTTCAGACCCCCAAAACACCTTTGTCACATAAATTAGACGGCAGACAAAACGCAGGAAAAGTTTTCCATTTTTAGTTGAAAACAGTGTCAAAAATGGTGTAAACACCCCATGAGACTATGCGTTCATCATGTTCAAGAATGTGCATGCCCCAAAATCTTGAGATTTTAAAGATACTTTCTAGAGTGAGTTAAAGTAATTAGATATTACATGTAAGGCAGTAAAACAAAGTGTTGTACATTTATTGGTGTAGCGATGAATATGTATACTGGTCTTGGTTGTGGAAGATGCAACAGACTACAGCAATCTAGTATGTTTAACCGATACTGCATCACTCCAGACACTTGAATTGGCTTTTTAAAATGCTAAAAGTGCTCTTGACTATACTGCTAGTCTGAATGTGTGCTAGGCTATAACACTCTTCTTCATCATTTGATCTTCATTTACAAACATCATTTTTAAAACACCACTTTCTATTTACCACCCACTTTCTGTGCACAGAAAGTCAGTTGCGTCAGTCAAGCAGCCTTGACATTTATGAATCCGGTGCACTGTATAATGACCCTCATTTGGACAGTTGGACTGTTGGTATGTGAATAAGATGCAGAGTTTTTGCGTAACTGTTAAATTTTGCCCTGGAGAGCTACAGAAGCTTGTACCGAGGCTGACATACACATTACCAGTTCCAAGATCGACAAATCCTGCTGGCCCACGCTTCGAGAGCGGTGTAAAACTTTAACCGAGGAGGCTAAAGATCTCATCTGTAGGATCTGCCAATCAAGTGTGCAGTACTAAGGCCTTGCAGTGGCGTGTTAGAAATTTGTCTTTAAAAGGAAAGAGCAGTATTGTATTCGCTTTGAATGAGCAGAATCTTAAAGGAGTCTCCTGTGGGCTGGTTTATTTAAGAGTTGTGTTAAGGGTGAGGGAGTGAGGGCCTGGTCTTCATTTTCAATCTTGAAAAGAACTGATTTATGGCAGGCCTCATGTCTCCCGAGGAGATAAGACTCGGCGTGCCAACTGCAAGTCTATTTCTATAGGCTGCAATCGGTAGAGTGCCAATGGCGGAGAAATGTTATTTTGAAAAGATAAGAGCCTCCAGAGCGTCTATTCGTGTTCAGTTTTAACCGTGGAGCCTTGAACTTCGACGTCTGCTACAGCTCACCCTATTTTTTCGCAATTGCACAAAACAAGGCAATGCACTGATGTAAAGGTAAACAACGTTTCTCTAGGATAGATTGGGAGTAACTTCCCTGCTTAATGGGTTATCAACCCCAACCCTGCCAAAAGCCGAACTTAGATGCGCACGCACACACCAATTCAACCCAATCCACCAATCATGCATATGCCAATCATATGCAGCGATGTCTCTCGACTGATTCGTAATTGCAGTTTATTAACTGGCTCTTATTAGAATAAATTAGCATCTAGATGAGCATGAGGCAGATGGAGTGCTGTAGTGAGGGGAATATCAGGCTGGTGGAGAGGAATGTTACACTTCGCACCCCTTCATTAGACGCCAGTGCTGCAGCGATACCTAATGTACGCACACTGGGCCTCATTTATCAATCTAACGTAGAAATGAGCGCAGATCCGTGCGCACAAATCAACTTACGACAGAGTTCACGTGTGATTCATGAAACATTCGTATGCCGCCAATCTCATACGTATCGTATGTTGATAAATGTGGAAAAAAAAATTAAAAATAATCACTAAAAACAATCGTCATTTGAATATCACGCCCCAAAAAACACCCCGGTTCAGAAGCCTCGCCCCTAGAGTTTACGACAAGGAGAAACTAAACCCGGTCAAAAAGAGGAAGTAATCTCATGAAAGAGAAATTGATCTTACACTGAAAAAAATGACTCATTGAATTTACTAATATTTATTTATTTTTTTAAGGTAAGTGGTTGCAATCAGTTTATCTTAGCTACATTTATATAAACAAATTTAGTTGACTAACTTTCAACTAAATTTGTTTAAATGTAGCTAAAATAAATTGATTGCAACCACTTACCTTAAAAAAATTGAGTAAATCCAATGAGTCATTTTTTTCAGTGTACTCCAAAAACACCCGTTACCCTTGTAACTGCAAAGAATTTCATTATTTTTTATGTATATTAAATACCTGTAAATATAAAGAAACCTTTACAAACATAAACATTATTTAGCCTATTTAGTTCCTATCAGTCCACAACAAATGCACTTATAAGCAGCTATAAAATTATATATTAATAATTAATAATTTAATGATTTACTATGCTGCGCGTGCACGAGCTGAGACCAGACGTGAGATTTGATCGTAGCCACCACTCACGTCCATATTGATAAATTCCAAGGTTTGCGTTGAAACGACCGTACGCCTAATTTTCTGTCGTGCGTTCGTTTCGTAAATGAGCCCCACTATGTGCATGCTACCCTACCACTACCAAATCATAATCCACACGATAGCATGTGATAAAGGCTGGAGTGTGTGTGTGTGCGTGTAGTTGCAGGCGTAAGGTAAATACATTCAGATCATTCCCCGCTGGTGGAGGTAAGGCCAGCACTTGGTGGCTCAGAAGAATCAGCCCACGGATCAGGCTGTAAATGAGGAATATAATTAGATAGCTTATCACTTATCCTCAGAATGCTGGGTTTAAGGAACTCCGTGGGGAGTGGGAAGGCTGGAGGCTGGGTGAGAAAGAGAGAAAAAGAGAGATACGGATAGAGCACGCAGCAGGGCATAGGTTTGCGACTGTAGGGGGCGTACAAGAGTCATGATGAATGGATCAGCATGGGGCGATGTTGTGGCATCACCTTACAGAATCCTGTCCCAAAATGATTTCATGAGCTGAGACTAGTTTTTACGGGTATTTTATTCAGTGCTTGAAATTATATAAATATATAAAAAGTATAAAAATATGTTTTGAGTTGCATTTTGTATATCATATCATGTTATATAGAGCGCTGCAGTGAAGATGTTTTTTTTTTTTTTGTAGGCGAACATGAAAGTTCGCATCACCTGTTTCCCTCAACAAAAACCCAATTATATTTTTACATTGGCATATGGATTATTTCAGAAAATAAGCTCTGTGACCAACAAAGTTTTATTTCATTCTTACATGTTTTGTTCATGATAATCTTCACAAATGAACACAATGTTTATGCATTTAGAAGCTAATCAGAAGTAATGTTTAATGTCCTCGACAAATTTGTAGTCCCACGTGTTATCAACTACTTTTTCAAGACAAGTAAAAGTTTTTAAAAAATTAAAAGAGGTTATTACTGATGTATTTTATTGGTGTAGAACAAAACATGAAAATATCTTGAGCATTTAACCAACAGCCCATTCAAAAAAAAAAAAAAAAAAAAAAAACAACAATTGACTTTGTGAAGTGTTAAAATGATAACTCATTTAATGGTGCATATACATATTAATGGTGCATATACATATACCCCCTATTTATGATTACTGTTGGTGATTTTCAAGTTCAAATGATGTATAATGCATAACAGTGACATAATAGGGCCATTAGGCTTACATCGGGCTGTTTTTGATTGGCCTTTGGGCTGATTTTGTTACAAAGACCTGGCACCCCTGTCCAGTAGTGTGTTTTGGGCCATAAAGATTTAGTGGTTACAACGTGTCACCAATAGAAGGCAACAAATTACCAGTAGAGACCCACAGAGACCATTACAGTTTCCATTAAAACCAATACAATTCCTGTTATAACCAGTAAAATCATTACAAATTCTGTGAGGGATTCTGCAGGGAAATCAACAACAACAACAACAACAACAACAAAAAATCTGACAAAAATTGTATCAATTATTTTGCTTAATTAGCTAAAATCAGGCTGGTCTAGCTAGCAAGTTCCAGAGAAATTAATTTCAATTCTTTAATTCATGTTTGTGCTAAGAATGAATGTACTAAGACAGTGATATTAAAAGGTCTAATTTGGTAGAAATCTCTATTGATGATACAGGCGAAAATATGAATGCAACGCGCTAAATTGCACATTAAGATTTTTCCATAGAAAACTATTATGAAGAAAAGCTTAATTTAGTGTGTTGTGTTCATATTCTGGGCTTATCTTTCCTGTATATGCACCATTAATATGGTGCACTGAATTTGATCTTTTAATATCACTGCTTTAGTACATTATAGCACATTAAGTGTTTTTCACATTAAGTGTTTTAAAATGTCCTGCCGTTTTTATTGATTAAAAATACTGCGGCAGGTGCTGTATATGGAAGCAAGTGCCCAAAACTTGCAGTTTTTTTCACATATTTTTGTTTTTGTTCTCATGAGATGTGATTTAAATATTCGTGGCTTGAAACAAATGGGAAATCAACAGGCCTGTGGGCTGTTCTATGGATGTTTTTGCCCTCCAGGTTTCCATGTTAGTCACATGACTGATGAATAAGATGAGGCACTGCCTTCAGCAATTACCTGATTGGCTGTTTTAACTGAAAGGTGGGACTTTATTTCCATATTGAGTGTTGTCATATTTTTTTTTACAGGTCCTTACACCATCTCTGTGTGTTTTAATCTGAAGTAGTGAGCAACCTAATCCGATCTGATGCATATTCCGATATTAACCATTTAATAATTTACAATTTATGGAAAAAATTCAGCTCATGACAAAAAAGTTTACACCATTCCACTGTGTGATTAAGCTTTACTCTGAAAATACGTTTTTAGCATACTTACATTATTAACCTTGCACTAAGCACCACAAATTTCTCTCTGCACCACTGTCGCCATTTATTTCACTAGCTTTCATTTGCCAAATCATTAATCTGTGGCGATTTCTCTCTACTCCTCTATACCTGCACGTTGGCATGGAAGTGGAATACTAATCTTCTTGGGGTATGAATATCTAGAGAGAAAAAAAAAAGAAATTATATTCAAAAGGAGAGACACTAAAATGGGCCCGATTTCAGTAGGAGCTTTCATTTTCTTGTGTTTTTTTTTTTTTTTTAAGCTTTTATACAAACATTGTTCTCAGTGTGTTAAAATATGGTTGACAAATGTGCACCAGTGCATTCATGCACACAAATCAAAAGTAGCAACCTTCCACAGAGATGCATATGTCCCATTTCTACACTGGGTTAATGTACTTTTTTCCTGGAGACATAATGTACTCTTCCTGACATACATGAACGCTTTCATGCACAAATATGTTCCATTAACGAGTTCACATGGCTTTGAAAATGACACGCGTAAACAATATGATTGAGAAACATCATCCCAGCAATTATCGGATTGCAGCAAACCGCAACTACATGCTGAAGCAGTGAGAGGTGATTCGCAGATTGTAACATGTGAAAGATTGAGCCTGGTTTGTTTCGCCTCATTTCCGCTGCCATATATTTCCATTACAGCACTCCAAGAGGACTGAACCCAGTTCCACGAATAGCGCATGCTCTGTATGTCCTATTGCCCGCAGATCCTGCAATTAAATGCAGGCCCTGGACTCTTTCTACCTGCACACTTACCTTGGGCACACTATGCCCTATTTTCAAATGTCTTCCCTGAGCTCTCAGCAGTGCCTAGAAACGACTTCCTCTTTATTCCTTTCAACCCCATTTTTGTTACAGCATAAAATGTTCCCCAAGGCAATTCACCTCTGCTCCATTGTGTCTTCATCCCCATTGCAAAGTGCAAATTTTCAACCATCCATCTATTAAGGAGCTTTCAAAATGACAGTGATTTGTGCCAACGAGCAACCGAACGTCATTCATTTTCAATGGGAGTTGGTGACATGATATGAGTAAGTCAGTGAAGCCAAGATGGAGGAAAATGTAATGCTATTGTGAGGGATCTCACTCTGTTATATGATTTGTATCCACTCACATACAGCAATATGATAAAAAAAGTGGGGCGGGAAAACTGTCAGAAATGTTGTATGAGTGAGTTTGATTCATGTATTAATACTTTTGCAGTTTACAAACATTTTAACCTGCAAGATGATAACTTTTAGCAGCAAGAAAGCAGACGTCTTGTCACATTAAAAACAAATGTCATACTCTTACTTGTAATCACATTTCAAAACCCATGGCCAGTTACGCAGCCCAGCAGTCAAATAAACTTGCATGCTCATATACGGACAAACACAAAGTACAAAAGTGTTTTTTTTTAAAGAAGTCTCTTATGCTCACCAAGTCTGTATTTATTTGATCAAAAATACAGTAAAAATTGGTAAATAATATTACAATTTAAAATAACTGTTTTCTATTTGAATATATTTTAAAATAAATGCAATTTATTTCTGTGATAGCAAAGCTGAATTTTCAGCAGAACAGCATATAACAAAACAAACAAATTGAATCCACAAGCCAAATCATATCCACAAGCCACAACACAAATAAATGAACATAAGGACACATTTAGATATTAAATCCCATTAAGGCTAAAAATACACATGGAGAAATGAGATCCCTATCTGAGGAACTAGGGAACAAAAAGCAGAAAGCAATGTGTATCCATTAGCGTGTTTTCGGCAAACGGTGTCCCCTGCTAGCTATTTGATTATAATTAAATTACATTGGGCCTGAGAGAATACTGGGACTCTCTTGTCTATATTCTGAGTCTCAGTAGGAGCTCTAGGTTCTAGTGACATGCAACTGGGAGGAAACAGATATTGACAAATTCCAAATGCGTGCATTTAATTGTTAGCATAAATTACTTTTTGTGTGACTCAGTAAGGATCAGCAAACATAGGTGAATTATCAAATCTTTTTTGAGCTCTAGTTCATCCTTCTCACTGGCTTTCTCTCTTTTACTCTTACTGATCAAGCCTTTGAAACAAAGCTCTGGTCATCAGTCATTCTTCACGTCAATGCTTGTGAATTTCAGTCACTCGTCAGGAGCGCACGTTGATGAGCAAGATGTGAAATGATCTGCTTCCTCTCCCAAATGCACCAGAACTTGAAACAATCAGCCCCGTGCTACAAGAGAGCCTGCGCCACATGTTGCCACATCAAAGGCTTCGCTAGGTGCTTGAATCTAACATGCAGCAGTCTTGTGTTCACTTCCAGAAATGAGTTAGAACACAGCTTGCTGTCCTCTTGTGGCTTTTGGAGCAAAAGGGCTCACTTATTGAAAAGAATCAAAAGAGTCTTACTCTTTGATACCTAAAAGACAGATCCAGGTCATCCAGTTTTAAAATAATACAATAACAGCAAATAAGGTACAGGGTAATTAAAAATAATGGCAATTCAGAGAAATAAATCTTAGATACTCTGAATACATATTAATAATATATATGAATGAATAATTAAGAATTATTTGCACATTCTGGTAGAAAACCCCATTTGTAACTTATGTAATGTGATGGATTTCTGTGAGAAGAAAATAATTCATTTGATTGTAAAAAGTGACATTATATACTAGAATGGTGCCAGATTTGGGGTGTGAATTTTCAAGTTCACTCGTTTTTCCTACATTTATAGGTTTCTTTAAATACTTTTCACAGTAAACACCTCAAACAGTGTGAATTAAACACCATAATGTGATGTATTATCCAGTATATTGTCAAAGCTACTTATCTACCTGTTGTCTACTTAGCTATAAACCTGTTGTTTTAAGACACTGTAGTTACCCCAAAAATATTTGCAGATAGTAAAACTGTCGCAGAGCCTTTGGCAACTTGCCTGTGGGTTAAAATGGGTTAATATTGGAAAGACATGGTACAGTGTTGGATTTTTTCTCATAAACCTCCATAAATCTGTCTACTACCAGAAAAAAATAAACAAGACTGTATTTATTTTGGGATTCCAGGCAATCCTGAACTCTCTAGGAGTCAAAAATGAATGCAAAGCAGAGATACCCTTTACTGTCCTCATAAAGAACAGAATGTACTTGATGAAAGAAGATGTCATCTGTAATTTCTGTAATTCCTGAATTCTCTGTAAGCCTTGAATGAATGTCTGACTTTGCATATTAATACTATCAGTCATAACAGTTCTTTATTGATTTTCTTTCATTTCCCAGCACCAAACTGCATTAGTGAATCTAAACTTGCAGCGGAATCATTCAATGCAAACACAATTGTCACTTTGGCTGAACTTCTCTTATTTTCCACTCACGTCAAAGCCGTGGCCCATGGCAAATAGCTTCGGAGAGAAAGGAGCTTTTAAAAGACGTGTTGGATTTTGCGAATGAAATCTGTCGCATGGCTAATGCATGCCGCCTGAATATCAAGCGGCCGTAATGAAGTCATTTATCTGAGAGTAGCCAGTCTCCCGCTATTCTCCTGTGATCATTAGCCTGTCACAGCCTAAGAAACAGCTCCTCGTGCAATTCTTACTGAATATAATCAGCATTAGAACAGAGAAATAGCAGACCGAAGAGTAAACATCAAACTTCTGCCTCAGAGTCAACATGAATACCAAAATAGGTCTAATTCTGTAACCTGGATTTCCAATTGCTTGCACCTTTTTCATTTACATATGTTCCAAACGGGGACGTTTGCACCTGTCAAATACACCTCTTTAGCCATGAATCTTGTAGAAAAGCATCAAACGTACCATTCACAGTGAGAGAGACTTCCTTCTCGGCCGCTCCAACTCGAGGCACCACCGCGCGGCACACATACTTCCCAGCATCCTCTTGCCTGACAGATTTCAGTGTCAGAATGTTTTCATTGCTTAGCACCTGTAGCCAGAGGTCAAAGATCAAAACATTAAAAAGGAGTGCAAAGGGAGCCGGCCAGAGTCAAAACGAATCAGAACTCAAGGATGGCCAGCTAAGGTTGGAAAAGGACCTTCTTCTCAATTATTAAAATCCAATTTGGGTCAGATGAGGAGGACTGTGTGAACATGGGAGATGGTAGGTGACAGTCAACCGGGAGAAAAATGAGACCGGTTGGTTTCAGTGGGGCACAATTTCCCCAATTTCTGTGCCAGAATACGGACATACCCCAAACTGAGCCACTATCCATCTGCGAGTAATAGAACTGAAGGAATTTGAAAAACCCTGATGTTTGTCATCGGGGCACAGCACTGAATGTAATTACTATCTGCCATCCTGTCCTTGAAATAAGAATGTCTTTTTAGAAATGTTCGATTCTGTTTCTGAGCTATTCAGAAATAGAATGCAATGTATTAATAGATCAAAGGTTTTAGACAGAGAATATCATATTGAAGTTTAAAATGAATGGATGAAAAGCAAAAATCAAATGTAATGGATTTTTTTTTTTTTTTTCATGTTTGCTTGATCTCTTCTTTACAAAGACAAGATGTCTGAACATCAGTGCACTATTAATGTAGCTAGAATGAAAAATGGGATGGTTGGTGTAAGAGAACTATGCGTTTACTTCAAAGATTAAACGTGGAGCAGGGTTATATGGCAATGTCCATTAACAATGTCTAGGAACTTACCACGCCAGAGCCTCTTTTCATCCATACAATAGTTAAAGAGGGGTTTCCAGTCCAGGCACAGTTAAACACAGCATCGGATCCTAGGTCAACCTGTAAAGACTGGGGCTCTGCAGCCATCCGAGGTCCAACTGGAGAAAATAAACAGAGAGGTCACATTTTAAACAAAATTCTTGGAAGTTTGTTTTAATATGAGCCTGATGGCAACTGAATTATAAGTCTCTCTCTTGACATTTGTGGAGATAAATTATGAACCAGAGGTGTCCAGTGCTTCTCACAGTGGGTCATATTCTTGCAGAGCTTTGCTCCAACTATAATTTAACATACCTGAATCAGCTAATCAAGGTCTTTAGGACTGCCAGAAGTGTGCAGGTGTTTTGAAGCAGGTTGTAGTGCTGCAGGAACATGGTCCCCCACGAAGGTTTGGACAACTCTTATATGAAAAAACAGAAAGAACTCACAGTAGACGTCCACGTTCCGACTGATATTGGTGCTCCCGAGCGGGTTGGTGACCTCACAGGAAACCGGCTCTGTGAAGAACGAGTGGTCCACTATGACCTCATAAGTGTCTCCAGACACTTCCTTTATCACACTTCCTCCTTTGGCCCACCTGTAAACAGTAGATAGAGATGATGTAGAGTTTTGAAGCCCACTGTAAGCAGTTAAAGAAGATGAGGTACTGAACAAGTATTAGTACTCAACTAAAGTCAATAGCTATGTTTCCATCCAAAGTTAGGAATTAAACTTATGCGCAAAATTGGAGTACTGCATAAAACATTTGCGAATAAAGCACAGTTTCCATCCAGTGAGTTGAAGAGAACAAAATCGTCACTATCTGATTAACTTGCGCTAAATATCACAAATAAAAAAATTATTTGCTGCAGTAGGAGAAGGCACTGTATGTAATAATTTTTGTATACAATAATTTACGAGCTTCAGAACGTGCAGACCAAACACGGTCATGTTTTCTTATTTTCAGAGCCAGCTGTTTGGGAACGCAGTTCTGGGATTTAATAATAACAAAGCAGTTTGATGAAACTTTGCTCAAACATTTTAGAATGACACAACTAGCATTTCAGATGCTGTGCAATGAGATCGGTCCGTTGGTTGGTCCAGTTATGCTGTCCCATCCCAAAGTCACATGTCTTTTTTGATGCACATTAAGGACTTTATTTGGTAAAAGTGTTTCCATCGTAGTTTATGTGCATGTTTTCTTACCGGATAAGAAATTTACCCTACTTAGTTGAGCGCATAAGTTTTTTTAATGTGCATTTTTAGAATTTATGCATTTCCATACACCATTTTTTTATGCGATTCAAGAGTGTCCAATCCTGCTCTTGTAAGTCCACTATCCTGCAGAGTTGAGCTCCAATCCTACATAAAACGCACCTGAAACAGGTAATCAAGGTCTCAGGATGACTAGAAACTTCTGGGCAAGTGTGTTGGGGCAGTTTGGAGCTAAACTCTGTAGGAAAGTGGCAGAAGTATCTGATGTACGAGCTGTAAAGGCCCTATTCTGGAAAAGGGGGCGGGGAGCAGCAGCTCATTTGCATTTTAAAGAGACATGCTCAAAAACAGCAAGTTTCCACAAATAGAGATTTTCAAAATGATATAATGATCTGTGAGGTATTTTGAGCTGAAACTTCACAGACATATTCTGGGGACACCTGATACTTATATTACATTTTGTAAAAAGGGGCACAATAGGTGGCCTTTAAAGTTAGAGATGGGATTGCAACATTCTTGTCAATTTATCATTTTCTCCTTAATTTTATATGTAGTTTATGGTTAAGGGTGAACCAGGTTAGGATTATGTTCTAGGACCAGCAAAATATGTTTATCTTTGAACACGTCCTACTTTGGTCAAATCACTTTGATTCGAGTCACGACATCACACTTCCCTGTCTTAACTTCCTTTAGACTTGCTATCAGTCTGAGATCTAGTTTTCACCTCGAGCGGGTCACAGTGGTACTCTCTAAGATAATGTGATACATATCCTTAAGCTCATTTGTAAAAGTGGTATCAGATTCACAAGTTGAGAAATACATTAACCCTTTTTAAGTCTAACTTTTGCAGTAATGGAACAGAAAGCCATCGTTATGAGTCCCTGCCAGATGTACGCTATCACAGGAAAGTGGAACCCAATTTAGAGGTTACCATGGCAATAAGAGGAAGACCTGGTGTCTAATCCATCTGCTTCTATCATAGTCATCAGTGAGGCATGATAGCTGCCTGTCTGTAGGTGGTTAGAGACCGAAAGGAAGAAAGAAAGGCAGCCATCTTCTAAGGGAGCCAGTGTCTCCAAGGCCACTTTGTTTGAGGAAATACAGTGGTGGAGGTAACGAATTACAACTACTTACATTACTGTAATTAAGTCGTTTTTTCAGGTACTTGTACTTTTTTGAGTATATTTTTAAAGCTGTGCTTTTACTTGTACTTAAGTACAAATTTAGCAAAATAATCTACTTCGTTACTTTTAAAGCATAGTTCATTACTAAGAAGCCTACGGCCACAATTTGAATTGATATTCAAACCACTTCAGTAGCCAATAAAGACATCCGATCGCAAACGGACCAATGAAAGACCTGATATCTGAACCGGGAAAAGCAGCCCTGCAGCAGGTGAAGAGCTGATTGGACAGTGAGGGAGCTCAGCGTAATTTATGGACTCAAAGTTTAGAGAAACAAACTACATTGTAGTGTTATCATACATATCTACATTTTGATACTGATACTGAAATATCTGACACGGTTCCATTACTCATTTTCCACAGTAGGCTATCTACCGTATATACACTGATACAAGTTGCGTCTCGATCTCTCCTCTCCGACAGTGAGTTTGACACGCACCCGCCTCCTGTCGATTACAGAGTCTGAATGTCCGCACGGAATTGCAGGTATTCCGCATAATTTTAATCATTCCCGCGCAAATGTGGCAAACGCTTTATTGTAACATGAGAACACAGTCATGTAATCGCAGAAAACTGGATGCGAGCTCTCAAATAGGCCTAATTTATACACTCTCTCACTCCGATATTGCTTGTGCGCACTCAGACTGCTTATTACTGCTAATTATTTCTTTGCTCCTGGATTAAACTTTGTCAGAAGTTATCATTCAGAATAGATCCACACCTGACTGATGAAAATGCTACTGGAAATTGTATTGGCTGTAAGTGAAATGCACCAGAAAGTCTTTCAGTCAAAGATGGAACTTTAATATCTTTACAATGTAAGTTTATGATAGAAATGTTTCGGAAAGGGATATTTGTATGATTTGTACATATAAATATCCTAGTCTGTCTAGCTGCATCACTACATTGTACAGACATTACAGGTCAAAACCATCCATTTATCTAAATAAACAACATAAATGGCTCTTAAATCTCTCCTTAAAAAAAAAAAAAAAAAAAAAAAAAAAATCAGTGTTGTCATATTTCGAATACCTCAACTAAATTGAGGTCATTTGTTTTATAATTTTATTGCTGACTGTGTACTTGTCCTTTTTTGTAAATTCAATTCAGTTTGAAATCAAATTTGAAATCATGCTTCCTTGTGCTGTAAGCTCAAAGTTACCCTATTTTTAAAGACACAAATACACAAAATGAGCAAATGTTTAAGATTGAGATTTTTTGTCATGGTAACTGATCAATGTTTATATGTATGTAAATAAAAGCCTATATGAAAATCTGTTTATTATAAAAAGTGAACCCTACTTACTTTTTAGTGCACATTACCTTGTGGTGAACAATTAAACAATTAAAGTCAATAAACCGAAAATAAATAAATAAAATAAATAAAAAAAATTGTTTGCTGTTGTAATCTTTAATCAAAAACATTAAATTTGTTTCCGCTCTTGAATGGCGCTCTCGCTCTGATGACGTCAGTTTGATGGCTTGGGGAGAATCCTCTTGTTAAGTCATGCCGTAAAGACTTAAGGCTTGTTTTCCGGGCCCAAGCCTCTACTCATTTCACTTGAGAATCCTATCTCAACAGCCATTTATGAGTACTATTTAATTAATACTACATATTTAAACTAAACATATAAAAATTGCTGTGCACACGCAGTCTCCGTGCTCACAGTGTCTCAGACACTAATATTTTAGCTGAATGACTGTCTGGCCATCTGGGATTTCAGAATGGAGATAAGGTTAGGGTTATAATTTTTCAGTATTACATGACATCCTGGGTGTATATTAGCACAGTTTGTTGTTTTCTTGGGGCGTCTGGCAGAGCATTAGGACCCAGAAGCGGTGAAGCGTGATGTCAGACGTAACAAGCAGATATTCTAAACCACTTAACCATGAATCTGCTATGAGCAAGAGGTGGAGAGGAGGGGCTCCACAATAAAACCCCTCCCTTTTTTTAATATTCTGTTTCACTTGAAAATGCATCACAACACTGAAGTCAGTTGCAACTTCTGGTTCATTGGGACCTTAATATTGATATTTTTTCAAGGTATTGAAGTTAGAAATTCCTGTATCATGACCACTAATTCACATACTTTGTCAATGAGATAAAAGTGAGTTTTGTTCAAAGTAGCTATTATCCACATAGATCTTTGATATGAATGAATTTTTTTGGTAAATCATTAAATATTGCCGGCTAAAAAGTAACTAGTAACTAGTACTCGGTAGTTTTCGATAAGAGTACTTTGTACTTTTACTGAAGTACTGTTTTGACACCAGTACTTTTACTTGCAATTGAGTATTATTTCAGCAATGTAACAGTACTTGTACTTAAGTAAAAATTTTCAGTACTCTTTCCACCACTGGAAATTACAACACTGTTATAGGACAAATCAGTGAAGTGAGATATCTCTGCTTGCTTGCTTCAGCATGTTTCTTGCCTGGATACCAAGTTAACAACACTGAATGGAGCCAGACTGGTAAAACAGATCTTGAATTGACAAATAGGCACCAGCCCCTCATGGCCAAATAACACAAACCCCAAATACTGTACAAGATGTTAATAAATTGTCAGCACTTCCCACAAGGAACCATTCATTTCCGTAAGACGAAGGCATCTTCCGACAAGACTTTTTTTTTTTTTTCCTCCCATGCTGACAAAGTAATGCATCTATGTCACTTGCTGGGTCTACTTTGTGGTTTTCTGTTGGCGTCTATGACGGGACACATTTGTACATGCCAAAGCCAATGGAGAACGGGTGTCACAGCCTGACACTGGGGTAAATATTTCAATAAACGAATATATTCAATGCCAGTTAACTTCTCGCTATCAAAGCAGCCGGCACTGGTAGAATGCTGCCAAAACTTCACTATTCACCTACTCTGTGGGAGGGAGTGCACAATTCATTAACTCTGAAACTAACTCATACCATCTGCGGGCCCCGATAGAGTGTCATTTAAACGATAACAGTCTCCCTCTTGACTAAATTAAAATAAGGAGAGAGAGTAGTTGTAATTGGCCTAGCTAGTGTGCTTGAGAAGCACTGTTTCATGTTGTTAACATAAGCAGCTTAGAACACAGTCTGCTAAATCTGCGCAGGCACACCTGTGCTTCCAAAAATATTCAAATCAGGGCAGACGGCTGCGCGTGTCGCCTCCGTCCTCGACATAATTGCTCTGAGGGAAGTGAATATGTGGCGCTGTGAAACTTTATATTTATGGGCAATTACAGCAGCAGTCGCCTGCTATACGTCTACCAGAGTTTTCCTTTCTCCTGGCAACATAAATTACACGTAGAGCTTTTGAAACAGCTGCTTTGTAAGCAGATCAGAAGATTGACTACGCCATTGAATATGCTATTTCATTCAGCTTTAAATAGCCTGTTTATTACAAGAGCCTAGGAGGATGATTATCTTGTTCTTTTAAGTAACTTGCTTATATTTGTGCGTTAGCTATGTGTGTCTTTCATTATAAACTTGTATTCATACATTTTGTGTTAGGATAAATCTCAGCTGTTGTCCCTTATGATAACCAGTGTATCTTTGCTATTAATTTCAATCCCATTTCCTCAAGTCAATACAGGGGAAAGTAACTACTATGACACACAATATTTATGGAGCTCCACCCTTACAAGCCTCTTAAATCTTCCTCTTGCTTTACCAGAGATTTGCCACTCTAATGCAGTTTACATTCAAGCTTTTAACTGGCTGCCATGTTAGTTAATGATTAATTTTACAAACAAACAAATCAATCAATCAATCAATGCATAAACAAATAAAATAATTTATAATTCTATAATTGAAACATTTCAAGCTTAAAGTAACATTTCTGTTTTTGTGAATCTCAGGCTAAGCACTTTGCTAAACCACAGGTAGCACAGAATGACACTAAAAATATATTAAAAATATTTAAAAAGCAAATAATATATAAAATGTTGGTGAAATAAAAGGCTACTTAAGTGAACTTAAAAAGAAAACACTTTCATGTTTTTGTAACACAATTATGTACACTTTTAAAAGGTTCACTTTGTAATAATGGAAAATTAAACACTTTACTTTAAAGTACATTTTAAATCATTATATTTTAATAATCTTCATGTGTTAACATGCTTATTTTGATGTGTTGACTAACCTACTATAAAGCACAGGTAAAGTACCTGATTATAATTTTAACTATGGTGTGAAAACATCAGTTTGTATACAGTATATTCTTTGAAAGTATTATTTCTGTAAAAACATACTAAAGTGTGCATTTTGTAAAATAGCTGGACCCAGTGTAACTTCTAAAACTAGTTTTTGTAATATGTATTCAAAGATTTATCCATCTTCCACAATAATGTAATGTCTTTAAATCGCTTGGTAACTTTTCCTGAAAGTACTAATATATGCAATTTATTGTGGTTAATTAAATTCACAACAAACAGTGTATTTAATTCAATCATTTTTTATCAACCGACAGCTCTACTTATAATTCCACAAAACTATGGCGATGCAGAGCAAAGCAGGACTGCGTGTTGGTTTTAAGCCCATGGGGTGGCAGACTGGGAGGTTTGGCTGGCAGGAAAGACCCAAATGGTGGGTTAGCTTTGCCAGAGCTGAAGGATTCAGTGCTGCACATCCAAAGAGCCAAAACATCCGTGAGCACAGAGGCTCCGCTGGGCTTCAGCCAGGGTCTTCTAAACAGAACAAACATGACCCCCCCAGTGGAAACCCAGCAGAGTGTCTGTGCAAACTTTTGTACACTTTTGGACTGCTTTATTATTCTAGAGTAGAAGGGTACAGTATCAGGAGGAATTGAATCTTTGGCTTTTCTGTAAGGCAATGTACAGGCAAAGCTTTGGGTCAAGCCGTAGTTTTTTTGCTCTTTTTTTTTTTTTTTTTTTTCTTTCTTTTATTTATATATATCACACACATACACATACACACACACACACACACACACACACAGGGACGTGCACAGACATACACACAGGGACGTGCACAGACATGTTTAGGGGCAGGGGCTCAAGCAGAAAAAAGGGCACTTCTCATATTTGTTTACATTTTTTTTCTGAACAAAACATTAAATATACTAGGGGTGTGCGATATTGACAAAATTCTCCATATCTCTGAGATTTTATCGATAACGATAATTAGACAATATTTTTCTGAGTGTGTTACTGTGCAGGTATCTTAAGGACTACCGTGGACTCCTAAAGTTTTTGATATTCTTCATATTCTGTGTGGTGATCAGTTCACAGCAGTGATAGAAATGAACAGTTTCCAATAAATTTTAATTGGTTTTTACCTTTAATGGGAATTTTTACCTTTATAAAGCCATTTTTTTCTAAAAGTGTGCATCTTTTCAGTCAAATTCTTAAATTTAATTATCAGTCAATTAGAATAATAAGTAATTTGGGCTGTTACCAAGCACATGAAATCAGTATTGACAAAATTTATCTTTGTAATGCAGAGAAAACACAGAAGCTGCATTAGAAGTGGCATTTATATGCATTTACACATTGTTTAATGCAGGACATGAATGCATTTAACCTGCAGTTACAAATGCATTAATACTGTTTTGATATTTTAAACATAAAACGTTGAATACCTAATGATATTTGAAATTATTTAAAAAAAAAAAAAAAATGAAAAGATACTTTAAATGTGAAATTAAAACTAGTATTCATTAGTAGTATTGTCATCAAGTCACTGTTAATAAGTGAGTCATTGTGATTGAACCGAATCATTTAAACGGTTGATTCATTCAGGAACAAAACAGCGTCATGTTGCTCAGAGATGCAAATTGGAATTATATTTGTTGGAAAACTAGAGCAAAAACAGGCAATATTGTGTCTAAAACGTAAGTGTCTTAATATTAAATTCTTGTTTATTGAACTGCTGTATAAAATCAATATCACATTGTAATCATGCTGCTTTTTGGTGGAAAAAACGTCAGTCTTCGTGTGATACTGATTAACTATACAAAATGATATAAATATATACATTTCTGCCCCCATATCTTGAATTTGTGATCATTCTAAATGCATTTTAATAAACTGAATCATGCAGTGAAAGAATGCACACTGGTCTACTAGCTTACGTCTAACCTACTAGCCTACTAAGGGTACGATAGTCGTGTGTGGTCAGCAGCAACAAAGACTGGATTTTGATAATTTATAATTTCAGTTTTTCTACTGGGGCAGATGACATTTCAATATTCATCTGGATGTCATGGCACATGTGCCAGAGATGATGAGGCCGTCTTTTCCATCCATGTCTCCCAGTCTGGGATGATGCCACACACACTTTCTAGGTTACAATAAAGCTGCTGTTCACTCCATTATGATAGCATCACGACATGGACTCATTATCTAGCAGCCAGCCGGACAGATGCCCAGAGTTTAATTTTCTGTTTTGAGATATCGGCTACATCTGTTGCTGTTGGTTAGTTTTCCATGTGCATTTCCCCGGTTGATGAATCATGTCTGGCTGCTTCTCAGAGTCGCTGGGGAACGCAGTCATGGAAAACAAAGAACGGAAGCGTCCGTATCTGTGTGTGCACATCAAACGCTTGATGAGCGAAGCGAGCAGCCCACCATGAAAACCTCTTCATCAGCTGTGTCAAAGACATCACTGCCGAGACGCACAACACGGCTTAACTATCCCCAAAACAGCCACAACTAACAAGCACAACGCCTCAAACATAATTGTTATTGTGATAATTTGGAAGTAAATCTGCTTGTTTGTTAGATGAATCAAAGGACGTGTTTTTGATTTTTGATTTTGTTTTTTTTTTTTGTTTTTTTTCTCAAACATATTGCATACCATGGATAGTAAATTAAAACCTAAAATCTAAAACAACAACAACAACAAAACATCTAGTAAATCTACTTATTTATTTGTTTGCGCGCACACACACACACACACACACACACACACACACTTGTATTTGTGTATATACTGTATAAGCACAAATACAATTAAAATTAAATAACTATAATTTATTTAAATAAATAATAAAAAATAAATACACGTAATCAATACAAAATACAAATGAAAATATGAAAAATATATCATTACATTTAAAAAAAAAACGTTAATAAAAAATGCAATGCAAAACAATTAAATAAATTATAAATAAAAATATTATGAACCAGACTGATAATGATCTGGCAGTGATTTGTCTCAATGCCCATGATTGATTGATTGATTGATTGATTGATTTTAAGTTTGTCAAACATATTGCAAAACAGGAATAGTAAAATCTTAAAGAAAAGTATCTACTATATCTAAATACAGTAAAAAGTTAAATAATGTTTTTAAGTAAATAAATAAATAAATACATATTAAAAATAAATAAAATATAGTGTTAATAAATAGTTAAAAAATGATTAAAAATCAATAAAAATAATACAACTTAAATTATGAATAGAAAATAATAATAATAAATAAACAAAAATAATAAAACTAAAATTTAAATGTGAAAATGTTATTATTAAATATGAAAAACAAACAAACAAACAAAATAACAATAAAACATTAATATTACAAAAATAACAACGTAACAATACATGGTTTTAGTATATAGAAGTAGCATATTAATTAGCATGTCCAAGACACTATTTTGGGAGCAATAGAAGACCACATCTTTCCTGACTCCCATTTCATAAAACGAACCCGACCGGTAATGATCCGTCTCAGTGCACATGAATCTGGGTTCTTACCACTCCTCAGCACATCACATTATGCCAACACCACAATAATAGCATTTCTACTTTTTAGTCCCTCAATCAATGGGCGATAAAATTACCCCATGTTAATGTCAGGGACATTTCAATGGTCCATGAATCCTCTTTGGAAGGCTATCATTAATTCAAACTCTAGCTCTGATATTTTTATTGCTCTCCCACGAAGAAAGTCATCAAGGAAAGTGTCAATCAACACATTTATTAAATTCACAAGGGAGATGCCACTGATTTCCTTCAGATCAATGGCAGCGATTGCTACAGGGCCCATAGACAAGGAAGAGAAAGAGGAACTCTGTGCACTGTCCTGAGATGGATAGTATTTAGGAATTCATATTCTTTCTAATAATATTTCACAGATTCGGACTGCTAATAGTGTAATGTGGTGAATTCATGGGCCGTTAACGTGTTATGCTCCTGATGGAGTGAGAGAAAACACTGACGCTTCGGGCAAAAACACAACTTCATTCATCGCTCTGCTCACAAACTAACTATTTGCAGATCCTGAACATATGAAGAATATTTACATGCACTGTCAGTGATGTTTCAGCATCTGATTCACTAAATTGTGCAACATGTCCTGTTAAAAAAAAAAACAAACAAACAAAAAAAATAAATAATAATAATAATAAAATATCTGTGCTAAACTCAATTCTAACTACAATATATTTAAATACGTGACATGTAAGTTTTAATAAAAATTACATTATAGTATATTTTAGTTATTGTCACAGTCATGTCTGTCATGTGTGTCATGTGTTTCCCTCCTTGCCCTTATTTGGTCCTTCCTGTTCCTGTCCTTGTCAAGTTTGATTGTTATGATTTCATTCAGCTGTGTTTAGTTAATGATCATGTGTATTTATTTCCTGCCTGTTCTGTTCAGTTTCGTCTGGTCTACTCGTTACTCCCGGTGTCTCTGTCTGTTCCAGCCCTGCCTTGTCTTGCTGTATCTTGTTTAGATTTATTAAAGACTGTATTTTGAGTTTACCTTCGTCTCCTCGTTCATCACTCATGTGTGCACCGTGACAGTTATATAGATCATAAATGTGCATTCAGCAATAACTTTAACCATATACAAGTAATTATGAAATTACATATAAATATGTACTCAAGTCCTGGTTAAGTGGGTCAAAACAACACTCTTATGTTCAACTAATTGCATTTAATATTAATTTAAACTATAATTCATTCATTTTCACATTCAACCATTTTTCAACTCTTTGTCTCACAATTCAACAACTTTTTCCCTTGCAATTCTGAGTTTCTATCTCACAATTTGAGATAGAAATCCCCCCCCCCAGAATACCTCGCAAGTGAGAGATATAAACAGAATTGTGAGATAAAAAGTCTCCTTTTTTTATTCTAAAAACCCCATAAACACATAAAAAAGGTTAATTTATGAGATATAAATTCTTAAACTCATAAAAGACTTAAATAAAGACTTAAATAAATAAATAAAAATCTGAATTGACATAAAAATTCACAATTACCTGTTACCTGTTTATTTATTTATTTATTAATCCTACTCCATAGGTACGTCCTAACAATGTTTACTTAAAGTTATCATTGTGAAAATATACATTTATTATATTAAAACACCTGACATCAAACCTGCCAACTGAAAAAGAATAAATAAACAAATAAAATATCTAAATAAAATAACGTTCTCTGCTTAGTGGGGGTTTTATAGCTCCGCAGTTGCTCTCATTCCCACTTTCCCTCACCTGCTCACTTCTTTTGTTTCTTCTAGCTGAAGTCAGGATGAATATTTCTTCTACAGATATTGTATAACAACATTCAATGCCACAGGTCTCACAGGAATAAAGGAAAAAATAAATAAATCAGATAAAGGACATTGTTTCAAAAAATACAAAATGTCCATGGACAACTGCATAACTAGAAATAATAGCACACTGACTACTAAAGCGAGATATAATAGGTTCTGAAAAGCATTTTCAGTACTTGAAAAATATACAAAGAACAATAAAGCATATAATAAATAAAGTACAGCTACAGCTTAAATGCACGTTATTGGTACTGTCCTTTATAATAAAGACTCTGGAAGCAGTATGTCCTATTTAAGAGACAATAATGTGTAGGTAAAAAGAACAAGGTAACTTGAAGTCTGAAGTCAACACAATCTGTAAATATCTCTTGTCTGCATTGTTAAACTCTACTTGCTATTATGCCATTCTTTCTAGTTATAGCGAGTCATCTCACTCTTCATATCTGAAGCTCAGGTGTAAAAAAAAACTAACAAAAAGAAGAAAAAAGCCATTGTGTCTTCATTCAGCTAAGGCCTGATGGGCAATCAAACACAGGCTTGTCTGATTCCAGTATCTGTCATTTCAAAAGCTAGAAACAACTCTGTTTGCCACCTACAACTGTATCACGGATCCGTTCCATTCCTCAGTACATCAAGATCCACCGCTGTGCAATTCCCTTCACTATTGATTTTACTGCTCTTATTTTTCATCTAGTTTTAAAACCCACACCGAAAAGCATGTTCTAACAGATCGCCTCGCTATTGGCTCTCCGCAAGGCCGAGGCTACATCTCACGTAAATAAATAACTTGTATTTCAACCTCATTCTCATCTGTTTGGAGAGGACAGGAAACATTATTCTTGGATATTGCATCAGTGTGTCAGATAGACACATCCCTGCTTTGATTTGAATGCCCGATGTAGCGTCCCAATCCTAGTCTTGGCTTATATGTAGTGAACCGATGCCAGCCAGGATAGTGGATTTCAGCTTTGAGACAGCTCTAAAAATATTTTCAACTAAATGCCAGAGCGTTTCTATAACACAGTGATGTGCCAGTCAGATGAACAACCTGAATTAGATTTAGTTCTGTCTAATCATCCTCAGAGGATGCAGTATTATAAAAGACCTCCAATATTGAATCACTGGGCATTTTTCTTTCAGTTGTGTTTGGTGTCTTACTTGTATTGGGTGACTGGTGGATTAGCTTTGGCTGAGCAATGAAACTTCACCAGGTTTCCCTCCAGGACCGGTTGAGGCTCCACCGAGAGATTCACCAACGGCAAGTCTGCAGGAAGACAAAAGAGACTAATAAGAAAACATTCCCTTTTTTAGCATAAATGCACAGTAATTGTAACCAATAGGTGGAAATTTGATATTATCTGAGGAATTGTTCAGGTAGGAGCGTCTGCAATAATTGCGAGCGTATTAACTCTGCATCATCAAAAGATGCGAATTTGTGAAAAACACTAACTAAAGAACTGTATGTCAATAAATGGGAGGTATACCTTTTTATCTTTGCAAAATGAGGACTAATTAGAACAACGGTTTAATCACAAAGCATTCTATTACAATTAAAACAAAAAAAGAACACCACGTAATGGCATTTAAACTGAGAAAATAATAAGAAACACACAGATTATGCAACCAATACCCTTTTAATTTATTTTAATTAACACATTGCATACTTCAAATGTTCTTTAACTAAAGTACATGATATTAATGTGCAAAAGTCAAATAATAGGCTACAACTTAGGGACAAAATGATTCGTTTCAAGTCTTTAAAATAATTCTACGAAGCTTCATCTAGTTAAGATTAGAGTAATTAAAACTGATATGAAGTTTTGGATTTCCGTGGCTTAAATAAGTCTGCAGCTATAAATTATTTTCTAAAAAGGTAAAACAAAAATGAATAAATGACAAATCATTCAAGAAGGCTAAATCATTTAGATTGCAGACCTGAAAGTTTCTATTAAAGAAAATCTGGTAACACTTTAAATTAGGGAGCACTATTCACTATTAACTAGTTGCCTATTAGCATGCATATTACTAGTATTTTGGCTGTTTATTAGCACTTATAAAGCACATTAATGCATGACCATATTCTAGATCCCTTAACCCTCCAATACCTAAACATAACTACTACAGCAACTACCTTACTCACTAACAAAATATTCATCAAATTAGGAGTTTATTGAGGGAAAATGCTTAGTTAATAGTGAATGTGTTACCCAGAATGTTTGTTTAGCATATTTAAATATGAAATAGTATTATTAGATGCAGATGTCCCTCATATGCCTCTCATGCAAGGCCTAATTTTGCATTGCCCACTGAGAGCAACAACGATGTACAACAAAAACAGCTTTACGGGTCTCTGGGGAGGCTAAAAAAAGGAAAAGAGACCTAATTGTTGTGCTTTTACCAAGACCGGACAGTGGCAAGCGCAGAAGCTAAGCAGCACACATCAGCGATTCGGCATCCACAGGGAGCAAATAAAGATAGAGGAGAGAAAGAGAGAAAGAAAAACCCGGTGCCAGTCATGCGTTTGAGAGCCAGCTATTCTACATATATGTTTTCTGTGTCCTATTACACTCAAGTAACACTAATTTAGTCTGTGCTGGCACGGCTGTATTCAACAACACAGATCAGCGGACCAAAAGAAAACAGGCCTGACTCAGCTGGAGTGTCACTGGGGCGCTGCTGTTGTGTGTGGGCGCACGTCTGCTCTGAAGTGCAGTATGTGGCCCGCAGGAGCACAGCTGGGCAGAGCGGCATCCCAGCGGTGGGTGCAGGTGCAGCCCTTTCCCCCATCTGCCTTTTCGACCACACACACACCTGTGCCAGGTTGTTCTCTGGCTGAACAACACCAACCGTCATTCCTGAGCCCGCGGGACACACCGGTGCAACCACGGACAAACTGATTAGTGCTGTGTGCTGCCCGGTTACCAGCAGGATACGTGTAAAGCGTTTACTCTGGCTAATTGGGCATGCAGGTAGGAGGATATCAGGTGGGTTTATTGTCTGATGCATATTATAAAACAGATAGTTAACCACAGATTGTATATGAATAGATATAAACAGCCTACAGTTGGGCTAATGGTGTATGTTGGCAGAAGCATAATTTATTACAATATTGGCAATTAATATTAACCCTGCTGTTTGCATATATATGATACGCAAACTTCTAAAGCCTCTAAATGATCAACATAATCAAAACTCGGCTGCACACAATATACTACATGCTTTCTGTCGTCTGATTGATAGTTTTAGCCAGTAAAGAAGGACTTTAAGGATAATTATAAAAACGCCCTTCAGCTTGTGGTTCATGTGTCTTTTTGCTGTGAAATCTTTACTGATTTTTATAAAGTAAATGTAAGAAAAACATTTATGGTAACACTTTAGATTAGGGAACACATATTACTGGGTTTTCCCCTCAATAATCTTCTAATTTGCTTCTTATTAATAGTTTGTTAGTGTCAATAGATAGTTGTTTAGTTTAGGTATTGGGTCAGGTTAAAGGGTTTTAGAACATGGTCATGCACAATAACTCATTAATATGTGCTTATTAAGTACTAATAAACAGCCAATATCCTAGTAATATGCATGCTAATAAACAACTAGTTAACAGTAAGAACTGGACCTTGAAAAGTGCTACCACTTTTATATTAGGAATATTTTAAGATGAAATTGTACCAGACTGAAGCAACTTAAGTTTATTTGATTATCCATACATATTTTTATTTTATTTTTTTTAGAAAAATCACATATCAAATCAAGTATCAAATATGATCATCCGGCTTTTGAGGACGGTTTATTTGTTCATCTCTCATTCATCATTGTATTGCTTTGCATTACATGTTTAACACACATTTATCATAAATCTAAGCATTTAAATGCCATCTTACTAAGACATATTGAAAGATATAATATTTGATATTATGATATTTGTGACTGATATTTATATCATTTTATTTAAGACGTCTGCTATGGTATTATAAAGATCTCATTGATTTACATTATACAGCTCATATATTTACATTATCAGAATTTAATCTTACATTTTGGCCATATAAACATAAGCAATTTCACCACATTACATATTTTTGCTCAGTTTGGGCCTCTCCTTAAATAAGATATCCATTGTATACTTTATCATAAGATACTCAAAAAAAAAAAAAAAAAAGAGAAAAAAAAAAGTAACTGGTAGCCACTGATTTTCATAATATGGAGGGAAAAAAATACTATGGAAGTCAATGGCTACGATCAACTGTTTGGTTACCAATATTCTTCAAAATATCTTCTTTTGTGTTCAGTAGAAGAAAGAAACTCATACAGGTTTGAAACAACTTGTATGAGTAACTTGATGAGTTAATGATAACAGAATTTTCATTATTTGTGTGAACTTTCCCTTTAAAAACCCTGAATGGTGTTAACATTCATTTTGGCCTTCGCTGTTTTGAAGCACATCATGATTGCCTTTGATGTCAGTTTAAGTCTTTTGAGAGTGACCCTTGAGGGACAGGAAAGCTATCAAAATTGTCGTCTACTTATGGCAAAACCGAAGAGTGACATTAACTTTCTGTCTTAAATAATGAAGTAAGCACTTTTAGATGGACGTTTGGCCCTAGAGGACTGACTAGTGTCTCTCAAAGGTCCGGGTTCCAGAGGCAGGCTGGCAGAAGCTCACCAAGACCCCCCGTGACCCCCAAATCTATCGACAGACAGTGTCTTAATAAAGAAGTCTGTTTGTCACTTTGATGTATAAATGCATGAGTCTCTCTGGCCTGAGCAGCACACGACAGGCCGTCAATATGCAGCTCCGCTAATTCCTCCGCTTCATCAGCAGGGAGAGCACGAAGGTCTGAAACACGACTGCAACAATGACAGCCCTCAAAACAATGGGATTGGAGGAGAGGAGCGATCTAAAAAAAATAATTATATAAAATAAAAGGGTTGGGGGGGACAGTGGTGAGATGACAGCTTTTGATCTGAAGTTCAAAGCGAAGAGCAGATGGCGGTTTTGAACAATCGGCCAAATTCCCCAGAGTTGTGAGGAAGGTGCCAAAGAAAATGGCTTCTCTGTCTTTCTTAAAGCTTGATTTCCATTCTCCCCGGGTCACAGTGGCCAGCTGTTCTCAGTGAGAAAGAGAGAGCTGATGGCCTCGTATCAGCGGGAAGAGGGCGATTTAATCTCTTTATAACTCGCCTGAATCTGCGCCACAGTGCGGGTTTCACTGACACTGAGATCTCACATCAACTTTTGCGCTGTCTGCGAACACAGTTCATGCGTCTATATTAAGGCCCTTTGCAGTGAGTTTATTTGGCGACAAAGTAAGTAACGGTTCCTGGCAGGTATTTTCAATGTAAGTAATGTAGAAAGTTACACAGACACACACACACACAATATAAAGACTTATGACTTAATCCTCTTTATGTATCACTAATTTACTGTATGCTGTTAAAATCCCCTTGCAGTCACTAATTTTATGCCTTAAAACTCATCTTTGAAAAAAAAAAAAAAAATTCAAAGTGTCATTCCATTAAAATACTGTCTTAATCACTTAAAATGGCTTGAATATAACTCTACACTCTTACTTCATTAAGTATACTCAGATCCATGAATATGCAAATTAGTCCCGCCTCCATTAAATCACACCAGCCCAGACTACCTGCTCCACTTTCACTCAATTTCACTTTATTAAATGCTACATAATGGCAAGTGTCAATATTAGATTAATTCATCCATATGTGTTTGAACTAGAAACTGATTCTGAAGAAGAAGAAATGGGAAGAGCAAATTATACATTGTCCTCTACAAGTCCATGTATCAGAATCATAATGGATTTATGTACAATGTCAGACACATAACGTAACTAATATCATTATCCTTTGGCTTGACTACATTATCAAACAGCTAATAATATATTGATAATGTTGCACAAACCATGTTCTTGTTTGTCATCTCAGACAGCTGCCTTCTAAAAATAAACATCCATAGGTATAAATGCAACTCTAATGATATGAAAAACCCCACCCTATAGGATGATGGATTGTTTGTGACGGTAGGAAACAGTAGGTTTATATACATTAAAAACAGGACAAATACAATAAACACTACAGTATACACAATAATCACCACAGACAATCATGGAATCTGAGTCAAATGTATAGTCCGGAGTGAAAATATAATTTTTTTTGGACCCAACAGTAGTGTAAAAATTATATAACCATAACAGTCCCTCATGATCAACCTGCATCAAACCGCTTCTCGAAAACCACAGAACCCATATAAGTGCAAACTCCAGGACCCACATGGAAAAGTACAAGCACTGAGTACACTATGCATTACACTATAACTTAGCTTTCGTCTCACTTCAAAAGGGATACACTGATGTAGTGCTTTTGATCTAGTGCTTTAGTTCTGTACAATGAATTTAAACTGTGCAGTTTTTGCCCTGTGGAGCTGTCTGTCAAACTATCTTTAATTAATAATGTATTGCTAAAGCATATATTCCTTAACACACAATGTGTTATTCCCTTCACTAATCTAATCATAGCCCATCTGTGCATCTAATTCCATTCCAGGTATAAAGTTAAAATAATATCAAGATGAAAAACTTTGCAAATTTAGAAAATTAAAGGTGACATAGAATGGAAAACTGTATTTACCTTGGCATAGTTGAATAATAAGAGTTTTGTACATGGAAATTACATACCGTGAGCCTAAAACACCATTGTTTCCTTCTTCTTATGTAAATCTCGGAAATAAAAAAGACCACTGAAAAATAGGCAAATCAGAACATAACACCGACTGTGATGTAACAGTCGGGATCACTAATAGTTACGCCCCAACATTTGCATATACCGGCACATGTTCTAGGCCAGCAGAACCTACACAGCCGAACCATCATAAGTTCTGCAGGTATTGTGAAGAAACAAGCGAGGACAACAGCGAAAATGGCAGATCATGGAAATAAATGTTATGTTCCAGGCTGTGCGGGGGATGTGAAATGCAGGGATGGGTTGGTGTCTGTATTCAAAAAGTCACGGAAAGCAAATAACGCGTTCTAATAAAATAACGCGAGCCACTAAAGGGACATGGTTAGCTCCTTGCTAGCGGTAGCCTGCTACATTACAGTACATAAGATTTCACTTACCACATAAACAGAGTAAGGAGAGATGACTGAGGATGATGGCGAATTATTTACAGATCCTGAGCACCACTGACAAGCATCTGATCTTGTAAAATGTGTGGTAAATACTGCCGCTCCATAGTATAAACAGAGTTTGTGCGATCGCGAATCTCGAAAGCGAAAGTGAAAGTAAAAGTGATCGTGCATTTGAAAGCAGTTTCAGTGCCCCGCATATTAATAGCGGCTCCCTGATGCCCACATTTTATATACAGTATAATCACTCGATGATATAACTGAGAGAGAAAATATTGAAATATATATTTTCCTCCCTGTGTTTCCTTCCTGCTGTGTGAGCTACTGAAATTAGCCGCACTGTGAAACAGCCAATCAGAGCAGAGCCGCACTGTGAAACAGCCAATCAGAGCAGAGCTTAACATTATTATTCATAACCCTTCCAAATAATCCAATAACAGACTATTTCATTCTAGGGAGAAATCCTAGGGTTGTTAATGCACATGTAAAACCGTTTCTGGAGAATTGTTGCCCTTACCTAAGCCACATACCGTCTATGTAGATATCAGAGAACAATTTAAAATATTGTATCAATGCATTCTATGGCACCTTTAAGCTGAAGTATAGATGCAGTGAAGTACAGGGGTTGGGTTATACGTTATTATTTTTTTTTTTTCAAGAAAATACTGTGAATGTCTATCTATCTGTAGTCCTATCTTTTTTTCCATAATGATTGTCTGAGCATTTTCTACCCTGGCTTCTTTGCATGTGAAATAAGACACGTGGATTTGCGAGTGCAGCTGGTTTTGCTGTCGAGTGATGCAACCCCACTAAGGCCAATGCCATATGAAGTTTGAGTTTTTCTTCAGCTGTAGGATCTTAAAGAAATGCCCACTTTGATTTCCCAGTAAATTTCATATTTAGATCCTAATTTGCTTAACCCCGGGTCAAATTATCCTAGCGGGGGCTTATGTTTAGCAAAATTCATTCAGTCAATCTAATTCCTGCATTTAAATGATTACTGGAAAATAAAGGCAGGGAAATGCATTGAACTGGACAAGTATAAGCAATGAAGTAATGCGGTGGATAATGTTTGGACTCGTCTCATTTAGGCCTCATTTTGACCGAAAGCGAGCGGCTGTCTCAGAGGTCTGCGCTGATCAGAATGAGAATTATCTGAGCTGGGGAAAAATCCAGAAAGCCTTTAATTACTTTTGTTGCTGATGACATTATCACATTGAACCAAGTGGTCAATTAGTGGACTCTGAATGAGGACTGACAACAGCTAGAGTGGGCATATTAGAGGATGGACGTAATGAAACGCGCACATACACATCCCTCATGGGTTGTTTTTTTAAATTTTTTCCTTTCTCATCCAGTGGAGCTGCCAGTCTTAGTGAGCATCTTTCATTTGGCTAAAGTAATATATCAAAGTCTCTGTCCTATATTCTAATCTTTTCCTTTTTCCCTCCTTCCTTTAAGGTTCTCATCTTAACCTTTTGTCACTCCCTTAAACAGGCAGACGGGAAGAATATCTGTCGTTCACCTGGGGTCAGCCATCGATTCTCTGTCTGTTCTGTGTCTCAGCCTGTGTAGGGTACATGGCAACATGTTCACCGCGCTGCACACACAACATCGATCCTGCTACACATGCACGCACACCACTTACACAAAGAGAAAAAAAGTAAAATAAAGCCTATTGATTTTTCTTTTTCACTCTCATTATTCTTGCTAAGGCCGAGTCTGGGCACTGCGCTGCTGTCCTCGCCTACACGTTGTTTATTGCAGTTTTCAAGGAGTATGGCAAATGCGTTCTTTATCTATAACTTTTCTGCTAATGTCTCTACTGCTAAAAAAACATACTATCACGACAAAATTAACAATTCGCCTAACTCTCGCATGCTCTTTAAAACATTCTCCACCCTCCTTTGTCCTCCTCCTCCCCTTCCTTCATCAACTCTAACAGCTGACGACTTTGCCACATTCTTCATTAATAAAATTACTAACCTCACTGCACAATTCTCCACACCACAAACTGTCAAACACATCTTACCATCAAACATACACTCGTTCACATCCTCTCATGCTTTCCAGTCATCCTACTACTTGTCCGCTTGATCCTATTCCATCCCATCTCCTTCAAGCCATTTCTCCTGCAGTTGTACCTGCACTCACTCACATCGTTAACACATCCCTTCACACTGGAGTTTTTCCCTCAGCATTTAAACAGGCTCGTATAACCCCACTTCTTAAGAAACCCACTCTTAAACCAACTCTTTTAGGGAACTATAGACCGGTTTCCCTTCTACCTTTCATTGCAAAAACACTTGAACGAGTTGTGTTCAACCAAGTCTCTGCCTTGCTCACACAGAACAACCTCGAGGACAGTAACCAATCTGACTTCAGAAGTGGACATTCGACCGAAACTGCCTTGCTCTCAGTTGTTGAAGCCCTAAGACTTGCAAGAGCGGCTTCAAAGTCTTCATTACTTATCTTGCTGGATCTATCCGCTGCTTTTGTTACGGTCAACCACCAGATCCTCCTGTCAACCCTATTGAGAAAGGGCATCTCAGGAACCGCTCTCCAGTGGTTTGAGTCTTACCTCTCAGATAGATCTTTCAAGGTATCTTGGAGAGGTGAAGTATCCATGTCGCAACATCTAGCTACTGGGGTGCCTCAGGGATCAGTCCTTGGACCACTTATGTTCTCTGTCTACATGGCATCATTAGGTTCTGTTATTCAGAAACATGGCTTTTCATATCACTGCTATGCTGATGACACTCAACTCTCTACCTCTCATTCCATCCTGATGATCCGACGATAACTGCTCGCATCTCAGCATGTATAACAGACATTTCGTGCTGGATGAAGGACCATCACCTTCAACTCAACCTAGCTAAGACAGAACTGCTTGTAGTTTCAGCAAACCCATCACTTCATCACAATTTCACCTTCCAGTTATCTTGTTAGTAATGGCTTATCAACCATTACTCCTTCAAAAACAGCCAGAAACCTTGGAGTTGTGATTGATGATAAGCTGAATTTATCAGACCACATTGCTAAAACTGCCCGGTCCTGCAGATTTGCTTTATATAATATTAGGAAGATCAGGCCCTTTCTTTCGGAATATGCAACACAACTCCTTGTTTAAGCTCTTGTTCTGTCCAGACTTGACTATTGCAATGCTCTCTTGGCAGGTCTTCCAGCCAATTCCATCAAACCTCTACAATTAATCCAAAATGCCGCTGCAAGATTAATCCTTAATGAGCCGAAAAGAAAGCACGTCACACATCTGTTCATCAATTTGCACTGGCTACCAATAGCGGCTCGCATAAAATTCAAGGCATTAATGTTTGCATACAAAACCACCTTTGGCTCTGCACCCCTTTACCTAAATTCAGTACTTCAGACCTCTGTGCTTTAGAAGCTTGCGTTCTGCAAGTGAATGCTGCATTATTGTGCCTTCCCAAAGAGGCACAAAATCACTTTCTCTGACTTTTTCATTAACTGTTCCCATCTGGTGGAATGACCTGCCCAACTCAATCTGAGCAGCTGAATCCTTAGCCATCTTCAAGAAACGGCTAAAAAACCATCTCTTCCATCTTTATTTGACCCTCTAACTCTAGCATTCTCTTTTCTAATTTTATTTTATCTATCTCCTTTCTTTTTATTTAAAAAAAAAAAAACAACAAAAAACAATACACACACACACACTTGACCCTCTATCAATTGCATATTTATTCTCTAACTGCTAGCTTTTCTTAAAAAAACTAAAACACTAGCTTTCTTTTCTATATTCTATCTACTTGTTTAAAAAAAAAAAAAAAAAAAAAAAAAACCTTGCTACGTGTACTGCGTTAGGCTAACCGAGACCTGTCATATCGCTTGCATGTTGTTGCTCTTTTGTTGGTTTTGATTGCTTCTATTGTCCTCATTTGTAAGTCGCTTTGGATAAAAGCGTCTGCTAAATGACTAAATGTAATGTAATGTAATGTAAATGTATAATTTTTTTATTTTCCTAGAAAAGCCATAAGAGCTAGTAGAGGGGATCTAATTCATTCCATTGACTCAAATCATTTGATTTAGTTCACTGAAAAGATTCATTAACTGATCCACTCATTTGCTCTTTCTGTTGGTGACGACGAGTGATTTTGTTTTTGAGCATTAAGTGATTCTTTTAATCCCTGTGTTCAACTATTCCTGCTTTCTTTGCTATATAGTAGATGAAAAACAATACATAAATAGAGTAGTATGTCTGAATTTATAGTATTCATGGACATGGCCGTCCTTTGGGGAGTGCAACTGGTGCGGTCGCACCTGGCCCCGCGCTGTGAGGGGACCCCGTGGCGAACGGACCGAGGGGGACCCCCCCCACCCCCGGAACGTGATCGTGAACGGACCAAGGGGGGCCCCGCTCCCTACCTCGCGCCGGGCCCCGCGTCAGCCAGGGACGGCCCTGTTCATGGAGTACATGGATAATTTGCTACTTCACGCAAGATTTTGAAGTGCTCATCTCAGGCCTGTATTGAGGCCATGGGAGAGGAGTTGTTAATGACAGTGAAGTGACTTTGACAGCATGATGATTGTAGTACACACAGATTACATTAATACTACTCTTGTGAAATGAAATAGAATTTAGTGCAAGATGTCTAGATCAAAACATGGCAAAAAAGAAGCAGAAGCAAGCAATTGCATATGTAACAGATGCATATGTAAAATAACACGTTCATCGAACATTAAAAAGCACATAAATCAAGACTGCCTAATGTTACCGAATGAAACCCAGGAAGTGGTTTAGGACTCTGAAGCTTTGGAGGTGTTGATGGAAGCAATCTATTCCATCTATGTTTTGAATCTGATCCAGCTTTTTGTTCAAGATTTTTTTTTTTTTTTTTTTTTTTGGATATATTGCATGGTCAGATATTCATACAACAAAATATTCTGGTGGCCATGCTTGTGAAAAATAAATAAATAAATAAAATAAAAAATAACAGCTGGTAAGGAAAGAGTTAAGTGGTCTTTAATTTAATTTCATTGACATTATGTTTGTACTTTGAAACATTAATCAAAATAAAATTCACTTTATTTTGCACTTTTTATTATAAAGTGTGGTTATATCTCCCTTTTTGAAAATTGGGAAAACATATCTGGATTTAATTCACATATATAAAAAATATTTTCCAAACATCTGGCACTGCTTTTTGGACTATACAGCACACCAACTGTAATATACATACACAATATGTGACATTAAAAGTGAAATGTAAACCTTCAACCAACTATGACTACCTCCTCTAAACCCGTTTCTAACAATTTTACCATACTAATGAGTAACCAGGTCTGTATAATCAGGTCTGATTTGACCTCATCTGCAAAGCATGGTGGGAAACCACAACCTTTATGAAATGCTAACCAGCCAAACCTTAGAGCCTTAGTCCAAACAAATGAAAGTAGAGTACTTTGCTTTACAAATACAAAGTTTTGTCGTTAAACTCTAGATGGCGCAGGCCGATAGATTCTAATTCAATCTGATGTAATCACACCATTCAAATACACATTCAAATACTTGACGAGCTTGCTGTAGCAGTTGTAGCACGTTTCAGAAATCCTCCACCTTCCCCAGCTCCACCTGTATAGATCTGCTACAAGGTAATCTCATAAATGGGGGTTATTTCATATATGTTATATGTGCAGCAGCAGTATTTCCTACATGCTCACAGCAGCATGTCTGTGGATGTATTGGCAGCAGCGAGTCTCGGTAGTCTGCAGCATAGCAGATCTATTTTGCCAAAACCAAACAAATGAACAATGCCATGTACATTACCATGCTAAGCTCTCAGAGAGTTGTTATGACAGAACTGTTGTTTTTATCTTCACTTCACCCTTAAACATACTCATAATTGAACAGTTGAGGGAATGCTTACGAGATCACACTTTTCTATGTAATTATGCATCGGCTTCATTTATTCATGTTAAACACTTAGATAATTTCCATGATCTCAGTGAGTTTAACGGTTGTGTGCTGGAGTGGTGTGCGAGGTGTGCAATTCTCTTTATCCTGAATCATCTGTGCCGTGCATCGGCAGACAGCTGTCCTTCATCAATATTAACTGATTTGCGTGGCTACACAGCCCCCCCTGTGGCCTGGAGGATGCGCCGGTGGAAACACTCGTACCCTTCCGCATCAGGTTCGCATCCTTAGCTTCGTCCCACCTGCTGATACCGGCATAACTTATTCATTAAACACCTGCTAGTGTTTGATCCTCAGAGGGGGAGCTTGTCGTCATCGCTTACCATTCACCGTCTCTATTTGTTCCCTTCTTCTGAGTTAATGTCTCATGCTTTGCAGAGCTCCAGCTCAGGAGGGTGATGTAAATGTATCCCACTCAGACGGATAATCATTTAGTCATTCAAAAGCGGACTGGGCCTCTGACTGCATGTAATTCTGAAAACCTCATTATCCTCTTTGCACGGCTCCCGTTCCACATTCACCTGCCTCTCTCCCAGGGACGTTCCTTTCAGCCGCGCAGAATTTTGCAACACGACGGCTCGCCTCTGTGATACATTTGAAATATTTGCATCTTTCCATGGAGAGGTGGTGAGAGTGGGGTAATGAAATTAGAGACTTGGCAAATTTGTCTGCTCTGTGGCTGAGTTCAATTACAGTAGGTCTGAGTTCTCGCGTGGTTTAATTAAAACACTGACGGTGGAATGGGGAGCAGATCTGGACAGCAATGGAGTGTACAGCGTCTCTACGCGTCTACAGAACATTTGGAGTAGAGCGAGTGGGAGACACAGAAATGAGGGGAGGGAATGTAATAAATTTAAACAACAGCTAGTCCTAATATTTCTTACAACCGGACATTTTGCTGTTTTGTATCTCTCCACCTGTCTGTGTTCACACTCTGTTGCTTGGTGAGAATACAATATAGTCTTCAATACAAAACAAAGAGATAATGTGAAAATTACATCCTAAAAATAGGCTTAATTATCATTAAATGTCTATTTATTCATTAAATGTCTGTTATTTTTGCGCACATATATGTGTATATATATATATATATATATATATATATATATATATATATATATATATATATATATATATATATCAGATATAATATAATATATAAAATATCAGAAATGCAAATACTATATATGTGCGTGTTTGTGTGTGTGTGTAATATAATATAATGCGTGTGTAATATAATACACACACTGTAATATAATATCGGGGGTCATATATAGAATTAATTAGAATTACATAGAATATAAAATTTATATATTTAATTATTAAATAATTATATAATAATTTCCTGAGACCCCTGAAAAAAAGCTTTGTGAATTTTGTATTTTTTTCATGTCATTACATTGTTTAGACTATAAGAAAAAAAATTGAAAAATAACATTTTTGAAAAATTATATTTTATTCATATTTTATTCTATGTCCTCTGTAGAGGACACTAGGACTCAGTTTTTCTAAAAATAAAATGGCATGAGTAGACATCAAAAAGGCAAAACAATGGGATTTTTTTTTTTTTAAATCACCCATCAATTTTTAGGTTTCAGGATTTTTTATACTAAACTTTAAGGATGATTCTCAACTATGTTATAAAATATATAGCAAAATGATTTGATATACCATTTTGTTTTATGCAATATGTGTGTAAAAAAAATTCCATAAACTGGTTTTCCCATTAAACACAGTCTATCTATACACTGTATCTAATTTGCATATTAATGTGTTGCTGTTGGGACAACATGTTGAAAAAAAAGAATTGTCATAATGGGAGTAAAAAATGGCCAGATTTTCATAATAATATCTAATATTTAAGAAGACAGTTGATAAATAATTAATTTTACTATTCAATTGTTATGTCTCCCAAAATGCATAATAAACGTGCTTTCAGTCATGGTGTCCTCTACAGTGGACATGTATGTCCACTCACTCACGTGATGTATGTCCACTCACTCACGTGATGTCCTGTTTCATAACAGGAGGTCATATTTGAATTTGAAAACCCATAACATTTTCCTGAGATGTTGCTTTATGACAAAAAATTTGAAAATTATTCAGATTTAAATGACAATTAAAAAATATAATCATATTTCCATAAGGATGTAAAAATTTTTGGCTAAATTAAATCTAGCCATTTTTAAAGACCTAGGAGAGGGAGTGATCATGGTGAAAACTTCCAAACATTTAGTATCTCTAAAGAGCCCTGAATTTGCTCTGTAAAGGACATCCAGACTTACAACTGTGACATGTGAGGTCTCAGAGAAATTCACTAAAATAGAATGTCCACTACAGAGGCAAAAACTCCATAGCTGGGTCTCAGGAGGATATATATATATATATATATATATATATATATATATATATATATATATATATATATATATATATATATATATATATATATATATATATATGGGTCTCATATATATGTATGTATATCTCTCTCTCACACACACACACACTAGTATTTGCATTTCTGATATTTTAAACAAACAAACACACCCAACCTGTAATGCACAGAAATGCAATTCCCATGACTACAAAGTGAGTGAGTGAATGAATGAATGAATTAATTAATGAAAATAAATAAATAAAGATAATTATAAAACAACAAAAAAACAATGTCCTCTCTTTTAAGTATTTTTTCATGCAAAATACTACTACTATTCTAAAGATGCCATATCTGCTATCTGCTGCTTTGCATAACAAACATATCCGAGCAAACATTTAAGCTGGTGCAACACTAACAAACGTTAATCATCTTAAATGTCTGCTCTGCTCCAAAGCGCCTCATCCTGCACCCAGATCCCTTTTGTGCTACAAAGTGCTTCTTATGTGATGCATAAAGTTGCACAATGGAGCTGTCACTAGTAATGGGTCTCTAAATAGCATGTTCTGCTTTATTAATCATAGTTAACATTATTGATGAGGGTTCGAGGCTTCGAGCAATGCACGTATAATGGTATTGTTCATAATATCTCTTCATAAGAAGAGATTTCCTCTAAACATGCAGATAGAAAGAACTAGAATGAGTGGGTGAGATGTGAAAGTTAATATATGATTTTTTTTTAAGGAGAAAAACATGATTTCTATCTATTTGAAACTGACTAGAGTTTAAAATTTCAAGGGTTACCAGAAGCAGCATAGTGGTGACTTTTTGTGAATTGTGAGCAATACCAGAAATTTTTTATTCATCGCAAGAGGATTTGCAAATTGGTATAATTTTCACAACACAAATAATGGCTCATCTTAATATAACTCTCAGAAACAGCCAATCTACATTAATCACGAGAATCCAGCAGACAATTCTCCCATTAATACTGAAAATCTAAGTGCTCTTATCACAATGTATTTAGGAGTTTTATTTCAGTGGAAAGCAAGCATGATTCAAAAAGAAAGAGAGAGAAAAATGATGACTATGTGCAAGTAAATAAAAAAAAGGAAAAATCTGAGAGTATCATCACTTACGTTGAATGTCAATAGTAACACTGGTCTCTTTCCCATTGGGTACGGCCTTGTTGGATGCCCGACAGATGATCTTCTGCCCGGTTTCAATGTTGGAGGCTGAAATGTACAGGTTGCTTACAGTGCTCTCCCTTCGCCCATCTCGAAGAAGAGTCTACAGGAAGAGAATAAAGTAGGGTTATAGACAGTTAAATTGTGCCTTATTTTATTTTATTTTATTTTATTTTTAAAAGGAAAAATTACATATACAATGTATTGTAATTAATCAAATCACATGCTATAATTATACAATATAATTTAATAAATAATTTAATAAGTTAATAATAATGCATAAAATGTATTAATTATTATTATTATTATTATTATTATTATTATTTTTACACAAATTAATAATAAAAAATAATAATAATTAAATAAATTCTTATTTGTTATGGATATGGATGCTACTCTATGGAAAGGAAGAGCTAAACTGGTGATTTTTCAGTTGCAGTCATGGGTGTTGAGGGTGAAAGACAGCACAAAAACAACATCATTCAAAATCAATCCCAAGGCTGGCATTCAAAAAAAAAAAAACACCTTTTCCCCCAGCTGCCCACAGGAAATGGAGACAAACAGTTTGTTCTGTGCTCATGGCCTCTCTGCACTTGGACCGATTGTTTTTGGGAGAAAACAGCATGTTTTGGGGCTCCTTTGTGCAGTTTGAGAGTGAAGCTTTGGTGCGTGGCATGTTGTACACCACAGAGGAAATCAATCTTCTTTTCCAGTGGTCATAGTCTGCGCTAGGCCTTGCCTGCCCGGCGTAGAGCTCCATCTGGAAGTGCTCGACAGAATCCACACTCTCTGCCACACAGCAATGACTCATAGAAAGGCAGAGAGAAAGAGAGATGCTAACCAGCATGGCCAACACAACAGTCACTCACCAAAATAAATTGGCCTTCCCAGCAGGCATTCTTCCTGGCTTGTGTTGCAGAATGACGGGTGAGATGCACCATGATACTCACTACTTCATCTCTCACTTTGTCTTTCTCTTTAATTCTATCTATCTATCTATCTATCTATCTATATAGATGGCTTCATGAAGGGCATCCACATTCTGGAACTGACGTCTGTTTTTGTAAATGTCACTTGCAATCCATCCCCAAACGTTCTTGATGGGATTTTAGAACAGGGGAACATGAAGGATGATCCAAGAATCAATGTTATTCTCCTGGAAGAGGTCCTTCATCAGGCGGGTGTTGTGAACTGCAGCGTTGTCCTGTTGAAAGACCCAGTCATTACCGCACAGACAAGGGGCCTCAGTCAAGAGGGATGCCTGCTGCAACATGTCCACATAGCCAGCCGCCGTTTGACGCCCCTGCACAACCTGAAACTCCATTTTCCCATTGAAGGAAAAAGCACCCCAGATCATGATGGAGCCTCCTCCACTGAGCCACGTAGAAAACATCTCCAGTGGGATCTCCTTGTCATGCCAGTAACGTTGGAAGCCATCAGGACCGTCCAAGCTTAATTTTTTTTTCTCGTCAGAGAATAAAACTTTTTTCCACTTTTCACTTTGAAGACGTTTTTTGTTCTTTAAGCCCTTCTCTCACAGATGCTGTCTTATGCTTATTGGGCTGCAGTCAGCATCAGTAAGGGCCTTAATTTTGGTTGAGGATTGGCCTGTGTCTTCATGGAAAACCCGTCAGATCCTCCGGCTCAGTGCAGGTGAATTTTTTTGGGTCAACCACTTGACTTTTTTGTCCTGTAACTCTCAGGATCTTTTAAGAAATGCAAAATTACTGTCTTACTGCGTCCAACCTCGGCAGCGATGGCGAGTTGCGCGAGGCGTTGAATGTGCACCTCAACAATACTGCCACGTTCAAAGACAGAAACCCCTTTTGCCTTTGCCATCAGGAGGTCATGACAGTGTGACTGCCTGAAGGACAATGACATGAAAGCCATATTTTTGTGCAGATTTTAACTTTTTAAGGCTATGGTCTTAAACTTCTGATCAGCTGATGAACAGCCTGTTTGAGTTTAAATGCAGTTTTCAGTAAATTGTCTACTCTCTATTTTTTGTCTCTTGCTCCTGTTTCTTCTTTTGCCATTTTGAAGCAGTACTTACAACCTGGTTATGATCCACCATTGCGAAATGCGAATACTTGTAATGTTTTCCCCGGTCTTAAGATTTTTTTCAGGTGTGTATATAAATAACATATAACATATAAATAAATAAATATCTATCTATCTATCTATCTATCTATCTATCTATTGTAAACTTATCAAAAATGTATTCATATATTTTAACATCTGTATTAGCAAATACTGTATATTTTGTGTATTTTTAAATGTATTTATAAATTTATATGTTTATATATTAAAAGAAAATCCCTCTCTCTAGTCTTTTTGGACAAGAACACTAACAGATAGCTTTCTCCAGTTATTAAAAATATATTGTACTTGTTCAGAAGCTTGTGGGTAACACCATTTATGTTTTTGAAAAGCTCACAACATATATGCTATGTTTTGGTATGTACATCTTGTTTTTATCACCAAAATATATCTATGTACATTGTTCACTTATGAAAGTGTAATTTCCAGCATGTGAAAGTGTTCCAGTAAAATGTCCCTTCAGCCAAACCCCCACAGCAGCCCATGGCCTTTTAATGCCAGAAGCGCTGACTTGCGTGGGTGGCCAGTCAAGACCCCATCTGTGTCTCTATAAGACCATGTATTAATATCATCAGCTCTCCCAAAGAATCTAGAAGAATAATGTACTTTTGAGCCATAATAGTCACTCGCTAATAATTAGTCACGTCATTGCACAGGCCAGTGATAGGGAGCTCGCTAATAGTAGTAATTACGTACTCATTTTTTTTTTCTTCTTTTTTGCCACCGATCTGAAATATAGTAATGAAACCTCACACTCACCATCCCACCAACAGAAAGGAAAAAGAAAATGAAAGTAAAAGAGTGTGAGACAGAAGAGAGGAGGAGAAAAAGAGAGAGGTATATATTTAAAACACACTGAGAATGTGTTATTATGGGTGCTGCAAAATCCTTGATAAAGAAACCCTTCCAGTAAAGCCACATTTCTCACCTTTCTCAAAACTGAAAATGAGGCTTTTCAGGTAGTCAAATAATCTTTAGTAAAACTACAAACATTGTTTTGTGACCTGTCTAAGCATAAATAAATACAATAAATAATAATAAATAAAAGTTACAACATCACCTTGAATAATTTTAATCGTCTGTTACTGCTGTGGGTTTCTTTTACACCCTCCATTTCAAATGATGATGAATCAACGTGTTGCCCTGTTCGATGCTAGCTAGCTAGGAGACTAGCTAGTAGCTTGTGTTGTCTGCTTTGCCTTTTTTGGCTATTGATGTGGGCTAAAATGTTTGTTTGTTATTTTAACTTACTATTTCTTAGCAAACTCATACCAATGAGTTACTTTTACTTATTCTTAGTTTTCACAATTTTGTAGTAAAGTCAGATGTCCGCACCAGACAATAAGGGTCAGTGGTATATGTTGACTAAAATATGCAATAAATATTAATATTAATATTAATATTTATTCGTATCAATATTAGTCTTACAATATTACTATTTCCCCCCTCATTGAATAAATAAAGCTCTAAATGATAAATTAAGTAACACGATCAGGCTCATTGGCAAGATTTCTGTAGAATGATATTCCGTTGCTTTTTGCACGTTTAGCAACACTTTCAAAATGAAATGTCCAGTGAGTGGCACTAAAAGCATATTCAGTTTTAGATTAATGTTAATCTGGCAACTTTTTACTACTTTGGTTGTTATATGTATCGTGGTGCTAAAAGTTTGATGCTCTATCAAACTTGAAAATAACGTCCCACCAACACTAAACCTAACCAATAGTGTTAACAAAAGCAAACGTGAAAAAAAATAAATAAATAAAAAAACATTTTCTGAAGCAACCATGTTAGCAAGTGTTTTAGCTCTTTTATAATGACTCGTGTTTTACAGGACTCATACCCGAGTGCTTCGTATCACAAGTCATTGCACTTGTGATACAAAGCACTCAGGTACGATTCCTGTACCGGGTGCGCTATCGAGCAAGTTTACTATGTCAGAAAAGCTAGACTTATAGAACTGGTTATGTGATGCAGATGTCAAAATGTATAAGTTTACAAATCATGCACTATGGTAAACGTGCAAGATACCTCACAAAAATATGTCTTTATAAATCAAGAATCTGCCCTTTAATCATAACTTATGTGGAAAAGAATAAAAAATGCTGTTGTTTTACTTCATGTCAGCTGGAAACTGCAGTGAATTTTCAGTTTGGAGTTTTGCAAAAATTTAAGCAGAGGCATGTTTTTAAATGAGCCTATGTTTGCATTAATACTTATTTTTAAAAAAAATAACTAAATAAAATAAATAAAAAATAAAAACCTAGGTAGACTGATTGCATTGCATTGTCACAGTGACTCTACTGAAATGGTTTCACCAAATGTAGGCAGTTCCATACTGTACTGCATATTGTGTTTGTCAGAAAGTGGAGCAGCGAGCGTGACGGCTGTTGCTCCGCAGACTAGGTGCTCACCTCACCAGCTGAAAGACACAAGCTGTCAGCCGCAGGATGTGTCAATGTAATATCCTGCCTGACACAGTCTGGATTGTTTCCCTCATTGCTCAGGGCCTGTCTGAAGTCATTAATCTTGAATGGGGCCTGAAACAGCCAAGGACTCAACACTTAACCAGGACCGGGCCGAAAATAGCTCCAAATTACAAATAGATAATTTCTGGTGGTGCAGCCTGGAGCGTGTCAGCTCTCTCTACAGGAAGTGAAGGCTGGAAATCAGGAGTGGAGAATACAGCTTAAGAATGAGGCCCGAGACAGAATTAGAAATGTCAAAACTAGACGTGTGTTTTAAGGCACAATGCCTCAGCTGTATGTGCATGTCAAATGGGCCTGTCCCTTGTCAAATGTCAGAATCTGAAAATAAAGTGTCTGTGTTGGCCTCATCTAGCCGTTTACTCGGTTTAAAGGTTAGCAAATGTCAGTAAACATCCTTTTGAAGTGTGCAGACAAAAATTGTGTGAAATTAAGGTTGACGCCTGGAAAAAAAAAAAAAAAGCGGCAGCGATTTGCTGATTAGACCTCAAGGCGCACTGATACTAATAATTTAGGCAACATTAGCATGTCGTCGCAAAGTCCCTTAACACGTTTTTAAATGCAGGCCGTCGCTGGAAGGTGTTTCGAATCAGCCGTAATAATTGAGGACCGGCACGGCCACACGTTTCGCCGCCAATTACCACGTATTAATTTCACTATGAGAGAGATAAGTGTTCTGCGGCATTGTTTTCCCATCTCCCTCAAAAGGAGTGTAAAGTTCTGTCTCTGTTCCTGGGGTTAAAAGCCATTTTTTGATTAACTAATTTAATCCTGCACTTCCAGTTCTGATTAATTTCCACCATTTTACGGTGCAATTAATTAGATGCCTTTTTACTTCTCTCCTCTCCCACTTTTAATTTCAGTGGCAAAACCACAAGAAGGTTAATTAAGAGGGGGGAGCTGAGGGGAGGGGATAGAAGTGAAGGGGTGGAGGCAGACTGATGTTTCAAGGATTAACAGAAGAGGCTAAATTTGGCAAAGAGAAAGTGTGAAGGCGACAGTCGAGCTCTTGTGTCTGCGGAGCTGCGCCGCATGCTACCTGCTACAGCAGCATGAAACAATTTGCCACTTTCAGTTTGATACTAAAGTTAATTAGAACTCTATCTGAAATATTGAAATATTCTCTCACGGTGGGCATTACTATTTTAAAGCCTGCACTAATTATACAGAAACTTAAGCAGGGATGAAGTCTTGGGGGTAAAATTAAATTTGAGAGACAGATGAGGAGGGAAAGGCAAAGTTTTGAGGAGTTGGGGAGGAGGGAGAAAAAAAAATAGTAAAAAATAAAAAGGTCAGTTGTTCAGGTCTGTGGAGAAAGCCAGCTGTACAAGTGAAAATCATACAGAGAAAATGGAATATGGGAAATCATGGACAGTAAGTTGACAGAGTGTCCCAACTATGTCCCAACTATCCCAGTGTCAGCTATTTCTCACCTAGAAAAAAAAGCCACTTTTGCCCTTGCGGCCATTGATTAAATTCTATGAATTACAAGAGGTTTGATGATCCCAAAGCACATAAAAACAAACGATTCTTAAGACGTACTTACACTAATTGTGCTACAGTTTTTATCTATCTATCTATCTATCTATCTATCTATCTATCTATCTATCTATCTATCTATCTATCTATCTATCTATCTTCCCAAATAAGGTTTAATCCTCCCAAAGGAATGCAAAACAATGGGCTTATGAGTACTTGTACTTATTAAAATAATGTATTATGTCACATAGGGCTGCACGATATATCGCATGCGATAGTCATGCGAATCTCATCAGTAAAGCCGGTTCTGTGATTACAAATAAATCTCTATCACCTGTTTTCAGATGGAGCGGCATTTAATACACAGAGCCATAGTTCACTGACAAGCTACGCAATATCACGTTCACTATCGCATGCGATGCATCTGCGATTTTGAGCGCGAATTGCGTAGCTTGTCAATGAACTACGGCTCTGTGTATTAAATGCCGCTCCATCTGAAAACAGGTGATAGGGATTTATTTGTAATCACAGAACCGGCTTTACTGATGAGATTCGCATGACTATCGCATGCAATATATTGTGCAGCCCTAATGTCACATACTGTATTACAGGTTTCAACAATCATTTGATACTACATTTTGGTATCTCACAAAGGTTAGATAAGTTAAGTTGCAAGTGTACATTTTGAAATTTTGTACCTGAGGAAGTACTATTGGGCTATATTGCCAAACACTTTCCATACAATCACTATTTAAAAAAAAACAAAAAAAAAACAAACAAAAAACCTTTGTTTCGTTGACATATCATAAGATTTTAAAATTGAAATATTAATTAATATTGGTTTTATCTTTAAAATAGGTGATTGTTTTGGTGTGCCGGTTCCAAAAGACAATTTGGACTCCCCAAAATGATCCACAACACAAAACGAACTATAGAAAGTCTTTTTAAAATGTTGACCTCTTTTAAATTTGTTTAAAAATTCACACACTTGGCAAAATCCTCAAAACACTGAATTTCCTCCATCCCATCCATATGCTGCTTTGCCGTTGTTGTGTCTTATCGTCACATCTACAGCAGCATCAGTGTTTTACGGCAGCTCATCAGGTAATGACATTCAGAGGCCAATAGAAAAAAACTACATCTCAGCAATGTAAGAATGACACATTAGTCATTCAAATCATTAAGCGTCTCCAGAAATGCCAGTCCAATAGAAAGACATATTCACTGCATACTTCATGCAGACATTGGCCTTCATTTGTCCCGATTATGAGCCTGATGAAGGGGGAGTGTGAGAGAGTTTCCGCTTGTCCCATTATTCAGACCAAGCGATTGTGGCTTAATTGACTGCATTGCTTTTTAATAGCATGAATAGAGATATTAGAAAGCTCAACTGCCTGCATCTATCACGATGCCCTGTCCCTCACACCCATCATCACGATAACCGCAAAAAAACGAGTTCTTGTCTTCCGATTAGCGGCGCTTCCTTTAGCGAGTGTGCTGATGAGCAATACGACATTCAGTTACACCAGCTAAATCAATGGTGTTTATCTGCTCTTTAGAAACAGCCAATAATCAGATCAGGTAGAGGGAGGAGTAGCGTTAACTTTAGCCGAGAGGATCTTGCAAGCACTGTTTATTTATATGGCTGTGTTGATTACACGGCTGCTGCTTTCTACCTCAGACTGACCCCGGTAGAAGATTGGAAGGGAAAGCTGAGCTGAAATGAGTTTTGATTGCATTAAAGCAGAATTCTGACACTTGGATTTGGGCTAGATCACATATAAATACAATCATCAGCTGCATATAGGGGAGGGAAACCTTTTATAGGAGGAACGTTCAAGGGGGGAAAAAAAATAATTCGGGAAAACAATATGGCTTTGCCTTATCTTGCCATCTGTTTGTTTGTGTTGACACATTTTGCAGGGTAAGGAGGACAAACATGTCTCTGTCATTTCAGTTAGAGGCTGGATTTCCAGGGATTTTCTTCCAATCAAATGGAGCCAAGGGCTAAAGCGAATGACTGCAGATGGTGCAAGCAATCATGACCACAGATGGCTCTCACGACGAGTGGCCATTTCATATGAAATTGAAGAAAACCTGCATTATTTTGCCACATGAATAAATAATAATAAAAAAAATAATAAAATAAAAAAATAAAATAAATAAATAAAAATGCTCAGAAAAAGATAGATCTCAGACAGATTTAAGTCTAGTTTTTGCATCTGAATATACACACACGCTTTTGTACCGTTAGGTACCAATATGGACCCTTTAGGTACAAAGGTCTTTTGAAAATGTACATCCTCAGTGACAGCTTTTGTACTTTTTTTTTTTTCTTTCTTTTTTCTAAGAGTGTACAGGGGTTAGACAAAAAATGTGAACACTTTGGAAATATGCAATATTTCTTTATGAATGTTTTACCACTATTTGACTTTATTCCAATAAGCTTGTAAGCTGTGTTGCATTCATACAACTTCTGAATAGTCTTCAGCTGAATGTTCTCACTCTTCTCTCCAAAACTATCCATAGTGGTTTAATAATATTCAAGTCAAGTGATTTGTCTGGACAGGGCAGATGTTGAAGATCGTCTTTGTGCTCCAACTGTCCAGGTTTTATAATCATGACTTCATTTTTTAGCATTGGTGTCTGTGATTAAAGTTTTAGCAGTTGCAATTCTTCCATGGATGTTGGCATTGTGAGCTCTCTTTGGTTGTTTTTGTGGAAACAGGGTCTTTAAATCAAAAATTAAGGTTCACTTTCACTTTACTGTGGTAGTTCTTTGTTGTACTTAGTATTTGATGGTCCATATCATTTACTTTTGGTTTTCAGCTACTGTTCTTCTTCGCAGATGAAGTCTTGTCATGCTTTGTGTCTTACATGTTACAGATGCTACTGCTAAATGGGACAAATCACTTTTCACACACGATCTGCAACATATTGCCTTCATGAATGATCCTAAACCTAACCCTAACCGTAATTTATCCTTAAAATCAGAGAGAAATGATAGCTGAATAACAAGGGTGTGGAAGCACCTAACCCTGGTTGTCAGCCTAAAACTGACATTTCTGTTCCAGAATCAACAAGTATGGTTAATATAATATATACTGTCATATTTATATATTGAAGTGGCTAGTGGGACACTAATAAATAGCAATTTCAATTCAAATCTTACCTTAGAGTACGTGGCTCCATTCAGCACCTCTCCATTTCGGATCCAGATGATCGAGGCAGCGGGTTTGGCATTGTCTGCGTGACACGTCAGATTGAGGGGGTCGCCTGCTCTCAGGCTCACCACAGGCCCTCCGATGATAACGGGGTCGTCAGGTGGAACTACACAAGACAGAAAAGAAAAATAATGTTGGGAGTTCTGCCAAGATACCGAAATCCGTACTCAAAATTCAGATATTTCAAAATGAACTCGTGCTACAGTATGAACCTTTGAGCTGCAAGATTTTCCTCTGGGAAACGCTAGACTTACACAACATCCAAAGGTTAGCGAGTCACTGCCAGTGCCTACACATTTTAATTTAGATCATTTCATATCATCTTCACTGGGAGAGAAATTCTGCAACTGGAAAACAATTTTCAGTAACACTTTCTATGAAGCCTGTATTTATAATACATTATAAGGGTATTCTTAAGGCATTATAATGAATGCATAATGCATTATAAATAACTTTATAATACGTTGTATCATCTCATTAATATTCATAAGAACAGTTTTAACGTGTTATAATATTTAGTTATTTGTGGTTATAGCTTTTAAGAGTATGATAATTTATAACACACAATGAACACGATGCAGCCACATAAGTTACAATGGATTATATTTCTCATAGTTATAATGCATTATAAGTCTCATATCTTGCCATTTTACTTATGGTACTTTACTTAAAGCAGACAAATACCACTTATAAGTAATAATAATAATAACAATACTAATTTTTTCTCAAACAGCCATAAGATCAGATATCAGATCAGAAGAATGTGTAGTATGACCCATTTGCTTTGAACATTTTTTTTTTTTTTTTATGTCAGTTTGATTATTTTGATGGTAACCTTTAGACAGCTGTTGATAAGTAACCTTGCAACTACATGTCAACTAGCCGTCATTAGAGTATTAGTAGTGTGTCTGCTAAATATATGCTAACACTTTATTTTGATGGTTCCTCAACAGACATACTGAGTATAGGATACTTTGCAAGTATGTGAACATTCTACCTACCCTACATAAGTCTACTAATACTCTTAGGTTTATATAATAAACATGGCATTTTTTTCAGTTGAAAGTATTAGCTAGCTCACATTAGCCTCAATATTAGCCTCACAGGAAACACTCAAATAACACTCAGCACCTAACCACTCACAAGTTAAATTGTAAAGATGTTGAAAATTGTTGTTATGATTATTCATGAGATGTTATAACACATTATAAGTTTTTATTTTTTATTTTTATTTTTATTTTTTTATAATGCATTATGCATTCATTATAATGCCTTAAGAATACCCTTATAATGTATTATAAATACGGGCTTCATAGAAAGTGTTACCCAATTTTCTAATGTGTGATGGTATTCTGAACTGAACAGTGTGGGCCGAGCATCAAGGAACGAGGCTTGATCATAGAGTGGTTCAATTTTATCTACATTTAAAGAGAGCAGGTGTGATTTGTATGTATGTATGTGGAAGCCATCATCGCAGTGAGCGAGGAGCAGCCGAATGTGCACGTGAAACGGACGTAATAACGCGAGTGAGGACTGAGGGGGCGTAGAGGCAATCTAAGAGCAGCCAGGAGACATTGTGTGAGGGCTGTTAAGACCATCAGAAAAAAAAAAAAAAAAAAACAAGTTCGTGAATGGCACTGATTGCTCTCTCTGTTTAACACACACCCAAACCCGATCATCCTGGGTTTTATTCAAACTCCAGTGAATTATTGATCGCCCTGCATGCTCATTACCGAACAGATCTGGGGCAAGAGAAAATCAAAGTTAGTAAGCAGCCAGCGGAGAGAAGTTGAGAGCGAAAGAAAGAGAAAAGGAAACAATGAGGGGAGGTCACGGCAAAGAGAAAGATAATTACAGTCAAGGGGTTGTTCAGAATTTCACGTCGCTGAGGACTTGAATTAGCCTGAAAAAAAGAAAGCTGTTCAATCTTTGCCTACACTGTTAAAAGTATTCAGTGAGTATGTTCAGCTGTGCACACAAACAATATAAATTATTCCCACAGATGAAATTTTAAACATCTGGAATTAGAGAACAAGTCTGGGAAGACAAAAAAAGCCATGTGTACACTGTACAGTTTTCTGTAATTGTTGATGGTCAGGTTGTATGACGTGACTTCAGTGCAATCCTGGTAAAACTGTAAAACATCAACTGTATAAGATATTCATCTTAGCTAAGACTTTGGTCATGACTGACGGTGTTGACTAGGCATTTTAGTTTACAGTGGTTCCTGAGCAAGTCTCAGTTCTCTGATACAGGCAATGGGTGCAACGGTTCAAGGTTAGGGTCTTCTAGGTCTGGCACCACTGAGTCACAAAAGTAAGGTTTCTATTGAAGGATAATTTAGGCATACACACACACACACACACAAAAAGGGAATATCGTATATCAAACATAATACAAAACTCTCCATCAAATGTGCTAAATATTTCAAAATAGTTCTTTATGAGAAAATTGGTGCAAACCAGAAATGGAAGTTGTAGTGACTGGGGAAGCTGTGGAGGCTCTTTATTGAATGTAATAAATTACTAGAAGTTTTGTGACAGTCTTTGGCATTTCAGATGTTTTCTTTGAGCTCATTATTCAGATCATGGAAAATTAGACACATGATTTTTCTCAATGCTTATTTAGGGATTTCTAAAGTGTTTCCATTGTAGTTAATGCATCTTAAATCAAGTGGCACACACATTAACTACATAAATATGCACAAATCAAGTGGGTGCATTTAAAAAAAAAAATATTTGCATTTTTTCTATCTAGCATTTTTTTTTTTTAATGCAGTAACCCAAAAATCAAATACAATAATATGTAATGTTGCTGAGAGCTCTAGTTGCATTAAAAAAACATGTCGATGACCATCCACCACTTCTTCATATCCTCCTCAAAAACCAAAAAGACAAACAATAAAATGAGGACTGATAACAATGATTCATCTTCTCTTTAAAGTTTTACGTAACTCTGGTACGGTTGAATGGATAAACCAATGAATGGATGACCTTAAGTGCACGTGTAGTTTTGTTTACAATTTCTGGTTCGCTTGCTAAAAGAGCAGTGTGAAAGCAAACTGCACCAAACAAAAAAAAATCAACATTGTATTTGGTCCAGACCAAAGCAAGTGAACTAGCGGACTTTAGAATACACCCTAAGTGACTTTTTTTATTAGTAACTTTCTCAGTGTGGCTGTCAGAGCAGGGCAAAGATGAAGAAATGCGTTTTCTCATTCTATCAGCTAAATCGCAGCTCCAATTAACTGCTTTTAGTAGCAAAAATGATAGGGACTATAGAAGGATTCTTTTTCTGCTAGATTTTGTTTTGAATTTAATCTCACCCAATTACTAAAAGAAGGATTGCATATCTCAAAAGGGGTTATTTGATCTCCTAATATGGAACCAAAACAATTACACATCTAAAAAAGACAGCTTTGGGATCCAAGACAAGTCGATGAGTCTGTATTTCTCTTCGTAGACCTCAGCGTCCCACAGCTGTATGCTGTTCGTCTGCCTGTCACTACTGATGGCTGAGCCCATGCACTACAAATGGCACTGATCATTAAAGGAAGGAGCTGTTATTTCGAGCAGTGGCGTTGAGGTTTTGTCAGACATTCCCTATCTAATTTCAGCTCTCCCAGACACTTTTAGTCTGACAGCGGTACAAAGGGCAACCCTGTAGCCATGCAAGCCATCATCATTACCAGCCTGTTTGCAAACTCTGCATCCCCTAATGGCTCCAAATTTGCGCTTTACCGCAGTCACTCAATAGATTTCTCATGAGTCGGTCAGCAGTGCGGATTGATCGCTCCTTTTTAATTACTGGCCAATGGGCTGCAATTCTTCCACCTTCCACTTGGCTGGGAAAACCTTAATCCATAATTCTGTCTTTATATCCTGCGTGTCCTCATTTATTGTCTTTTAGCGCTTTCTCAGTTGCTTTGCAGTTTGAATGAATTCTACTTCACTGACTCACCATCATTTCATTCCAAAACTCATCTAACTTTCTTTCCTTGAAACAACGCAAATGGAGTCATTTTACAGACTTTCCTTTGTAACCGAAGATGGATGCTGTTCAGCTGCAAAAATGGCAAAAAGCAACATGAAAGTACCGTAAAACTAGTAAATCTGATGTGCTTGGTCTTCTGAAGTCTTATAGTATGAGATACAAACACATACAGGTGCATATCAATAAATTAGAATGTCGTGGAAAAGTTTGTTTATTTCAGTAATTCAACTCAAATTGTGAAACTCGTGTATTAAATAAATTCAGTGCACACAGACTGAAATAGTTTAAGTCTTTGGTTCTTTTAATTGTGATGATTTTGGCTCACATTTAACAAAAACCCACCAATTCACTATCTCAAAAAATTAGAATATGGTGACATGCCAATCAGTTAATCAACTCAAAACACCTGCAAAGGTTTCCTGAGCCTTCAAAATGGTCTCTCAGTTTGGTTCACTAGGCTACACAATCATGGGGAAGACTGCTGATCTGACAGTTGTCCAGAAGACAATCATTGACACCCTTCACAAGGAGGGTAAGCCACAAACATTCATTGCCAAAGAAGCTGGCTGTTCACAGAGTGCTGTATCCAAGCATGTTAACAGAAAGTTGAGTGGAAGGAAAAAGTGTGGAAGAAAAAGATGCACAACCAACCGAGAGAACCGCAGCCTTATGAGGATTGTCAAGCAAAATCGATTCAAGAATTTGGGTGAACTTCACAAGGAATGGACTGAGGCTGGCATCAAGAGCCACCACACACAGACGTGTCAAGGAATTTGACTACAGTTGTCGTATTCCTCTTGTTAAGGCTCTCCTGAACCACAAACAACGTCAGAGGCGTCTTACCTGGACTAAGGAGAAGAAGAACTGGACTGTTGCCCAGTGGTCCAAAGTCCTCTTTTCAGATGAGAGCAAGTTTTGTATTTCATTTGGAAACCAAGGTCCTAGAGTCTGGAGGAAGGGTGGAGAAGCTCATAGCCCAAGTGAAGTCCAGTGTTAAGTTTCCACAGTCTGTGATGAATTGGGGTGCAATGTCATCTGCTGGTGTTGGTCCATTGTGTTTTTTGAAAACCAAAGTCACTGCACCCGTTCACCAAGAAATTTTGGAGCGCTTCATGCTTCCTTCTGCTGACCAGCTTTTTAAAGATACTGATTTCATTTTCCAGCAGGATTTGGCACCTGCCCACACTGCCAAAAGCACCAAAAGTTAGTTAAATGACCATGGTGTTGGTGTGCTTGACTGGCCAGCAAACTCACCAGACCTGAACCCCATAGAGAATCTATGGGGTATTGTCAAGAGGAAAATGAGAAACAAGAGACCAAAAAATGCAGATGAGCTGAAGGCCACTGTCAAAGAAACCTGGGCTTCCATACCACCTCAGCAGTGCCACAAAATGATCACCTCCATGCCACGTCGAATTGAGGCAGTAATTAAAGCAAAAGGAGCCCCTACCAAGTATTGAGTACATAAACAGTAAATGAACATACTTTCCAGAAGGCCAACAATTCACTAAAAATGTTTTTTTATTGGTCTTATGAAGTATTATAATTTGTTGAGATTGAATTGGTGGGTTTTTGTTAAATGTGAGCCAAAATCATCACAATTAAAAGAACCAAAGACTTAAACTAGTTCACTCTGTGTGCAATGAATTCATTCAATACACGAGTTTCACAATTTCAGTTGAATTACTGAAATGAATTAACTTTTCCATGATATTCTAATTTATTGAGATGCACCTGTAACATGTCAAATTGTTAATGTGGCATATCCACTCGAAGAGATTTTCAGCAAATAATGACTTAAATGTTGGGATTTCCATCTCACAAAGCTTACGTTACGAAAGTGATTTTTGGAGCTAGCAGCATTTTTGCTTCCTTTTACTGTCATTGTATGGGACATACAATCTTGTTTCGTGCTGCATGGAAGAAAGAACATTTTACGAGTTTGGAATACGTTTGTTTAGGGTTTGTATAGAATGTTTTCTGTACAGAGATTTTTTTTTTTTTTTTTTTCCCCACAATGTCGTGACATGTGAAGTCAGAGTTCATTAAAGAGCTAAAATATCACTGAACAGAGGAGCAATTTCACAGTGGATGTATTTGTACAATATCTAAGGTCTGCTGGGTATGGCATGTTTTCAAAAACCTTTATTAAATACTAAAACAATCTGTAGCAAGAGACAAGGCCAGATCTTGCAAGACCTGGCTCAAGGTGACAAGACTCTTAACTTGTAGTGTGTGACTGAAGAAAACAATAAATTACATGCAGGCAAATGGATTTGCAATTAACCAAATGGACTGAAACATTGGCTCAATCAACTGGGGACCTTGAATTCTAGCAACAAGCTTTTTAAATCAACTGGATGGGCGATGTTTCAGTTCCAGGAGCTAAAAGGAAGGATGTGAGAGAGATGTGGGTTTGATGCTATAATAATTGCAGGGGTGGAAATCTCACTTCATTTACAGTGGGCTTCTATGGCAGTGGCTTCACAGGTAGAGTTATTGACATCAAAAACAAGATTTGGAAGAGTGAGGTGATATGGCCTGTAATCCAGTGCACGGCTAGAAGAGCAGGGCTTCTGGGATGGGGGGGAGCAATCTGTTGGGAACCGAATGGGTGAGGTGGTGTTTTGCCTCCACTGACGTGTCTGGCACAACAATGAGGCCCGTCTGTTTCAGCAACGGCTCCCGTCACCTGCTCACGCGGCTGCTATGGGCTGTGATAGATAGATCAGCAACAAAAAAGAAAGAAGAGGAAATGCAATCGAAAACATGCCAGGAATGGAGACAAGTGACATACGTGGCTCACTGGCCCAAATCAAAGCTCCCTTCACAGCGCTGTCACTAATGTGTTGCTTTGCGGGAGGCAGAATTCGGCGGTAAACAAACTGATCCATATTCTCTCTCCATTTCATGCTCTCTCCATTTCTTTCGCTTCTCTCCATTTGGCAGGGGCTGTACGTGTACGGTTTCAACGCCTCGATGCATGAGTGATACCTGGCCAGATTGCCCGAGTTATAGCAGAATGGAGTCAGGGGTTGGGAAACCAAAGGTGATGGAAAGAAAATAAGATTTACCTTTGAATAAGTATCAAAGTGTGCAGGAAATAGAGGTGCTGGGGCACCAACGGTGAGCATGGGCTGGGTTTTGGTGTGACCACTACAAGCAGACTCATTTTGTTTTCTGAGAGGATTGTCATGGCTTCTGACTACGCAGTAGGTTGAAAAAGAGAGGAGAGAGAGAGAGAAAAAGAGATGAGATACGGTTAGAGTTCCTCTACTTAAAGAGGCGTGGTGGGGTCAGATCATGAATAGGTGGTGGTTAGAAGCTGGTGGAGTGTTTATGATGGTGTGGAGATGACAATGAAGCGGTAAAAAGACCCACCACCATAAGGTGCACTTTGGAGTAGGCAGCTGTGGCTGACGTTGAGAAGGTTAGTAACTATTTGTTTGGTCAACCAGCATCACTAGGAAGACCATAGAGGTCAGTGAACTTCACCGCAAGGCAGACCACCATACAGATCAATTATGTATAAGAGTGTCCGTAATGGAGGAGGAAAAATGTTATTATTTTTCATAAATATTATATTTTATGTTATGTTATATGTTATGTTATGTCTATCTATCTATCTATCTATCTATCTATCTATCTATCTATCTATCTATCTATCTATCTATCTATCTATCTATTCCTTATTTCTTCGGTTTCTGTAATGTTGATTAGACCAAATGACTTTGATTTGGCAGACTTTTTTTTCATATATTAAGAAGTACAGCTGCTTTATTTAAATTATAATACCCTTTTTGACAAAATAATTCTAAAACGTTATGCTAAACTACTTAATAATGTTTTCTATCCAACAATTGAATTCAGTTTTTTATTTTTTAATACTATCAGTACAGTTGTGTCCTAATATTTACTCTGTCTTCCAAAAATATCATAATGAATTTTAATTCATAAATTAAAAACATTCTCATCATAAAAGTATGTAATAAATTATAATTTAAATGTATTTTTGAATAACTTAATATAAACATGGAAAAATCAGTGCAGATCAAAGCTAGGCGTATGATCTACTGAAAAAGGAATTGACCAAAGCCAAAAGTGTCCCTTTGTCCTTACTCAACATGTCAAAGTGAATTACATCACAGAAACACTGACAGCTTGACGTTTGTAAGTAAGAGAACATCTGTACAGACTCTCGTCTGTCATTCAGGTCACAGGAGTGTGTTTCCAGATGTGTCTGAGGTCAAAGCCCAGCAGAGTGGATCTCCCAGCAAAGCTAATTGTCCGTTTAAATAACATCTGCTTGATTTTTGTTCACAGTTACATGTGCAGTAGTTCAAACATAATGGTACATAAACCAGCTATTTAATCAATTTAGTCTCTAATATTTGATTTAGTAAGAATCATCTTTCAACAAACGTGCACAAACACAGACTCTGGGTCTATAGGATTTGGAAAGCTCTGAATGTTTGCCAACAACTGTTGGTCCAAAAGAGTTGTGAAAATTTGCATTGGTTTTCAACGAGGGGGTTTTATTGTTGTTAATATGTTTCTTAACTTACTTTTAATTGCAATTCAGGTCAAAGTTTCCAAGTCAAAGTTTATAAGAATGGTTTGTTGTTTTCCTAAGGGCTGAAAAAATGTACTTCTAGGTTTGGCGTGTTTGTTTTCATTTGATTCACATTTAGTCGATTTTTAAAAACATCCTCTCTTGTGGAAAAAGAGATTAAATAAAGTTTGATTGTGTTCAGGGCATCACACTTGTGTGGAAATGAAATCTGGATCCGAATTGATAACCTTTGTTTATCTTCATAAGACTATAAGCATGACGTTTTTGAAAAGATGTCGAGCGGTTGCATCTCGTGATTTGCAATTAAAAGTTAATAATCTCCATGCCTTGAAGCTGTTTATCAAATCATAGGCTAAGACGTTGAGATTTCCAAATGCGAAGTAATACAGATTCCAAATTCTTCACCTATTTATTTTTCCCGCAAGGACACTTGATCTTCCATTAGTTATGAAATCATAATTATTAATTTGTGCAAAAGGGAATGAGAAATGAGTGGGGTAGATTTAGCTCTCGCGTCTTCCAAGGATTTAATCCTTTGAAAAGCAAATATTTTCAAATGGGCAATTTCATCACTTATAAGATAACAGACTATAAGATCATCTGAATACTTTGCTGTTACTTTGCATATTGACTTTTTACTTGTAGGGAACGAGCAATGAGAACCATTAACAAGACAATTAAAGAGCAAAATTGAGTTTAAGGGTGGTCATGGAGAGTTGGGGTGAAAAAGTAAATTGCTAGGAGGACAAATGTATAAGAGTTTTGTAGAGTGGTAGAAATTGATAATGGCTTTGCAAAAAACACTCAAAGCTAGAAGTTCTGAACCCCCAGGTGAGAAATAAATGCATTCAAAATCTTCAGAAGTATGGCAGCGGTAAGTAACCTTTCACTAGTTTCATAAGGCCAGATGCAAGCTCTCTCCCTCCATTACTCTGCAGTCCATTTTCTCCCAGGCTGAGATTAATGTTGAGGGGACACGTGAGAAGACAAGGATGGCTATCTTCTGGAGGGGTATATAATTAGCCCACAGGGCAACTGCTAAAAGTATTGCTTTTTCTTCATAACTAATTGAGAATAGGTGACCTCCGGAGGTCAACCACAATCCCAAAACCCACATGGGAGTTCTGCAAAGGTAGTTCAAAATTCAGATTCTACCATCTCGTGTCACTGCGGACATGATGCAGGTTTCTCTTTGAAGAAGGAAAGGATTTTTTTTTTTTCTTTCCCAAGAGCTTTTCCCAAGGTTTTCAGGCAAGCAACCATAAGTGGTTCAGAAATTTTGTATTCAGGATAATTCACAGAGTTGGGATTCAGTTTTCCCCACTTTCAAGTGCTTGATCAGATATCAAAGCCTTTAGCGGGATTGGCTGATCCGGACTGTGCTGAGCTCTGTAGAGAGTACACCTGCCCTAACCTCAGCCTCCAGTCTGTATGTGAGGGAAGGCTGAGTCATGAAGTGAGGGGCTGAGGGACCACTTCAGCTGTCAGGTAAGAAATACTGGGGAGATGGGGAGTCACACTCCCATTCCTGTCATCAATACGGTTCAGACCAGGCTTCTTGACATTGTAAAAGACAGCCCAGAGATCACTCTGCTACAGAGCTCGCATATATTACAAGTACAGGTTAGAAGATTTGGTCACCCATACTCTCCAAAAGCTTGAGGCTTAAGTGGATAACTGCTGCCAATGTGTGTGATGAATGCATGCTCCTTAGTTCGTCAAGGTGTTTTTTTTTTGTTTGTTTGTTGGTTTCTTTTGCACCAAAAACAGGCATAATTCAGTTCTTTATGAATATTTTCTTATAATTTCAGATCCTCATTGTTAATGTTTGAGTCCAAGGATCTGCAGAGTGGCAGGTGCTACACAGGAATCTTATCTTCAGTTTTTTTTTTTTTTTTTTTTCTGGTTTTAATAATAGAAGTATTACCTCAACTTCATATTGTTTTTACCTCACTGAGACTAAGCCACATTATAAGCTGGGTTTCCATCCAAAGTTGTGAATTTAACTTATGCACAAAATCGGAATATCGCATGAAACATTTGCAATTAAAGCACCATTTCCATCCAACAAATTGTTCAAATAAACTGACATTATATATCACTAAGAAAAGTAGGAGAAGCCACTGAATATAATAATTTTCATGTATAGTAAATTACTTGTGGCTCAGAGCGAGCAGATGAAACAATAAATGCAGTCATTGCTTTTGGAGCTGGATGCCTGCTGTTTGGGAACACAGTCATGCAAGACAGTTTTGGGAGGCAATTATACAGTAATAATTTGATGACAGGCTTTGCTTGAGCATTTCAGAATGACCATAACAACATTGCAGATGCTGTGTAACAAGATCGGCCCGCTGGCTAGTCAGGTTATGCTGTCCCGTCGCGCAAAGTCTCATGACTGTTTTGATGCACATGGAAAAATATATTTGGTAAGTGCGTTTCTATCTCCTGTTATTCACATTAACCCTTTTTGCACAAATCAAAAACCACCTCAACCGAGCGTAAAACCTTTTTGCGAACTAAGGAATTTTTTTCCTGATTAATCACTCGTTTCTGATGTGATACTTCAAATTGCGCAGAAAAACGGTGATGGAAACATAGCTATAGGCATTATTGACATCTAAATGTTGTTGTTCATGTGTTCAAATATATTCCTTTGACTGACATCTAGTTTAGAATGAGTTGTTTGGTAACACTTTCTATGAAGCCCATATTTATAATACATTATAAGGGTATTTTTAAGGCATTATAATGAATGCATAATGCATTATAAAAAACCTTATAATATGTTATATCGTCTTATGAATATTCATAAGAACAGTTTTAATGTATTATAATATTTACTTATTAGTGGTTATAGCTTTTAAGAGTATGATGATTTATAACACACAATGAACATGTTGCATCCACTTAAGTTACAATGGATTAAATTTATCATAGTTATAATGTATTATAAGTTGTATATCTTGCCATCTTTCTTATGCTACTTTACTTAAAGCCATCAATGACCACTTATAAGTATAGTAATAATAATAGTAATATTTTTTTTTTCTCTCAAACAGCCATAAGATCAGATATCAGATCAGATGAATGTGTAATATGACTCATTTGCTTTGAACTATTTTTATTTTAATATCAGATTGATTATTTTGATGGTACCCTTTAGACAGCTGTTGATAAGTATCTCTGAAACTACAAGTCAACTAGCAGTCAGTGGAGTATTAGTAGTACAGTAGTGGTCAGAATTGTTGGTACCCTTGGTAAATATGATCAAAGAAGATTAAAATTAATCTGCATTGTTAATCCTTTTGATCTTTTATTTAAAAAAAAAAAATCACAAAAATCTAACCTTTTTTGGATAAGAATTTAAAATGGGAGGAAATATCATTATGGAATAAATGTTTTTCTATAATACACGTTGGACACAATTATTGGTACCCCTAGAAAAGTTCAAAAGGATTAACGATGCAGATTAATTTTCACAGCCTTCTTTGATCATATTTACCAAGGGTGCCAATAATTCTGACCACTACTGTACTACTAATACTCCACCGACTGCTAATTGACATGTAGTTGCAGAGTTATTTATCAACAGCTGTCTAAAGTGTAAATCAAAATAATCAAACTGACATTAAAATAAAAACAGTTCAAAGCAAATGTGTCATATTACACATTCATCTGATCTGATATCTGATCTTATGGCTGTTTGAAAGAAAAAAAAATATTACTATTATTGTTACTATACTTAGAAGTGGTCATTGATGGCTTTAAGTAAAGTAGCATAAGAAAGATGGCAATATATGAGACTTATAATACATTATAACTATGATAAATTTAATCCATTGTAACTTAAGTGGATGCAACATGTTCACTGTGTGTTATAAATCATCATACTCTTAAAAGCTATAACCACTAATAAGTAAATATTATAATACATTAAAACTGTTCTTTTGAATATTCATAAGACGATATAACATATTATAAGGTTTTTTTTATAATGCATTATGTATTCATTATAATGCCTTAAAAATACCCTTATAATGTATTATAAATATGGTCTTCATAGAAAGTGTTACCAGTTGTTTTTGCAGCTTAGTTTCTTAGTCTTTTTCATTAGGGAGAGAATTTAGTTTTGATTTATCTCAAAAGCTCAAGAGAATATGGTATACAATGATCTGATCCTTGTCTAGCCCCATGGAATTAACCAATGAATAGCCACAAACATCGCAAAGCCACTAGCCCCTTGGTGACCAGCTTGACAGGAAATTAAACTAAGCAGGGATGAACTTGAGGTTCTTGGTTTCGAGTTTGTGGTGGATAATTAGCATTATCAGCACCCATTGAGGCAGTTCTAAAGCAGTACTAATTAAGGCCCAATTAATAATGACCACAGCAGGAGAGAATCATGATAAACAAAACAGCCCGTGCATCATCGCTTCCAATTCATTTCCACCAGTCATTTCACCAATCACACATATTTGGAAGCTGCTATGATGTTCTGGTCATAAGGTGCTTCTGATACTGGTAGCAGTGGGACGCAGGTGACTGTTTGGTGCTTGTAATTAGCAAAGAAGTCATTTGTAAGGGAGAGCAACCTCAGACCGCATAATTTGTCTTCTTTCTTCCTCTAATTTCCCTCACTACATCCTCCCATGCAGGTCATTATTTTCACTTTTCATTAGCAGAGATCAATAAAGCAAATCACATTCCAGTTGGCGAGCACATGTGTGTCGTCTCTTACCCCAGTTGTGCTCACTGGTGCAAAGAAGAGGTAAAATTCGCTGGGTGTCGGTGGTCGGTCTTTAGAGCAGAAAAACCTACCAGGTGGCTGATTACAACCTCGGCACAGATAACACTGTCGCTGCCCAATATTGCAGAAACAGCAACGCTGAATAATAACCCAATAAAACTTAATTAAGATTCAATGACCTCTCTGCTTTAATAATGAAGACGGTGGGATTTGCAGCAGGAAATTAAAACTGAGAACTTATGGCACTGCAGGGGAGTTTGGTCAGTGAAAAATCTATTTTTAATACTGTACATTATTCTTCGCTGATCTCATACTCAAGGATAGCTGAAATCAGTCTTTATTCTGATTTAATTTGTGGATGCTATTTGCAAGATTATTAGAAATTATTATTATTTTTTTTTTTTAATGTTTCTCTTTAAATGGGGACTTTTGAGAATGTAAATAAGCTTTTGCTGAAAGGCATATGCTATCGGCAGGACTTCAGTCTTCATGTATACGTGCACTTTTGACTAACCTAGCACAGTAAGTCGAGCAGGACGAGACCTCATGGCAGCCTGGATGGCCTGGCACTCGAACACGGCATCATCCGTTAGCTCCACCCTCTGGATGCGAAGGTGGTGCTCTCCAGATCCGTGATCCCCAACCACAGCGTAGCGAGGGTAACCTGGAAAACAGCAATGTTGATGGGTTATTGCCCCGAGACCATCAGTGACTGCTTTAAAAATGTGTTTTTTAAATGCTTCTGGGTAGATAAAATCCAGTAAAATTGTACCTTGTCGGTTTCAGAGCAGTACTAACTTAGCACCTGAATTAAAGTGGCTTTTTAGTCAATTCATGACAGTGTAAGGTAATCTTCGAATGCCACAGGGAGTTAGTGTTGGCGGCTGATGCAACGATGGCTGTTTGTTAGCAACTGCTGCGATATCAAAGGACATCAGTTGAATTTATTGTATATTATTTGTATAGGCGATCTCCAGAAGGGATAATTAATTTGAAGATTTTGTTCGCTTTCATGTATGTGAAAAACAATGACAATAACCATTTCTTTTCACCTACTTCTTATGTCCTCCATAATCCAAAGGCTTTTCCCCCTTCTACTGCAAAGTGGAAAGATTGACGACTTGTGTCCCTCAGGACAGTAAAAAAAAAAAACCCAATGTGAGACAAGAATCGGTGCAAGAACACATCTATGACCTTTCTAAAATAAACGAAAGATGAGCAGATGTGTGAGGCTTTCTAATGGTTGGAGTGAGACTTTCTGCCAGTTGGGTTGAGGCTTTCTTCCGGCTGGAGTGAGACTTTGTGCCGGTTGGAGTGAGACTTATGGATGATTGATTGAGGTGAGACAGTCTGCTGGTTTATGTTCAGCTGGTCTTCAGGCGTGCTGCTCTAGGTATAGCACTTAGTAAGCAGCACACAGAGCCAAGAAGATTGAGATGTGTTCCACCGATGCAGATGAATGGTGATTTGCAGTTTAATAATACACTCAGCAGGATATATTTCAGGGAAAATTGACTTTTACAACAGCAAGCAAATCCGAGAGCCTTTAAAACACATCAGCAGACTATTAGCATGGAATTTGCATACGGAGCGAATGCAGAAGCTTGGTTTGTCCCTATAGAAAATGTAAAGCAGGGGAGGAGAGGTGTGATTGTGGCATACTTTACGGTACATTTCCGCAACCTCTCCGTATGAGTGTCTTTAACGGATCTCAGGAGGCAAATTACTCCTAATTATGAGGGATTTGCAATTTACCGTGAGACCCCTAAAAAGCGCCGTCATTGCTGTTAGTACAGTTTCTCTTTCCAAGTCAAGACGGTAATTGATGGCTGATGGGCGATGCGGATTTAATGGCGTCAGAAGCTGATCTCAGCGTATTTCTCTACAGAAGCAAGCACTGTGCGTTTATCCCTCAATTTATTTCAATATTGCTTTTTATGTGGCTAAATTTACACCTTCAGAAGTGATCTCGCTTCCAGTTCCTGCTTCCAGTCTCCACAGAGCAGCCATTTGAATCTTTGCCAGTGAATGACCTGTGGCAGAATATTGATTTTTACAGCATCCATCGATATGATTCATGTTCGCTCCAGAGAATTCTCTGTGACATAATCGTCATGCACCCTCGTGCTCTCGGGGCACTCAACGCCAGCAAGTCCATTTTCTATTTAAAATGTTGTTGGCTTCGAAAAGTATATCTGCTTTTCAAACCGAACGGTTTAAAACAGCATGTGTTTTTGTGGTTGATTGGGTTTATATAACTGACTCCACTTGTTTAGAGATGTATCACGCGTTGTCAAATTGAAAGTGCGTCCTGATATCACCTATCTCTCTTTGAGTACTGTGTGGTATGAAGTCCAACCTATTTCTGAGCTCTACCACGGGGCTATTACTGCAGCCATCACTGTAATCTACAGCAATGAGGCTTGAAAGAGGGATGTGCTTTAACATATTGCTGTAGAAAGGAGTGAAAAATAGACTGGACTGGACTAATGGCTTTTAAGTCCTTGAGCCTGGCTGTTGAAATCACTGTGCCAGAAAATGCCAGTTATTGCCTGTTGCCTCATTGGATCCCATTCACTTTTAATAGACCATGAAGTGTCTCTCATTTTCCCTATTGAGGAGAGAGCAGCAGACGATTATGGTGCAATGTGTTTTTTTCTGCCCACATACAGCTTTTAATTTCTCTAAGTGAGTGGGAGACAGAAAAGAGGCAGGATAACCCAAAAAACAAACATTTAATAAGCCATCAAAACAGACTGTGCCCACATCATTTAGTGGAATACTTTAGAAAGTTGTTTTGAAGGTCTTTCAAAAAAATATGGCGATATTTAATTAATTAAGAAGAAAGGCTGCTATGTAAAAGGAATATCTTATGTTGACACTGGCCAATTATTTACCTATAGTTGACCTCACTTTTTTTTCTGAGAAAGTAGAATTTTTGTTCCTCGTTCTGTATCCCTGCAGCTCGAGAGTAAACACATAGAAAAGAAAAATCACAAATTATCCTGTTAATATCTCACTTGTTTATTCTAGATGTCAGAAAGATTAAATGGAGAGATTTTCACTTACAGTAAGTCTCATGTTTTTATAAGTGATCTCAAAATAATCTCATATGCCTACTTGAGAGTTTCAGAACACCTCAAACTGTGATTTCCAAGTCTCTAATCAGAGTTTCAATATGAACTTGAGCGTTAATTCAAGATATAAATATCTGAGTTATCCTATCCACATTAATTGTACTCTACAGGTCAGTATGTTACAATTGTCTTATTTGTGGTAGTCTGAGAAATCAGAAGTGAAAACTCCATTACGTTTTCCAGTTGAGCAACCTTTGAGCAATACAATTAACCTTGGCAACTGTCAAGTTACAATTTAAGGTCTGTAATGTGAACATATAGCCAAATCAAGTGCTGTTTATTGTGGTGGCCAATCAAAGCAAGGAAAGCAGACTGAGTCATTTTAATGGACATTGACTTGGTTCGATACTGTTTTTATTCCTGAAGAGAGATTGATGGGTTTGTTGCAGGCGGCATCTATTGCCACTTAATGCCTAGCAACAAATCTTGAGGACTTATTTCTCAGATGGATGCAGAATATATGCACTGGCTTCTAATGACATTACTGATTTATCAAGCACTATTAATTCACAGTAATGTGCAAAATCAACTTCTTCAATATGGCTTAGCATTGACTAACTAATGGAACCACAAGGCACATATTCTGCCGAAATGCACAACTTTGACCCTTATAAATATACACAAGATACTAATACTAAATTATATACAATAATAAATTATATAAATGATTTGTATAAGTTTTATAAGAATACAATATTTCTTTCTTTCTTTATTTATTTGCTTGCTTGCTGAGTGGGCCACTTCTGTCCACTGCTAAGAGGGAAGTTAAAAGTTACACAAAAAATAAAAAAAATTTAAAAATCTCAATACAAATTTAATAATACAAATTAGACTTTAACTGCTTGAAGTATAGATTTACTTCTTGCAGTGATCCTGTAATAAAATGAAGGAGCAATCCTATCTAGTTTTTGTGCAAGCCGACACCAGTCAAATAACAAACAATGATTAACTGTGATCTAGAGATTACATCCACCCACCGGTATCATTATCTGAGCCGGGGCTTTGTATACAAATGCACTGCCTTATAAACCCAAATATTGTGCCTATCACTGACGTTTGGGATGATACACATGTCATCTCTCCTCTGGACACCTCTTAGATTAATATATCATTATATAAATCATGCATGCTTCACCCAAGAAATGCACAGCAGAGAATGTCAGAGAGAAAAATGAAATAATTCTGTCATTGATCACAATGAATCCCTAAGACAACCCACGTCAAGCAAAGCAAACAATATAAAATAGCCCCATTAGAGTTAATGAATCCATCAGGACAGGAAAGGATTAGTCTTTATGTCGGATCGATGGAAGGGGGAAAGGGCCGTGAATGGAGACTTGGCGCAGTGATTAATGGTCGGGGGAGTGAGCGAGTGTATCTGCCTGACTGCTCGAACAGAGGAAATGATTGAGAGAAAATGTCTTAATTCCATACACAACTGTAATTTTCATTTGATTCTGAAGATTCAGGGTACCAAAATTCGGATATATTTTGTAGAAAGCAGAGTTCAGCTCCAACCCTATTAAAACACACCTGAACCTACTAATCAAGGTCTGAGGGTTACTAGAAAGCTCAAGGCTGGGGCAAAACTCTGCATGACTGTGGTTCTCCAGGACCAACATTGGCCACCCCTGATATATACATATATATCAGGTTATGTTCAGAGAGTACGTTTCCAAGTCACTTACTTACCCCTAAACAAACCCAGGTGTTTCACATAACCTGCTTTCCCCCCTGCTCTTCTAAGTTTTAGTAGTACTGACTTGTTACCCACATGATCTCTGACTGACTAGCAGCTGCTTTTAAATGTTTGCATGTCTATTTATATAGTATGCATGTATTGATTAATATATAATATCCTATAATGAAGTGGAGACTGTGCCAATAATATTTATTTTATTTTATTTTATCACTCATAACACATCTTTTAATATTGTTATTTAGATTTATTAATTATTATTAGTAACTTTTTATATTTGCTATTTCTTTACTAATAATAGTTTTTCATTGCATCAAAACTGGTATTGAGAATCTTGAAACTTTCTGGCATTGATGTCAACAACTGAAAATTTGATGTGAAAATCCTAGCAGAAATGGACATTTGACATTGCTCTGTAACTATAGAGCTTCCTATAGATTTTTCCTTTTAGCTCTCCCACAAAACGTTGGCTTTGAACTGAGCAGCACAAATCTGAAAGCTACTGTTTGGATTACTGATGTGCCAAGAGTGTAAATAAAACAATGCGTCAAAATCTGAATCAGCATGCTGCTCGGCTCTTTAGGTCCAAGCATGCTTGCGCTGTCTCCCTCTCCGGTTCTGTTTGGGTATTCACGTTTACACCAGCAATGCACACAATGCATATTCATGACTTTTATTTGTGTTTGTGGCAGCCTTGAGCTGATGTCTTTAATTAGAACCAGGAGCAAAAGGACCTCCACGAAGAATGTGGGGACTGATATGAATCAGCCTCTTTTGTCTGCTGATTTATTAAACATATTGTTTGCGATTTCTCATTTTAATCAATGTTCTCCTGAACTGAAACCACACTGAATGAGACTTCCATGAATAGCTGAGTAGGCTGATATTGAAATGTGTAGGGTTTGTGTGAGCTGTTGTACTCACTACTTTTTTTTTTATGTGTGCAGCTGCTAGCTTGGAGTACGTAGACGTAGATGTGTCAATTTTCTTTATTGGACGCAGCTTTACTTGTTGACGCAGGCAAGACTGATAAAAGGAGCAGCTGTGCAGAATTTTTATTTTGTGAAGTGTCATTCATGTCAAAGCAGTGCACCTCCGCCCTTGTACCCGAAGCTTGCTTTTAAAGTGCTCTTTTGTCTAAAGCACGGGCTCTCGGCAACTCGGAAAAAAAAATAAAATAAAAAAATTACATGCCATAAAAAAAAGAGACGGAGAGAGCGCAGAACTTCATTGAAATTCTTCATGGCCCTCTGAGCGCTGGCCCGTCATTGATCCGCATAAAGAGCTAGATGGGGCTGGCTCGCCTCGGATTGGGTCGGCCCTCGGCTCCCAGCCGTGACTGTTAAACTGCAGCTGATGTGCCGTTAAGTGCCGCTCTCTGTCTCTCTTCTCATAATCGTGAGTCCCGCAAGCGCAGAACCTCTTCTCACCTCCCAACCCCCACCCCCGGCTTCAATTCACCCTCTCTTCCTCTTTGACCACTTTTAAAGCTCTTCTCCCAGTGTTTACACTGCCAGGGCCCGGCTCTCAGGAGACTGATAATGACAAACTTGGGAGCGGAATGGATTTATCAGGGCTCAGTTGCCTATTGGGGTCTAATTAAAGGCCACTATCAGTGCCAAAATGGCACAGAGCAGCGGCCACTGAAGGTCAGAGGCAAATAGACCTGTGATCTCCAGTGGAATACATATTTAATTTTAAGGATAAGCCCAGCAACTGTTTTTAAAGAGGCCAACTGGGCTTTACGTCATGCATTGCACTGGAAATATCCCAAGACGCGAAGCAGAGCTACATGTGTGATAGGAAAATGGAGTAAAATGTTGATTTACCCTTTATGCTGCTCACCGAGTCTTGGGAATTGTGCTATAGCTTCAAGACTTTTGTTAATCTACACTTTTCAAAGTGATGCTTACACCTGCTCTTTTTCCACCAGGATTTTATGCGCTGTAATCCAGGAAATCCAATGTAAATGTCATAAAGACGGACCAACTGTTTCCAACTAATCTGAATATGAATATGAAGTTTGTAAGTCTGTAGGCGGACGGAATGGGAATCCAGTGATTGAGCACGAATTAAGCAATCAACTTAGCCAAACAAGCAGCACTTTGCAAATTGGGGAAGAGCCACACACTTCACAAGCTATTAACCGTTAAAAGTACTTAAGAGGTTATATTTTAGTTGCTCTTGTCCTTCTACGCCTGACACCAATTGGACAGTTTTTAAAAAGCAATCACACCCTCCAGCTTAAACTTGTGTACCAAAGTCAACTTTAATTAGCAAAAGCCTTGTTTAAAAGCAATTTGGTTATTTGAGAGACAGATGAAGACCGGCTGCTAGTTGAAGTGTAAAATTGAATCAAATTTGCTGGAGCTGTGGACACTATTGCCTTCCTCATAGTCATTAGAGTAAACTGTTTACATTTTATGTCTAATATGCCAATTTCTTTGGAGAAATGATCAGCTTAGACCAGTATGAATGTCCATGCCGGCTTTGGTTGGTTTATGCAGGTTAGTGCTAGTCTAGCAGTTAATGCTTCACTGTTTTGATTGTCAGCCAGCATGGTCTATCTTGTTAAGCTAATTAAGTTTGTTGACTAGCATGATCTTTCTTGTAAAGTTGTTTAAGCTAGTCAACCCGCACGGTCTTTCCTCTGACTATGGTTAAGCTACAAGCGTGGTCTTTCTCGTGAAGCTAGTTAAGTTGGTTTAGCAACATGGTCTTTCTTGTGGAGATGGTGAAACCCGTCAACCGGCATAGTCTTTTATGTGAACGTGGTTAAGCTTGATGATTAGCATGGTCTTTCTTGTTAAGGTAAAGTTGGTTGACTAGCATATTATTTCTTGTAAAGTTGTAAAGCTAGATGACCAGCATTATAATTTTTTTTTTTTTGTGAAGATGATTAAGTTAGTCAACCAGTATGGTCTGTTTTGTTAAAAGTTAAGTTGGTTGACTAGAACGTTCATTCTTGTACAGTTGGTTAAGCTAAATCAACGCCATCTTTCTTGTGAAGGTAGTTAAGATGATTGACTAGTACAGTCTCTCTTGTAATATTGTAAAGATAGATGAACAAGATGGTCTTTTTTTTTGTACAAATGGTTAAATTAGTCAACCAGCATGGTCTGAAGATGTAAAGATAGCTAGTCGGCCAGCATAGTTTGGAGATTTAGCTGTCTGGAGCTAGTTAAGAAGCTTGATTGGTACACATTGTGACGAGTCGGCTGCCTCCCCCTTATTATCAGCAGCACCCCGTCCCTTAATTGCCGCCCTTCACCAGGCTCCCGACAGGAGTGGGTGTGTGAGAGAGGAGGGGCGCTGAAACAGCCAGGTCTGGCGGCGTGTGAGGCACACCTGAAGGGAATGGAGCCTCATCACCGCCGCTGTTAAATGCCGAGCGCGCCTCTCCTCGGGAGACCGGTCTCTTTCACGTGCATGCACACTGGTGTCCTCGTGGGTCCAGGAAGGGTGCGTAGAGGGATTCCCGCGCCGCCAGAGACATGAGCCGCTCGACCCGTGGTCCGGACAGAACTGCACCCGTTATACAGCTGATGGGCCAGGATGCCGGGCCGTACATCCCCGCAAGCGCTGTGGGCTAAAGGAGGTCTAAGCCGCTGCCCCTCGAGCCCCGGACCCGAGTGGGGAGCGCGTGTGGCTGCCAGAATCCACCCCTTACCTGGACCCTTCCTTCTCGAACACTGCCCCTCCTTCATGAACCCCGCAGCACGACGAGGACACCAGATCCCCTCTTCATTTTGGACACTTTATTCCCCTTGGACACTTTATTTTATTATTTCTGTTTAATAAAAGCCTCTCTGAGGCCTGATGGCACACCCACTGTGTCTGTTGTTTGCTCCTTTCACCACAACATCATCAAAATCAAAACCTAAACTGGTGATTTTTTCACTGTTTATGACTTTGTTACCTATAAGTTCTCTTCCGACGCCCAAAGCGAGGCCATCTTTGATCCACAGCACAACACCATGGTAACCAGGGATGGAGCAGGGTAATGTGACAGGCTGACCAGCCACAACTACCAAGTCTTGAGGCTGCTGCGCGAACATGGCATTCACTCCTGAGACAAAAGAGACAGAAAGAAAGAATTAAACTTTAATGTTTACAACATTCCACTTTAGAGCTCTTTCCTCATACAGACATCAATTAAGAAGTGGTTTAATGTTTCATGACCTAATTTAAAGAATGTATTCAATGAATAACTCTCAAGTTCTCAAGTGTGATTAGCACGCAATGTTGAAGTGCACCAAGGGCCTCCCTTCAGGCTGTCAACACTGCATCTTTCACACAGAAAAATACCTAAAGTAAATGAAGTTGAACTCCATTAGAGATGAGTGGCCCGAAAAAGCTGTCAGCAATAACCCCTTGAGACCCTCTTAAAGAAAGGTGTCACAGATACGAGAACATGGAAAGAGAAGGAGAATGAAAAAATAGAGTGCAAAAACGCCAGCCTTCAGAATCAGCAGTATTCCTGTATCTAACCACAGGTGGGCATGAAGATACCAGCACAAAAATGCATGTCACTCGGGGGGTCCAGGTTTGACTGCTTAGCATTGACAGCTGGCCCCAAAGATTTCTGTCTCCAAAGGGAATCTAGTTAGAAGACAAATGTCTTGTATTTCAAACTCCAGTGATACATATTGCATGTGCAGTCACAAATATGCACGCTCAAAAATACAATGGTTGACATCAGCTATCAATATTGCAATGAGCTGTCTCAGTGGAGAGATGACGAGTTTCTTGCTGGCAGTACTGTATAATGGGAGTCACACTGGCAGTCATGCTGAACTCTGCAGCTGTCCCTGATGTGTGCCTATCTAGAATTGGAGAAGATGGCTCATATTGCTCATTCCACTCTAAATCTCAGTGTACTGTTTAATCAATATTCATTTCTGTGGAACACTTACCACCCTCTCAGTTTCTTGATGTACTGCATGTGTGTGTGTTTCTAACTTAGTTATACTTTGCTAAAAATGTTTGCAGAAATAAGCAAGATTTGACAAAACAGCCTTTGGAAGATGCCTTTGCCTTGTAATTACCATATTCAAAAGATATTTGAACAAGTACTATGATATTGCTAAAAAAAAAAAAAACAAGGCCAGTGTTTAAAGGATCATGATAATTTAGTGTTACCTTTTTATTAAGTTCAAATAAAATTGGCTCATAAAAAGGCTTCTGTTTTGTTGTGTAATAGAGACAATGTTTCTGAGGTATATTTTTCTCTGTTTGCTTAACCTGTAAAATTTGCCCTTTGAAGCACTGCTTTTGTTACCAATTCTCAACTGTTAGCAATGAATTCTAAGAAAAATAGTGCTAAATTTTCTTTGCACAATCAGTAGGTCTCTGAATACAATGACTGTACAGTCAAAAGTTATGATATTTAAACAATTTATGTGTTGCATATATGACAATTACCTTATTTATGTGCACATGTACAGTATATTGACACATCACACAGGTGTAAGCATCTATATATATAGTTCATCTTTTAAAATCATGTCTTGAGATCATTTTCTGTTTCACTCCATCGAGCAGTCTATGAACACAAGAACATCCCCACATGTGAATGCACCCCAAGAAACATAAAGCTAATTCAGTCTAATTATACAGGTTTGATGCTGATTCATTCAGATGACCCACCGACAAGTCAATTTTGAAAATATGTAATCTTGCACATTCCTGTTGGAGTTAAGGTCAGTCTGTAGTAATTACCTTTGTTTGAAAACAGTTGGACTGTACGCTAATTCTCTGTTTGGTCAGCTATGGACACGTCTCTGTGTGAGTATGTACAAATACCTATAAAATATGATATTTTCTAGATTAATGCTAAATTAAACACACAGGCAGAAAATAATTAATTGCCAGAATCCAGTAGGATGTCTTTAATGCTGTGAATTCCATGGATTAGTAAACAAATCAGTCATACCTCTGTCCTGCCTCCAGGAAAACGTGATGAATGGCTTGTTAAAAGCTAAACACGAGTCCACAGATTGATTTATACAAATTCTCCCTGGCGAAATCCAGCGTCTGCTGCTCCAACAAGCTATTATTAAATCAACAACTGCAAAGATGCACTGTGAATTCTCATAAATATATTGGGCTGTTCATCTTTGAAGGCTAGCAGGCTTGCCTGGACACTGCAGCGTTTCTCATTCTGTCGTTTCCTGCGCTGTGAGCTGGTTTATTTGTATGAGCGTGTTTGTGTGTGTTTGCTGTGAAGGTCCTCTGTAGATTACTCAGGTAAGCTTGTAGAGACTGTATGGAGGAGTTTATCTCTCTGCTGTGAATCGCAGCAGACCCGCTTACAGGATGCAGAGAGACGTCAGATTTCTGCTTGCCTTGGTGTGATATAGGAATACTGAGCGTAGATGAAATCTTCCTTGTTCTTTTTTGTTCTCAGCTCTTCTACTACGAGTTGTGTCTTTATTGTCAGTAACTGATTGACCCCTCCGCTGTTATTGCGGTCAGTGCGCTTGTTAACCCAACACTTCCCTCAAAACCCAACACCATGTCAGCTGCACCCCGACCAACATCACAAATGAGTTTGATTAGGAGAAGATTGACCCTCTTTGGACTTGGATTCCAGCCCATTTCTAATTATGATGATGAGTGTTAATTATTTTTAATATGGCTAAAGGCTAAATAGAATAACAGAGTAGAAATGGATAGATTGTTTTTTTATTAATCCTATGACCTCTGAACTTTCTTGTAAGTTTTTAGTTTAGATCTTTATTCCACAATCGCAAACAGACTAAATGAATAAAAATAGGAAAGTGCATAATTCTAGCATAGTTTCTGCCCTTTTAGCAACTTTTACGATTAGAGAAATGAATTCTTGTGTCATTACAATAGTGCCATAGCAGTTTTTTTTTTTTTTAAGTTTTTTTTTTTTTTTTTTTTGGCTTAAAATGGCTGTTTTAGCTGAGCCAGAAAAATATTTGCTCAGAATTCTTCAATAACAGGCAGTTCTGGAGTTTGGAGTGTGCAGTTATGCCAATGTTGATGTTTAGTTGTAACATGAGCATGCTGTTATACTATGTGATAGTATTCAAAGTGGATGGCAGTATACTGCATAGTTACAAATTGTCAATTATTTCCTTTGACACTGTCATCATGATTATTCATTATTTATTAGTGGTGTCAAAATTAGCGCGTTAACGCAGGCGATTATTTTTTTTAAACGCGTTAAAAGTATTTAACGCAATTGACGCACGGGCGGGGCTAGTGTTGGCCACCCCTGTCACAACTGCTGTTTCTGTCACTTTTTCTCTTGACAAGAAGTGCATTTATTCAGTCGCAGAACGTCTTTATGACCACATCAAACAGGAGACGTCAGGAGACATCTAACACACCCGATTCAACTCGTCAGCTCATTAATAGAGACTTTAAGACCTGATGTGGGTCAGAAATGGTAAAAAGAGTTGAGAGAAAATATGATGCATGTCAGATCCGCGTCATGTTCAGCAGCGACAGCTCTTAAAGAAATAACAGCCACAATAACCAGATGCTGTGATGACTATTAACCAAAGGACCAAGAAAAAAAAAAAAAAGAGGAAAAAATTACTTTTATAGCTTTAAGGATTCATCTATATTTAATTTAGAATTTAGTGTTTGATAACTTCTTCAATTTCTGTATATTTCTGCTGAAGGGCACAGGTAAATATGACAATTATTATAATGGATTTGTGTGAAGATTGTTTTAAGTTCACTTAAATTAGAAGTTTTTTATTTTATTTATTTATTTATTTTTTTTTAAGTCTAATGGTCTAATGTTAAAATTGATAGCTCTCAATTATACTCTAATCTTGAATGGCTATAGTCGATTGTTAAATATTGGGGGGGGGGGGGGGGGGGGTATTGATATCAGCGATACTGGCCTTCAATCATAAAAAAAGATAAAAGATGCAATATAAAAGTATATTTAAAAACTTAAAAACGATTAATTTCAGAAAAAATGTGTGATTAATTCGTTATTTTTTTTAATTGATTGACAGAACTATAAATTATTCATTTATTTTGCAGTTGTACAGCCCTACTATATGGTACAATTTATTGTGATACAGTGAACATATTTGAGTGATGTAGTTATGTTCTCTTATATTCTGTTTATTCATTTTAGAAACCTTGCACTCATCTGCCATCAACTATTTAATGAGCAATTACTTGTGTTCCCCAACAGCAACCCTGTAGCAGTCTGTCTTAAATTCCGTTCATCATTATTATTTATTTATTTTGTATTTTTCTTTATTATTATTATCATTATTATTATTATTATTAAATTCAATTTTAATTATCTCACTACCTCAAGCAAAAATAATAGAAAAAGTCTACTTGTTTGTTATTTAGAAAGTATGACAAAAAAAAAAAAAAAAAAATTGGTTATGAACTTCAAACCCCAACTCTTTTGCTGCTATTGAGGTGGGATATGGGTAAGGTTAGGGACAGGTTTGGTGGTATGGGTAGGTTTAAGGGTGGGTTAAGGTTAAAGGGATGGGTCAACAGTGTAATTATAAATGTAATTACAGAAATTAATTACAGATGTAATTACATATAGGTATTTTTAAAAATAGAAGTACAATGTAAAAACATATATGTACACAATAAGTGCATTGTACCAAATGATGCATTTAAATGTAAGTACATAGTAGTTAAGGCCACCTAATATAAAGTGGGACCATTAACTCTACTTCTACTACCCACACTATCAGTGTGGTCACTAAAGGGAAGTGGAGGTCTGGTCAGGGAGGTTAACATATACTTCTCAGTGATCTATTTGCAGCCCTGCACCACCTGGTGTGTCCACTCAGACAGCAAAACACCGGCCTGTTTTATTTCCTCCAAACCACCTCAAGCGGCAGGAAAACATATGTAGGTCAGTCAATAGGGGGATGTAGAGAAATGGGTAAAGAATAGCTAGGGTTGAACTGGGGACTTAAGTTCGCCTACTCTGGTGGAGGCATTTGCACAGGTTTCAAGCTCAGCGACGCTTCGGTCACATCTGGCAACGTTCCGCTTGGATGCTCAGGCAGCCGGCCTCGAAGCAGACCCTTCCTTCTTCTCCCCCTCATCTTCTCGGCGTTGGAGGCTGCCAGCTGCACAGGCAGCCGTGCGTGGAGGCCAGTGAAGTGGAGGCAACAGATTCCTGCGCTCTCCCTCATACGGCACTACTGCTTTATTATACCCCATGATCAAGAAATCAAAGCTGGGTGAAGACAATCGAACAATAACAAGCCGTGTCTGGTCAGGGTGAATGCCAACATCTTGCTGATTATAAATGATTAATGCTAATGCACCAGTGTGGGCAGAACTGACACTAACCCTCTTTATAAATGCGTTATTGAATGGTAAACTACTGAGAGCCTTATTACTTGATTATTACTATAATATTAAATGCTACAATTAACAACAGAGCCCAAACCAATAAATTCAACTGCTATTTATTTTTAGACATAATAATCAACACATAAAAAAAGTATGCAAAGCATGCAAACGTAAATTTCACATAAGGCAGTCCATTAGGCCACGTTAAGCATTTTTCACGTTAAGCGTTTATGTAAAACAGGAAAAGTGGTTGAAAGTGGATAAAGGAGATGGTTAAAACACCAGGTATAAATCTTAATACTGGGTGTAAACAGGGCCTTGGATGTCACCATCTTTGATATTTAGTCACTTTTGCTGTGGTTACAGGATATGAGCTTGACTCAAACAGAATATGAGCTTGACTTCAGTTGCACAGTCATACAGACAGTATTCATGCCTCTATTATAAGCTGCTGTGTGAACAGGACATATCAAGACTCGCACCTATAAATAAACACGGCTGTCAGTCCCTAACACTGGCATTGTCATAATGCCAGTGGGATGTAATCTTCTGAAATGAAGTAAGATGGTCAGGTGTAGCTTGTTGATATTCCAGGTATGTGTCCAGGATCTGTTACTCCTGCAGGCAATGCCTTGAGGGTCTCTACTCCCTCCAGCTGCGTACAGACGCAGTTAAAAACGACCGAACCATCTTCAACCTGAATGCTCTTAAACCTGAATCTCTTCACTTTCAGGTACAACTACACCATTCAGGTTAACAAGTTCTGAGTGAATGGGGTGTCTGGACAGGAGTGCCCTATTTTTTCACAAATTGCATCAGATTTCGTCCTTGCCCTCCCAGGCAACGTCTGAGTCAGCCTTTATGTGGTTGGGCTGGGAATGTCTTCAAGTTCTGAATGGAGGTCACTTCGATTTGGATGGTAGTAGTCTTGCATAGCCAGACATCCTGAAGCTGTGTGAAGTCAACAAATCAGAGTAAAGCCCACTAGATTTTTCTCACTAGAATTTTGTGTGGAATATGTGTTAGTCAACGGAATGTAGGTGGTCTGAGATAAATGATAAATTATAGTTTTTCATGCAATAAAGGAAACATTGAGCACGTAATTACTTTAAATACATAATTAACAAATCGTCTGTCATGCATTTATGATATATAATGTTATATTGAGCTATTTGTAATGAAAATATGGTGGTAAAACTATTTAATGTTGAATTAATGTGTGAATATCATTACTTTCTTGAATGTAAAGTAAGTGCTACAAAATGATGCAATAGCTTGAAAAGGCTTTAGTTGGCTTACTAGGATTTTTTTTTTTTTTGTCTGTCCAGAATCCAATTAAATCAGAAGTTGTTTTGTCCTTGTAGAGCGTTTTTGTTGTTGTTGTTTGTTTTTTTCGTTTTTGTTTTTATTTTTTACAGACAACATTTGTAGGATATTTTTTACCAACTTATTGAGGTTTATGAGGATTATGTAGTGATACATTTTGAGTTATCAAACCTGACAGTTTGATTTTGACAGATTTGGAAAATTTATAACAATAGCATTTAACCTAGCACTACTTTTTTAATATCACACTTGTGAATGGATTGCCACCCATTTACATCATAGGGCTGAAAAGAGCGCTATCCCTTTAAGAAAATAGCGGCGAGGTCGATTATGTTATTCCCCAACAGGGAGTTAATTAGCATTCCTGCCTCCTGTAATATTGGTGATATGCTGTTAAGAGTGTAAAAAAATAAAAAAATAAAATAAATAATAAAATAAAAAATGAATATCCAACTGTCATAACCCCTTAACCACCAAAACAACATTATCTGAGCGTCAATGTATCAAGATTGAGTTGATTTAGCGTTGGCTGTTATAATGATGATGTAGAACAGATGGCATGGAAAGAGATGGGGCCACAGCAGGGGTGTTATTACCTCGCAGGTTAGTTCAGCTACAAAAATGTTGTTTAAAAATTATTTATACAATTAAATATCTATTTTAATTTGATAATTACAAAGAAAATTTAAAATAACTACTGCTTGTATATGGGGTGTTGCGCATGGGAGAATAATATTAAGTGGCATTTATGTCCCTGCCTCTATATTCTATTCTATTCTATCTATCTCTCTTGTTCAATATATTTTATTTATTATATTTATTTCTTATTTAACAAATTATTTTTGCTTGCTTTTTTTCTTATTGCTTTATCGCAATTGCAATTTTAAGTAAAAATGTGTGTTATGCCGTGAATAAGACACAAGCAAGTTTCAGACATGAAGACAAACGTCTCAATCTAAACGTCATATTCGTAACTTATAGATTTAACCCCTCATACTCTACAGATCCAGAGCTTCGTTATTTTTCATTACTCTCAAACTGTATTCACATCATCCTGTCATGCATTTTTATTTACTGCCACTTCATTCATGTCACCTAAATCACTCTCCCAATCTTTATTTCTTTATTTATTTAGCAGAAATGATACTTCAGCTTTACAAAAACATTCAAGTCTCATACCTGAGGCCGAGTGTTCATATTTACAAATCAACATTTTATAAATCTACACAGCTCAATCAGAATAAACACCCCAGATGACATCTGTTATCCAATGCGTGTTTTCCCAGACTATAAAGTAAATGTGTTTAGCCAATCCCAGCAGCCTCCTCCTTCATTCTCACTCTCCCTCTTCTGTTTGCACTTGTTCTTCACACCTTGACAAGGTTCAGCAGTCCCTTTAGACAGATTGGATTATGGGTATGGTTGTTTAAGTGAGGGGAATAGACAGACTCAAACTGATGAGCCAGGGATCATTATGGGCTCTGTAATGTTTTCATCTCACTCTGTGGTAATTTGTTTACCCTCCAACAGCGCTGGCAGTCCACAAACCCCTGCTCTATTTCATCTGGCAATAACAGAGATGTGATGGCCCGACGCTCTCAAAACTCACCCTCTGTGAATCATGACAAAATTTACTCTCAGGGCAGTATGGCATAGCCACTCGAAGAGACTAATCAGTGGCTCTACAACACCTTGGCTGGGAACGCACACACATACGCACGCACACACACACACACACACTCCTAATCAGAGAATATTACCACTCTCCATCCATTCCCATATTCCCATTTCCTTCTAACCAGGAAGTGTGTGTGTTTAGAGGATGTGTCAGTGGAGCATTAAATCGGTGAGTGTCTTAGGCTAATGTTGCAACCACAGATGTTTGTCTCCATTAAGAAAGTCTAATTAGGGATAGGAATTCAGCGATTCCAGTCTGAAACTTGTTAATGATTCCCATTCCCGAACTGTTTTGTTAACATTTGGCAATAAATGCATAAAATTATGCTGCAATTAATTTGAGACAATTCTAGCAAAAGGTGTTTACACAGACTTTTTAGACATAAATGCAATCCAATAACTGGGCTTAACTACATATAATAATTAATACCAAACAAGCAGTATATTTAATTAATTTATACTTATAAAATACTACTGACAAAATGTATAATGTGTATCTTTATCTCAGTGTTATTTGTAAGTTGCATCTGTTTGATTCAGTAAAACAAATTGGCTTATACGTAAGATTTATTTAATCACCAGTTGGTTGCTCATCGCTAATTGCGCAGTATGTTTTTGATTCATTCATTTTGATTCATTAAAAAGAACTGGGTCTTTAAAGTAATTTGTTTGGGAATCAGACTACTCTGGTTGCCCTGTATGTTTTTGATTCACTAAAAAGAATAAGTTCATTTGAAGAAATTAATTTGGGAATCAGACTACACTATGTTGTATGTTTTCGATTGAATATAAAGAACATGTTCAAAAGTCATTTTGTTTTTGATTCACTAAAAGTATGTTTGTTATACGGGTCATTTATTCAGGAATCAAATTGCAGTGGTGACAATGTATGTTCGTGGTTTACTAAAAAATAACCAGTCATTAATTCAGGTATTGGATTACAGTGATAGCATTGTGCATTTTTTGATTCACTATTGATTCACTATAAAAACTTGTTTGTAATTTGTTCAGGAATCAGACTACACTGGTTGCGCCATAATCTTTTGATTCACTGAAAATAACCAAATCATTTAATTAATTCGTTCAGGAATCAGACTACACTGGTTGTGCTGTATGTTGTTGATTCACTAAAATTAACTGGCTCATTGTTCATTCAATGCTTGTATATATTTTTTTTAAATGGAACTAGCTCTAAATGACATATTTGAGTGGCAGTCAGTGGACATTTTTTCCTGCGTAAAGGTGTAGTTATGGTGTCCACCAGCAGGGGCTGACTGCCCAACACTGGCCACACGCTCTCTGCCGCTGATATGGATGCACAGCATGATTAAGCTCCTTCTTCTATCCATCAGCGCCCACGGCATATGTTGAACTAGAAGCCTTCATTTAGCCAGTGGCACAAGAAGACCGTTTCCTAATCCTGGCTGTTTACTACCGGGACAGTATGCCGTATTGCCCCTAGACTAATTAGAGAAGGCTAGAAATGAATAAATCTCACCATTATTGTGTTTTCTCTCTGTGCTGTCACACTAAACCTGGCTGAAATTAGAAATCACCATACACACTGCATTTGTCGGCTTTGTGTCCTTTGGCTCAAAGATGAAAAGCCCATCACGGAAGACAGATAGACAAATTAGACCAGCGGCAGACACGGTTTTAGTATGTACCTGCTGGCTCAGACTCAGTGTTATTTGAAGGCATAATAACAGGGACAGCCCTGCTGGAGCTCGGCTAATCCAGACCTGGGGACCCAGGCGAATGCAAACACAAATGGTGTCTGAGCCAAATGATGCTTAATTGAATTCTGCCTATTGGGCCGGAGCTGATGGCCAGATCAATCAACGGCCTGCATCTCCCTCGCTGTAGCCGCTGAATCCTGCATTTATCCCAGCATCATTCTGCCTAAATTGCTAATACCAGTCACTTAAAGCTTAAACAGCCTTGTGTACGAGTTAATGGCTTTGACCTGTGAAACCACTTCCAGTGGCCAGTGCCTCAGTTGCTAAATGTAAATAAACCTCTCACCTCAGGCATTATGAGAAAATACTATTTATGAGAAAATACTATACTTTCCATTGCTAGCCTGAAAGGATAAATATATGCAACCAACAGTGCTATTACTAAATATAGTAGTATGGATGGTAATACCATGGTACCATATTCACATATCATGCTATTTAAAGGTAACTAAAGGTATTTATATGATTATAATGGTAATAAATGGGGTTATTATCTGAAACTAAAACTTTAAAATAAAATAAAATAAAATAAATAAATGTTGACAATGTTGAATTTATTTATTTTTTTATTATTATTGTTTCCGCTAGTTGCCAATGAAACATTTTTTTTTCCATTTTCATGTAGTTTAACTAGATGTACTAAAATAACTAAAACTAAAAAAACGAAAAAAAAAAAAACTAAATATATATATATATATATATATATATATATATATATATATATATATATATATATATATATATATATATATATATATATATAAGAAATAAGTAAAATAAAATAAAAATGACAAAACCACACAACACATCTTTAACAAAAATTAAAATGGGGGGAAAAATAATAATAATTCAAACTATCAATAAAACTACAATAAATGTGCTATGGTAAAATAAATAAATAAATAAATAAATAAATAAATGTTTATAGTAGTGGTATATGTTTATAGTAATAACTGTGTTCTTTTTTTAACATAACTAATAAAGCTTAAAGAGATGCTCTAAAAGAAGGGTGAACATAAAAATAAAATATTATTAAATAACAGTTTTGCTAATACATTTTTGGAATTAAATAAATAAATAAATAAATAAATAAATAAATAAATACAATTTCTTTTCACCAGATATTTATTTATTTATTTATTCATTCATTCATTCATTCATACACATACAGTACATACATACATACAGTGAAAAATGTAAACGTGTGTTTTATTCCTTGAGTAAAACAATATATCATAAGCAAGTTTCAGACACAGAGGAAAATATCTCATCAATCTAAACGTCACATTCGTGGCTTATAGACTTAACCCCTCATACTCTACAGATACAGAGCCTTCTTATTTTTCATTTATCTCAAACTGTATGCACATCATCCTGTCATGTATTTTTATTTACTGCCACCCAGCACTTCTTTATTCATCTCTCTTAAATCACTCTCCCAACCTTGACCTGGATGTGTTTGCGAGGAAGAGCTTTATGTGATTGACAGGGAAGATTTATGCCCGTGTCCTTCCCCATGGGGGACGGAGTTGTGCTTCTGGCCTTAGACACTTCCCGCCAATCACTCATGGCCCTCGCTAATCTGCGCACAGCATTCAGCTCCAAGGTGCAGGGCCTGATTGACACTTAATTATCTGCTGTGCAATCACTAATTGGACAATGCAGCAGAAGTGTGGAGAGGATCAACAATTAATCAGCAGAACTGCGCTTTGAAAGCTTGAGCTATTATTGCTCACAGTCAGGATATATTATTTGTCTTTTTTAAAGAAAAAGCATTTGAGCATAGCCCTATGGTTTGAGCTGTTTGAGGTTGATTTTGCATTCTGAAAACGGTCATGTGATTACATTTTCTGTCAAAGTACAATTGTACTTGTAAAAGTGATAAATGCTGTAAGCTGTTTGTGTTTCTGAGCTGAAATGTATAATTTTGTCATTACTTATTCATGTCGTTTGTAAGCCTGTGTGACTTACGCTTTTGTAGAATAGAAAACAAAAACTTTATTTTGAAGAATCTTCATGCTGGTCATCTCCATACAATGAGTTCGTAGTGGATTATTAACTCTATACATGTGGTCCATACGGCTTGTGCTCTATAGTACAAGTTTTCGGAAGTCATGCAGTAGCTTTATGTCATTGAATTGTTATTCAATGAAAATTAATGTGAGAACTGGTGTGACTGGATCACTGAGTCAGTGAGCTGAACTCTGATTCATGAATGAATCAAAGTCTTGAACAAATGGTTTGATCCAACTTGTGAATCAGATTCAAGCAAATTATTTTATTTAATGATTTGGTTCTTGAGTTGAATTAAGTTTTGAGTTTGAGTTAACTCTTTTGAGCCAGTCCTTTGTTAGTAATATGTTCAGATTTGGTCTGATCGTCACAACAAGTTATATTACGATGTCATAAAATTTCAATAGTAAGAAGTAAGAAGTGCTTTTGTGGTGCTTTTTTATTTTATTTTATTTTATTCTTTAGCTCAACAGACACTACTGTATGAACACTGCATGATAAATGTCTGATATTTGAAAAAATAAAAAATAAATAAATAAAAATTATTTGCTACACAAGAAAGCATAAAATGGATTTGGAATAACATGAGGGCGAGTAAATGACATAATTTATTTGAGGATGAACTATTTCTTGAAGCAAAGTGTTTTAATATCCAACTGCCATAAATGAATCATACAATGACACACACACAGTTGTCATCTTCACTAACTGTCTTATATGCTCAATGTAACACCTAAGCGTTGGTGTACATGTTCAGTACTCCTTAAAAGTGCTCCACATGCACACCTTGAAAATTTGCCAGAGATCTTTCCAGATTGATGAATGCATAATTCATATTGAATTTGGGGTCAGTGCTAAATGAATTGGTCTATAAGAGCTCATTCATTTCAGAGAAGGTGAGGGTTTATAGCTGGGTCAATGCCACCACCACAGATCAGATTCTATTAAAATGCTCATTCTGTGATTAGCCCAGAGAGTACTGTGTGCATGTGTGGAAAGATGGCATTTCAAGATGCAAACAGACATACGTTTGTAAGGACAAGCAGAAAGTGTGAGAAGGAGGATGATATGTACTCTCTTGCCATTTTCATGAGGTCAAAAAAGGTAGAATTACATAGAAAGCATCAACAACTTGTTTTTCCTTTGTGCTTATGTGGAAAGATGACATTTCAAGATGCAAGTGCATGAGCACAGACATATGTTTGTGAGGAAAACGTACTGTCTTGCCATTTTCATGACATCAGAGGGTTACACTTCATTTCAAAATCTACTAACTATAAGTAATTACATGCCAGCTAACTCTGTTTAGAGTATTAGTAGACTGTTAGGCTAGGGTTTGTAGAATAACTTGGCATACTTGAAAAGCTACTTAAAGTCAGTTGAATGTCTGTTGGGGACCATCAAAATAGTAGATAGTCACTAATACTCTAATGACTGCTAGTTGCAAAGTTACTTCTGGTTCATAGAATGTTTAAAGTGGACTATGGAAATAAAATGTTACTGATCAAATACACATAGAATTACATTAAAAGCATCTAAAACTTCACTGATTTGCCTCATTAAAAGCTAGTGCATTGACTCTTGCAGTCCAAACTAGAAATCAGATGAGATGGCCACAAGATTAAGACTAAAACGTGTTTAAACTTTTTAAATGAAGTCCTATTGCACCTGGAGGCGCAGCACCTGAACATGATGGAAGCGAGCTGCTCAAAAATCCAAATGGTGCTGACATCAAAAAGCAGATGGTAATTGCTTTCATCTCTATCCATCCGCTGACGTTTCTGGAACGTGTAAATTACATTTGATAGCGCAGAAGCGTTTTTGAAAAGGATGCCCATTAGGGGCCTTTACGTGATGGTAAAAACCAGGAGAAATCATTACGGTGAAATTTGTTAAGTGTGGAACAACCTGGTTGAAAGCATGGGCTTCAATAGTCCGACTGCACGGGCTTTGAATGTCGTGCAGATTTTGTCCCTTTGAATTACAGAGGGGTGGGTGTAGTTTATAAGAGGGCTGAAAGGGCCCCGATGAGCCCCTTGTCCTCCTACAAATCATTAGACGGATCGTGGAGACGAAATTTCAAGTTCTGGACGCGTAAGTCTCCCTCGTAATAACTAGGCACGCTTTATCACCATTTACACACAAGATCCTTCAGGCTCAGCTGGCTGGTGCAGATTAATAGTCAAATAAACATTGCATGCTGACAGTGGATAATATAAGATGAGGTTTCGGTGTGTGTGTGTGCATGGGTTTGTATCTGTTTGTGTCGACGGGGATTGTGCTCATCTTTCCCCCAAATCTGAATGTACAAACTCATTTCCTGTCATGCATTCTCGAGTAAAAACAAATAAGCCAACACATGATGGGGCCGGTCTGGCTATGGCGCGATGGCTCACGTTCTAATGAAGATTTGTCTCCTCTGCCGCAAACACACAGAGCAGTCAGAATGAACATCAGCAATGAAGCCAGCATATTTATACCCCAGTTGCACAAGGCATTAGACACAACAGGACAGCTGCGGGGCGAAATAAAGATGGATTGCATGTGATGATGGGCTCAAAAAATTATAAATGGCAGATAGAAGAGGCCTGGGGGTGTTTGTGCTTTTCCCATAAGCCACTCGGAAAGAGACACGGGGGCATTCGCGGTGGCATCAACTATCATAAGCCTTTATTGAATCTTTTTTTCTTTCTTTCTTTTTGGTCTGTCTTTCCTCCTGATTTCATCAAATCTTTCCAAAGACTGCTTCTAGGCTTCATAACCAGAGAATGGCATAGTGTCATATGGCATCCACACTTTTATTAATCCTGGTTTGTTCACTCTTGATTGTAAAGCTTCAGAGATTCGCTCTGAATTTGGTGTTTCTGGCTACAAAGCAGCTGGCCTTTAGTTTTGCTTTCTGGTATGTCGCTTTCATTTCATTGCAATAAATATAGTTCTGTATGAAAGAAAAGTATTGAGTGACCTTTTATAAAATACATTGCTTAGCTTATTTTGGTTGTACAAGTGAAATATTCATAATACCAGATACACTACGAAAAGCAAATACAATGAACGTTAGTGGAATGATGTCAGTGTACTAAAAACCCATTTGTTGTAAAATGCTGCAATGTAAAAAAGGAGTTCAGAATTCAAATGTAACCTGCTCTCAAATGACCCTGGTGCTGATACTTTATTCACTCCCAGTTAACAAGATAAAAGAGCAGTTTTGATGTTCATAGAATTGAACTTTGAACAATGTATTCCCATTGCTTTGACAAATATTAAATATAAAGATAGATCAAAGCTGCATGAAATAAAAACCCTAAAGGGTAGTTCGTGTGGTAGAGGAAGTGAACACATGGATGAAAAATACTTATTTTTAATCTGTTAAAATGTAACCATGCTTTATGCAAACATATCGGCAGATTAATTTGTTTTATTAACAGTTACGTGACCTTGAGAGTTGGAATCTGTGTAACACTACAGACACAGTTACAAGACATTGTATCCAGGTCCCTTACCACTCCCCATAAAAAAAATAAATAAATAAATAAATACAAATGAATGAATGAATGAATAGTAATAATAATAATAATAATAATAATAATAATACAAATAAAATAAAATATTCACCATGTAATTGAATGCTATATAATAATTTGATTTCCCTGGACAGGAGGCAAAAAAAAAAAAAAGTCAGTTGAATAGAAACAACATTTCTCAGTGTTAAACAAATGCAAGGGTTATAAATTTGACATTCAAACTTTAATTGGGTATCGTACTACAAACAACGGCCAGCGAGCAAACAAGAAACATTTCTTTTATTAATGAAAAGCAACAGAAAAAGCGGGATTTTAAGGATCGTAAATGTTTTTGTTTGTTTAGTGGTATCAGTTTGTCTGCAGTCTGGATGTTAGGTGTTAATTTGCTTTCGCAGGAAGCCCGACAGCTGTGCTACATACAGAAAGCTGACATAAACACTCAAGCAAGGAATCAATGCTATGGAAATGATGGATCTTCTCGTCTAGTCGCTTTGGTGTAAAATGGCAGGTTTTACACCCTGTTTACACCGGATGCGAGCAGCACAGCCTCCATATGGCAACTGAAAGTGTTGCTCTTTTTTTGCCACTCTCTGAATAAAGTGAATGCAGACAGAGGAATGACTGTACAGGGCCAGCGAAACATTTTGATTTGCAGTGGTTTAGCAGTAAGTTTTTCAAAAAATGTGCTAGATTTTGTTCACTAGGTTCATTAAAAAAAGTGCTAAAGTGGTAAAAAAATAAAATAAAATAAATAAATAAAAAAACACCAAATTGGCACCTGTTTGTTCTGTTTACTTACATTTATATGCATGTAATAATGGAAGACGGGAAACATAAGCTCAAATTTGGTAAACTCTGACAGCAGTTTTAGAATTTTGCAAAACATATAGTTTTGCAAGTACTTTCAAGTTTCAGTTTGTCTTGTTGTGAATCTTTGATGTGAACTCACCCTAAACAAATGCCCAAGAAAACCTCATCATCTTCTTTCAATATACTGCTTTCACTGGCCCACAATATTTATTATTTTATTATATTGTATTTTATTGATGGGAAAATTTTAATTTGGTGAGTAGAATTTGCTGACAGAATTTTCAGTTTAAAGCAAATTAGTCGACTCAATTGAACAGACCAAATTTAGCAATGTGAATGGCTAATTTCTGTAGTTTAGAAATACATTTTTTAACCTACAGTACAGTAATTGTGTGACTTCTTATTCAAAGATACAAATAATTGACACTTCTACAAATGGAGGTTTTAGGTACACATTTTCGTTAGTCACAAAGGCATGTTATTCCAGAGAGGTGTGAAAAAAAAAAAAAAAAGAGTTTGTTTCAGTATTCCCTTCACCATTACAAAGATAAATTAAGATATGGTGTGTAAATGGGGCCTCATGGATCCCCAGCCACTCTGAACAGAGAAGTGCATTTTTTTGCCTTCATTTAATTGTTACAGTAGAGAAGAAAAGCTGCACAGGGAAATCGACAAGATGAATTGTGTCAGCAATTAAGTGTAAGTGTTGATGATGGCCCTTCAGTTGCCGCTCAACAAAGCCGTGCTAATGCAGTCCACCATGCCATCTTGTTTTTACGCCGGGGAGGCCATTTTATCTTTGAAATTAATAAGTTTAAAACATTGTTATTAGAAAGTGTCTGTGGTAGAGCGACCAGATATTCAAACTCCCAAAACATCTGCTGGGGAAAGAAGGTACGGCCCACAGGTGTGTTGTTTGATTTATAACTGAGCAGCGCGGCATGAATGAATGGGGGCCTGCTTTGGTTGCTCATATATTGAGAATGCCGTAAGATGACAATCCATCTCTCAGCAGGGAAGATGAAAGAAAAAGTGAGAAAAGAAAAGTGAGAAATTCTCACAAAAAAAAAAAAAAAAAACTATTGGCGGAGTCGACAGACAGTGGGATGAAGACTGTAAATATGTTGTCTTGTCAATGCTGTGAGATAGAATTGTCACAACGAATCCTTGTCCGCAAATTAATGACTAGAATATTGTTCATCACTGTTCAGTCTGTCTCAAGATAGAGTCATATGAAAAAAGTGCCATTACATCTTTTCTATATAACCAGTTGTGTAAGTGAATGACTAATATGAATTCTCTGGGGTGTTTTCATGCATTTCATATTCACCAAGAAAAATACATTTTTTCTCTTTCACAGAGAAAAGGAAAATCTTTTAAAAAATATGGTTTAAAACATGTGCCAAGTCCTGAAATGTACTCTTTGCAATCATGAAGGTTACATAAATAAATAACTGGTAAAATAATTTTGGAATCCTTTAGTACCTTTTTTTTTTTTTTTTTTTTAATGTTTTAGTCCAAGTAAAAGTTAAAAAAGTGAAACTAAAACAAGTTATTTTTTTTTATAGAAGTTATATATAGAAGTTACAGAAGTTCATTATTGTGAAAAAATGCACTTTTTAAAAAAATAAAACATTTATATATGAAATATATAATTTCCAATGCATGCATTACTCTAAAACTGCATTAAATACATAAATCTAAACAAGTTGTGTTCCAAATTTGAGGTTGATATCTCAAAAAAGAAGCTTTCTGCAAGATTTTGTTTGGGCACAGTAGCAAATATTTCCACTAGATGAAACTCGCTTTCATTTCCAGTGAAGTCATGTTTGACCACAAACGGTACAAGTGTGGCTATTCTTTCAGCACCGTTTAGCCTTTTTGAATCATGTCCATGATGTATCTCTCCACACACCAAGTGCTAAAACCTTTACCAAGTTTCGTACGAAGTAAAAAAAAAAATTCTAAGAATTCTGAAAATTTTTTGGTCAAAAATGTCCAAACAACTCTAAGAGATTAAGTCAAGGTCACTTTGAGGGTCGTCAAGTGTCATGGCATGGAAACTGAATAATTCCTTTAGTGAATCTGGCGCTGAAACAAAGCAGGCAGTTTGTGCATATTTACTTTTGCTTTTGTTTGTTTGAAACCCAAGCACTTGTCTTCCAGCGTTTGAGTTGTTTCTGCACAGCGGTGAGGACAACTCTTCAGCGGGGCGGAGAGGAAAAACCTGAGGGTGAGATGGAGGCTTAGCCACTTTGATATCAGAGCGATTCTCTCAGAGAGAACTAAAAAGACACTAAAAGAGAGCCCAAGGCAGACATCCAGAAAAAAAAGAAGCGTAAAAGAGTGGAGGAGAGAAGAAGAGAGCGAGAAACTGCTAAAGATGGCCCTTGAAAAAGTCCATGAAACATTACAAATCAAAATAAATTTCATTCTTTGAGATACCTCTTCATAGGAACAAAGCTTACCGGAGAAGACCTGAGTCAATCCATCTGTACGGTGGTACAGAGTGCCTCAGGACCACATCCATTAGGAGCCGTGTAAGCTCTTGTGTGGCCGGCTCTGTGGCGTCTGACTCCTGTGACTGATTGGCTGGGATTGAAAGCGTGCAAACGCTCTGCTTCTAATGTCAGCCTAGTGAAATAAAACGACTAATACAGGCATAGGTGGAAGCAATAGAATTCCAATCCCAGCGTCTTCATTTGATCAAACGACAGTAAGATGGAATAATCGACAGCTCGTTCCAGAAAGAGAAGATGGGAAATAAAGAAAGCTGCCAATCTGAGGGCGCACACAAATTCCTCATTATAGAAAACACACTTGGTGCGTACCGAGTGATGACTCCTGTGTTGGCAATGACTTTGTAGACACACTGCATTAAATGCAAATGATAATACGACTTTCTTCCACATTTTCTGAGCAGATTGTCATGGATAGTGTCATATGGATTTAAACATAACTGATAGCTGAAAGTATTGTGTTGTTATGGGCAGCTTAAAGATAATCAAATTAGTATCTTTTGTTAAAACTACTGGTCAAACTTTTGCATTTTTGTATTCCCACCCACGGTCAGTAGGATCAATGGAGGGGTGGAGCCAAAATCAAAAGTGCATTATGGGTGTTGAAATTTATGGCAAAAGGGGAATGCCATGATTGCACTGATTTAACTTTTTCCACCACATTTCTACTGAATATACAATTTTATAAACGTCCATCATTCCAATAGTGAATTACCTCTTTAACAAGCGTTTGGTCACGTAATGAAGGCAGTCATTTTAAAATCACACAGCCAATGGAAGGCTACTTACTTCATCGCACTAACCCTCCTATAATAGAGTGGTGGAACTATGATGTCACTTTGTTGGCAAAAACCCAGAAGACTCTGGGACTCTGGGTTCTGGGTTCGGACCATAAGGTAAACTCATATGATTATTCGATGTAAACACCACATTTACCGGCTTTACATGGTGAAAGTGAAATTTTAATGATCCATAGTGCTTAAAGCCACGTTAAAATTAAATGTTTGCGGCCGCATGAAGCTGTTAGAAAGCATATAGATTGAGGATTTCCTAGAAGCAAGGATAAAATAACATTTTGTGTACCCACCCTATAGCTGATACTTTATTCACTAAAATAAGTTTAATCTTACCATATCCAAAAACTCGCTCACTCTGCTGTTATTTAATAGATTAAATGCACTACAATTTTATTGAATAGCACGTAGAGACAAATTTGAATTAAAATATTCATATTAATCAAGGATTTATGGACTTTTAATGCACCTTATTTCTAAATGTACAGAAATACGTGCTTTCATATGTCTTTTAGTTATGATTATTTCATTTATTCACTATACTATTTATTACTAATGTCTCATTTCAGTTTTATTTTGGCTCTAGTTTTGTATTTATTCGAGTTTAAATGAAAAGGTTCATGTAGCGTGGATTAAAAATCATATACAGAGTCAATCCTTTTCACTGAACATGTTAAAAATAAGTTGAGAAAGTTGTCGGGAGCGTGCTGGTCGTGACGTTGAAGGCGAGCGACCGTGGTGCTGTAGTTCGTTTAAAGTTTAGCTTTTAAGTTCTGGCGCTTTTATTTAGGCTTCAAAATTAATCAAAGTTATATTATTTTGTAAAGATTATTTTGATGGACAAAACGTGTAAGTTTCATGAACTATGGTTGAACACAGAGCTTATTTTTTTGCGATAATCCAAAAGCCTATGGAAAAATCCTATTTTTTTTTTGTCAAGGGAACCAGTTTCATGCTAACAGCCGATCCATATACAAAGTGACGTCATAGTTTCCCCACTCTATTGAATGCTTTAGTTCGCAGAATACATTAATCATCACTGCCTGGGCATAATGCATTTCTATAAAGCCACCAGTAACTGAAAACTCCCGATTCTGCATGATTCTGCATGGCAAAAGTCAAAGACAAACATCTTTCCCATCAGTGCAACAGAACGTAATTACATAAAAAGTGCTGAGTGCAACTTTAATAAAGGGTATTTGTTTTATTTTATGAATTGCAAGGAGTTTGGTGGCTGTAGATTCTTTGCACACCTACTTGGGTCTAAAGAGCTTGCATTGTTCACACTTATATTTTCGAGTGTTTATCTTTTCTGTTGTGCACTAAAAATAACCGTACGTGCACGGAGAAGCGCCTATTACAACAATCTCTCAACTTTCCTCAGCTCTAGACGAAACCTCTTCAAATCACTCAGACACACATCTGTCTGCTCCTCCCACCATCGGCTGTTTCTGCCGTGATGGGCACGTCTCATTTTAAACTGCCAGTCTGGTGACTTTGAGAGGGACCTCTAATCAAAACATTTGTCTCTCTTTCAGAAGCATTCAGATCAGTGAATGGGACCTGACACCGGAGGGAGAAAAGGATTTGTCCCAATCAGTCTTCGCCGACGTGACGGGAAGAAGACGCGTGTGGTCCCGGTTGGTCTCTGATGAATCCTCCACTTAGCCTTGATTTCTGAGGAGCGTGTGCATCAACCGGAGTACCAGGTTAAATCACAGCTCTGGCTACAGAAAATGCTGTGGTATTAATACAATCAGGGCAGGATTTCCGACCAGCAGTGCTTGGAAGATTACTTACAAACTGTAGCCTGTTACTGATTACAGATTACATAATGACAACTGCAGTTGGTAAGGTAATCTAGGTAATTCATTTTCGGTTATGTATTCTGATTACTTTTTAGATTACTTTTTTATGACACTTCTTTTAATCTTACCATTAAACATACCGTATTGATATAACAAAAAAGCAAAGAGAAAGAAAATATATTCCACCTTTTGATATCAGCATCATAAAGTGCATTAAACATCGCATTACACTGGGGTTTCCCAAACCAGGCTTAATGTAAAAACTGCAGTGGGTTTTATTTATATAATTAATTAAATCATAAAAATATAAAATACAAATAACTGAAACACTTGAACACTAAAAATATTAACCTTTTATGTATACCTCAGCGAACTGTAAACATGCAAATGTGTTGTTAAATTATTGAAATATTAACTTCCTCAGAAATATTTTAAGTAAATATTTTATTTTAGGGGGTTTGTCAAAAAAAAAAAAAAAAAAAAAAAGAAAGAAAGAAAGACAGAAAAAAGTTTGGGAATCCTTGCATTATGTGAACAAACATGAATAAAAATGAAATGGCAACATAGTGTTTTACAGCTGTACATCACCAGTGTTTTGTAACTTATTTATTTGTTTCATACATGGTCTAATTGATTGAGAGATGCAGAAGCATAGTTTGAAAATTTATTTACATGGCATTTTTGAATATAGTCCAAGCTAAATGGTATGACACAGTAGGATTTTTAGAAAGGAACATTAATAAAAGAGAGAAAGAGAGAGAGAAAAAATGGATATTTTCAGAAAGCAATTGTATTTTTGCCAAATAATCCTTATTTTACTTCTTCGGAGTCTTGTAAATGCAAATTTCATTTTGTCCAATTATTTCTTGCTCTCCCTTTGCACTTTGTGACAATAACTGCTCTTGGATTGCCTCCTTCAGAGGGTCTCATTGTTGTCAGAAGGATAATGTTCTTTAGCATAACATTAAGATAAGAGCCGTGTTTAGATGGCAAGCTCTCCTGGTGCATTGGACAAAGAGGCACATTACAAGGTGTCATGATTAAAAATTGCAGCGTTACTGACGTCTGCTATGTCAGCAGCCACAGAGGAGCTGAGAAATGCAAATGCTATCCAGTCCTTGCTATATTCACCTCTTAAAGCCTGTGTCAATCTCGAATAATGGGTAAGACTTTCATGCAATCATAGGTATCCAATGAATGGGGTCAGAGTTCAGTGCCGTCTCTTTCATGCTACTCTAATGGGTCTGGCAGAGACGGCCATTAGCAGACAGTGATAAAGAGTCCCACTTCCAACATGTGCTGATGCAGTATCTGAGTTTAATGAAGCACTGCCCTGAACATGCATCCTTCTACACGACACCTTCTAAAAAGCTCAGCTACGAGGACGACTCGCTCTCGCAAGAGCAGGGCCGTCAGTGGCACCCTGCCACAGAGCATGATGTTATTACTCAGCCACAGAACAGAAGATACTCTGTCAGAGAGGTGTGGGTGATCGAGAACATGAAATTGCTGTACTGAAGGCAGAAAGGTGTCATGGCACACTTCCAGGGCGAGGTGTCTGTTAAGACAGATGTGAAGAGAATCCTTCTTATGTGACTGAGGAGGTCATTACTTTTACTCTGCGCTTTCTAAAAGCATATGAAGAGGTGATGGGTCACAATGCTGAATAGTGAATGCAAATATAGTGGTGTGCATGTTCATGAAGGGCAGTGCAAGGGTTAAACTGGGCCAGAACATTTCCATAACGTCAGTTTATCCCCTGTGCATGCATGTATACATATTATATTATGACTTATCTATATGCACTTGAATCTAGATTTATGCTCCAATCCAGATTTTGTTTGATCCAGTGCGCACTTTCTGTCTCATTTAGCAAGTGTTTCCGCTCAAAAGGAAATGCAAGTGAAATTATTAGTTTCCTAAAAAAAAAAAAAAACTCAGGATCGATTGTCTAAAATAATTACCAGCAACCCATTGTAAAAACCAAGCAGGCTCACAGTAAAATTGCCTTGATTCAAACTGCCACAATCGCCAAGTTAACAGCAACGTATCATTACACAAGTTTCCCAAATGCCACTTGATCAAACGCACATTTGCATTTCAAAGTGCCGCATTTTTTGTGCCTCGTAAAGAACATAAAATCACATCTGCCTTCTGATAAATAAATGCCAGTATAAAAGCACAGTAGAATGAGATAGAAGAGAGACTGTGAGAGAACGAACGTTCTGAAAATGCAGCTATTCATATTTTATATCCTTTACAGTGCATTACCAAACACTTTAAACAGTGCACAGCTGTGCAGTATTGTAAACACTGCAGTTTTAGAGTTTAAACTTTGAAATTCAGTGGGAGAGAGTAAAGCTTCATATAGCACACTGCATAATGTAGGCAATATGGGCTTCCAGTGTTATAAAATAGTAAATGTAAACATATATATATATATATATATATATATATGCAAACATGCAGTATTTTGAACATTAATATTTGACTTTGTATAAAACAGGGACATTTATTAGGTCAGCTCCAGCCACAAAAAACAAGGACTATCCTCGAAAAACAGAGGCGTCTGGTCACCCTAATTTAACTATTGATGTAATGTATTAAAAAATCGGTAACTTCATAGAAATAGACAAACTGTTTTTACCTACTCCTGTTCTTTGTACTCTTGACCCTACCACTGTTTTGTAAGCTTCAAATATGTCATTAAAATTTTATTTTAAAAGGAAGATAAAAAAAAATAAAAATACCCAGCGGAGAAGTGTGAAAATGAATAAATCAACCTGATTATTCCACAGTAGGAATCAGGAAACTTGTCAAAATGTGTCCTGGTGAAGGCTCTTCACGCCTCTTAAAAACAGTGTGAAACACTTACATGAAAGATTTTATAAACAAAATAATGTGAGTGAATGACTGTAAAATAAGAAAGAAAATAAGAAAAAATACTGTGTTTTGATTGGGAGGAGCCAGATTATTTATAAAATTCTCCCCTTCCCTCGATCTTTACTCTGCTCTGCTAGACGGGGAGCAGCAGAGCTCCATGATGTCCACTGCACTGTAGGTCTCAGCTTCAGGAAACTTCTCTCTTTTGGACTTTTTTTCCCCGACCCATTTTCTTTCAGGCTCTTGAACTTTTTGTTGCCACAAGCGATGCTAGCGGCTATAGTTCCGCTTCAAAAAAAGTTGCGCTTTGAACACCGTCTACTGTCTTTGCCTTGTGGCACTCTGCTGTGCTATTAACCGCCACTGTCCATAGAAATCCTGTTATAGCAGTCACTCTCAATAGACAAACTTCACGCATGTGCACCAACTGGAATGGCTGACCTCACCACCTCTCTTGGTTTAAACAAATTAAGACTCTGAGGAACAATAGTGAGGTAGTACACACTTAAGGCTATGACACACCAAACTGACATCAAAGAACATGTGGCGATGAAAGCCGACTGTATTGTCGCCTCATGTTGCATGTGTCTAGGCTAAAAAGTTGTGCTTGAAGAGACTGCGACAACTACAGCCAACAGCCAAGTAGCAGGTATGTTCTGGACCTGCAGTAAATAACTGTCTATATCGATGGTCTGTATTCATCATTCAAAAAGGGAAACCAAAACTAAGACTTCACAAATGCAAACCGTAAAGAATGCAACACTTGCTCAAAATTGCCCCAGTAGTATAAAAAACTCCTGATATTTTAATATCAGTTACAAAGTAATAAAATAAAGCATATTGAAACTTGCCAGAGCATTTTGAGCAACTGCTTCACCACCAACATCTCTCATATTCAGATATTCAGCATCTGCCTCATAATAGAGATCTGAAATTTTGATGCGTTAATCTCAAAACATTTTCATTTTCATTTTCATCATCTTCAAAATCTATATTTTGTTCGCCTACAGCTTTGTCATCAGATTCATCATTAAATGATGTTAAGATCTGATGTAAATCACTGAGCTGTGTCAAGATTTGTTGGTTATACTTGAGTAGTCTATCTTGAGTGTTTTATGCCTGCTGTAATTTTAGGAGTGACGTATTATGTCATCATTGTTTGTTAGATCTCACCACCTTGAGAAGTAAAGGTGATCAGATATTCAAAATTGTTGTACAATTTTTTTCTTACACCATTACATGCCTCATGTCACTAACGACCCTATACATTTTTTTTTTTTTAAATAATACAAAAACAAACATTCTTTTACAATTTTGTATTTTTTAATATAAAAATAAAGATTCAAAAACAAGGTTTTCACAGTGATCCCATAAAAGAACCATTTTGGGTTGCAAGAAGCATTTTACTGTGAAGAACATTTTAATAATTCAAAGAACCATTTTCCACTATAAATAACTTTTTGTCTGATGGAAAGGTTCCATGGATGTTAAATGTTCCAAATGGAACTGTAGATAAATAGCTAATAAAGAACTTTTATATTTCCAAGTGCATTCTGGGTTGGAGATCAGGTTCTGCCTCGCTCAGACGGAAGGCTTTCCGCATACCTCTGCAGGCCACAGGGGTTCAGCAGCCGTCTCCCTCAGCCGCATCTAGCGATAATTAAAGTCTGAACAACAGCGAGAAACCTGCGCAACAAAGAATGGCTCTGCTGCTCCAATCTCATTACCAGCAGTCCCTGCCCGTGACCCCCACGGCATCGACGCTGATTTGAAGAGTGCGGGGGAAGCGTGGGGAGCTGCCATTAGAGTGGGAAGCCATGTTTGCAGAATGGCAGGGCTTTAATAAGAGCGTGTTGGGAATACCGGGATGCCAAGAAGCGAAATTAGGTGAGTTGCTTGGTGGAAAACAGATGAAACAATACACCATCAGATTTCCTCTCTTGAGGGCTCTCGTACTTCATTATAACAGCGAAGGCTTGGGTTCAAACCACATTACATGAGTATTGAAACCTCTTCCAAGTGCTGTGGTTTTGGCTGAGTTTGCCTATTTTTATCTAGATTCTGGGAATCTTGTGGAGTTTAATCCACACAATGCCTTCGCATAGCGCTGGCTCGTCTTGGCACGACAAGGCGTATCTTGTCCCTGTGAGAGTAGACTGAGGTGGGTGGTGATATTCCCTCTCGTATTAATGTTCTGCATTCAGGCTAAAGTTATTTTATAAAGGTCAGCGGGAGTCGCATTAGGACGGGGAGCGCTCTGATGGTGTGACCTTTTCAGCGGCACATCCCTGCAGCCGTGCTCACACCGTCTCAGCCCCCTCGGTCCCCCGGCACCATGTCTACAGTTCTCCTGACAGTTGACCAGACTGAGCCAGGCCTGGGTGTGAAAGCGAGTTCGCCTGGGGAGGGAAGGACTATACCTGTGACCACACTGTCACAATGATTTAAGAGAAGGGGACAGGAAACTCTGGTTACTCCTCTGAGTTACATACCTCCCGACTTGCCTGCAGGGTTTGTTTAACCTCACCACACATATGTGATCCTTTTGCCTGCTGATGTTGCTCTTCGGCGCCCGTGTGAGTAAATGTAGCAACTCTGACCTTAATTTTAACATGTAAATTTTAAAGTCAACATGAAATCAAATTTGACCCTTTTAGCTGTACTAATGCATGTCCCGGGTCTTGTTGTGCATGATTTATTGATGCACATTATTCAAAAGAAATGAAAATATAAGAACCTCATTGCTCCAATCGGGTCTAAAAGTCAGTTTTACAATCCAAGCAATTCCTGACAGATAAAATCATGTTCTTTTTTTCCCTTTTTTTATTTAATCTTGTTCAATGTGTAAAGGTTAAAGGAATATTCTGAGATTAATACAAGTCAGGCTCAATCAACAGTGTTTGTGAATGTAGATAGATAGACAGATAAATAGATAGATAGATCTCTAAATTCTCCAAGAATTGGCCATTCTTCCATTATATGTTCTTCATGGTAAAACAAAGTTTTTTTTTTTTTTTTTTTAATCAGCAGTAAGCCACAAATGAGTTCAACTTTTGCTGAAACTGGAATATTCCTTTAAATTAGTTTTCTGTGAGGCAGGTTTTTAGTTATGGGGAGATTCTGGCTCTTGTATTGGGTATTGTATTGTTTTGTATTGTATTATAGACAGCAACAGAAAATTGTTGTGGAAAATGGGGGGAATGAGATTGAGAAAGGTTGCAGCTGAGACTCAAACCTCCATTACACATGAGCACTACAACTTAGCATTTAAGAAACACATACAGTAACCTATAAGGCTATGGCTCTGACAGCTCTGAAACGGTTAGCTGATTTTACAGTTTGCTGAATTCAAGAATAATTAAAAACTTTTCACTGTTGAAACTCTATATGCCAGCGTGACCTTTGGGTTGACTCCTCCTCAGAGCCGTATCACAATCCTTTTAAGGGTTGTAAATACAGCTCCAATTTTTCAAAATGCCTTTTTAAATGTGATTTTATGTCCAGTCTTCGAAAATACAGAAAAAAATTTGGTCTTCAGCAATGTACTCCTACCCGATTCTCTCTCTCACACCTGACACCACTGGACTAGCTTTTCTCTGGTAATTAAAATGTCACAACTTCAGCCGACCTGTCCCCACCTTTGCTAGTGACCCAACCAGCCCTTGCCAGTCTGACAGGAGGTGCCATAACCACACCGCTCAGCCTCCAATTAACACAGCTTACCCTGAGCCAACAAGAGCCTGCCGCACAGGGACAGAAGTGTAAAATTAAGCTGTCTACCCACTGCAACTCATTGTAAAAGCCACCTTGGCCTTGTGAAGGGTAAGTGTTTTTATGTATTTTAGAGAAGATAGGGAAAGAGAGACAGTCAGTAGAGTCAGAGACCGAGAAAGGCAGTCTATGTGTGCATGTGAGATCTTTTATTCTGTTCTCACACTCAAATATTTTCATGTCACTCCCAGTAACAAGGGATTTATGGACTGTGTGTTAATTTTAAAGTGGAGACCAAATATTAAAGGTCTCTGTGTCAATATAAAACTATTCACACAAATGTTTTAGGTGCTTCTCAGCTCAGCCAGGCTGGGAAACCAGCTTAAACCAAATAAGACTTGAAAGCCAGCCTAAGATTTGCCAGCAGGGAAGGCATTGTTTCAACACATTTGTCATGATTATTTGAATACCATAACATCGTTTAACCTTGAAACATACTAATAACAATGGATCCATGGTTAAGTTAGAAGTGTTTTATATTATACAGCTTTCATGGACAAAATGTTTGCTTTTTATTGCTGAGGTCTGTCTGCCTAAAAGGGATGCTCTGTGAATAAAACAGATAGTTATAGTCTCTATTCCCGACGCTAGCCAGTTGTCGATAAGACAGCGAAAGTTCTTGGAGTGGCCAGATCTTCTAGAGATTTTAATTACAGATGAGGAATGATTAATTGGAGTGAAATGGGGCTTTCATTTCTAAACTGTTACTCTGATGCACCTTTTTGATTCCTCTGGGTTTTTTTTTTTTCTCCCCCGTTCAGCTGAATGTTGTCCTTCTTTCTCTGTTTTGCTTGTTAGTACAAAATGGCATAACATTTTAGCAAACAAGTGTTGTATGCAATATTTCTTCTTTGTGTTTAAATAGTACACGTAAATAAAATTCTTACTAGCTTACAGACATCACTGAAATACTTGAAACACTTTTCGTTGACATCAAAAAAAGAGTCAGAAGAGTGGCCTGCACCTTTTAAGCCAATCAGAAAACTAGACAAAAACACTATCTGACATCGCATTGGTTGATGTCTTGGAGGGAGGGGTTTGATGATAAAGAATACTGTGGTTGGAAGTTGGGAAAATTGCTGAAATCCCAGCACCATTAAGAGGTTGGAGTTGCATGTTGTGTTCTGGTCATTTTGACCTGAAGATGATTTTCTTTTCCCCTAAAAATGCTAGTTAATAATTAGATATTTTTCATATAGTACAAAATTAATATTTGTTATATTTGTGGTGTCCCCGCTCAATATGGCCAGCCTACAAAAATGTGTATAAATCTCTTATGTTACCAAAATTACCAAATAATGGACTCAATATTTTTTATCAGCTCATTTTCTTTTAATTAGCACAGATTTTGTATTTGTTTTTGGAATTGATTAATCAGAGTTTATGCACCTCAGTTTTTGAGTGTACCTTGCCAAAATTATCCACCAATATTTTTTTGTCCTAACTCAAACTGAGGTACGTAAGCGTAGATCAATAAGGCCTATGATCAACCAGTTCCAAAAAGAAATACAAAACATGTGCTAATTGAAAGAAAACAAGTTGACAAAAAAACAGCATAATAAGAGCTGGTCTTTTCAACCAGGAACAACAAAATAGGTAAAGGGTTAAATGCTTAGAAATGAACATTTACTCACCTATTGTGTTCAGAAGATGACCATTGGATAAGCATGGAGGAAAAAAGAGAAGACAAATTGTAGTTAGTTTAAATTCTCATTTAAAGTTGACAGATCCAACATGCAAAACTTGAAAATGAGCATGCCACAGACGCAAAACAATCTCATTCGCACTTTACCCACAAACACATTTATATTTCCAAAAATGCAAACATCTCTATCCCAGCAGTGTCTCGAAGAAACAGCAGTGATTTAAACCTCTCTCTTTTCCAGGCTATTGAGTTGGAGGCTATAGCCCGCTGTGTAAAGAGTGTGGAAATGAGGATCTCACATCCTGTTCCCTGTGCATCAGGCCTTGTTTGTTTGTGCAGAACCACAGAGCATTGAATCCTCACAGAGGGGAAAGGAAGAAAAAGTGAGATCTTGCGGAGAAGCCGCTATCATGAGTGGGAGCGCACCAACAGCTGGAAACAGCGTGGGCCTCGATAGAATCACATTAACATGGTCAGACCAGATTGGGAGTTAGAGGAAGCACCCTATGGTTGTTCAGAGCCGTGGCACAACGCTGCACTCCTAACTCAATCAGTCATACATCGAGTACGTGTAGAGCAGATACATTCGCCTGTGGGTGGGATGTTGCGCCGTCCCCTGTCAGCAGGCACAGACGTGGCCCCGCAGAGGCTGATGGGAAGGCGAGTGTGTGGTAGATTAATTTGACTGAAGGTTAATGGAGTGACACACTCTATTGCTGATGGGTGTTTGACACCGGGCGCAAAGGGCATCGTATCCCAGCATGCACGCGTGTGAGGAACACGCACAATATAAACGAGACTCCGCAGAGCATCAGTCATGAAATTGCCATGTATATTGGCTGGAGGTGTCAAATGCAACGGCAATACGTTGCGAGTGTTCATCATATACAATAGTCACGTTTTGGATGCATATTTTTTCAGTTTCTTTCTTCTTTTGCTCTAACCTCGTCACCTTTTCCTCACCGAAATGTAATTTAACACACTTCCATTTTCCCATTACACCTTCATGGGCAATGCATCAATGCATTATGAGATGTCATGGAATACTGTGTATTCGTCAGTGAGAAAGATTGTTTTGTTGGTTGATGTTGTTTGTTTGTTGGGTCTGAGTTTCAATGCACTGAATGGTCAAACTGAACTAGATTTTTGACCTCCAATGAAAGCATCTCGTGTTCCAACACTTTCAGAACAAAAACCTGTGTAAATTAGCCTTCGGCTTGAAAGGAAACAAAGCAGTGAGAGTCAGATAGTGAACCAAATGGATGGTGAGAGTGCAAAGAAAAAAAAAAAAAATCAAATGAAATCCATTATGCAGCGATGACTTGTAAGCCAATTCTCACACATGATATTTCAAAAGAAAGCTGAAGGTTGTTGAAATGCCAATTAAATTATAAAAAAGACAGGACACTGACGTTTCTTCTCTACACATTGTCGCTCTTTAAAGGATTTACAATCACTGGGGTGCAAATCTTCTTTTACATGTTTAGAGATTGCAAAACATGGGCTAATCAGGTGAGAAAACTTGCTCGCACACAGAGACTTCACATGCTGGGCCTGGTGGATTTAACCAAAACAAATGATTAGATCAAATGTCACATCTGCATGAACTGTTGTTTTTTAGCTTCTAAATGATATCTTCGGCATGCTGTGGGAAAAGGTGTACAGAATGTTCTACAGCTTTCATAGACCTTTGAAGCCTGAAAAGTCGCTTTGCTGGGACTGAGATAAGCAGTGTTTTATTTTTAAAATAAACAGCATTTTCACTGTCATGATTTCCTCTTATTGCATTTCATTTAGTCACTATGCATGTATTTGTGCATTTTTTTATTAGAAAGTGACTAAGTGGCTGTATTACAGGTCTTATGAAAGTAAGAAATAGGCTCTGCATAAAAAATGCCTCTGATTATGTGTAGCTCTAGGCCTATAAAGGTGTTTATTGTGTTTCAGAAGCAAATGCAAAGGTCTTGCTGTACATTCTGAAATTGGGGCTCAAATTGGTGCATTACAGTATGTTTGCAGAGAGTTACATATAGTGTATAGCTGCAGAGGAGAACATGTGCCGGAAGCCCTTATACGTGGTTATTTTTTGGGTGTGTATTATGCTAATTACTAATAGCATGCACATGCTCGTTCATGTGGCTTAATCCAGATATATCAATGTCTGAATGAGGATCAGAGCAAATAATAAATAAGAACAGCATCTGTTGTGTTATGCGATAGGATTTTCAGAGATACATCTTGAATTAAGTTTATTTTCTTAGCCTTTTAGCGAGCTCCCCACCCTTATTTTAAATTAATTAATTCATTCATTCATTCATCTCATTTTTAAGTTTTTCTTAGTCCATTATTTCAAGCATAAACATTACATTTTTATTTAATAATTTATTAATTCATTCATGAAGCATAACCTTTAATGTTTATGTATTTATTTAATTATATATATTAAGCAAATTATTATTATTATTATTATTTTATTTTATTTTTTTTTAATTTATTTTATTTTTTTGCAGTGCATGTCCAATTTGTATGGGAATATTATGTCTCCTGATATAAAGGGACAGTACATCACCATTTTTAATTATCTCCTAATGGACTCTATGGAAATAGAGACCACAGAGATGCTTCATCCTAGGAGTGATTGTCAGCCTTTCTTCTGAATCTCCTACCTTCCTAATGCTGTTAATGCCACTCAGATCTCATTTACTGCCTAATGACATCTTAAAGAACACAGATTTCTCTTTGGAGTCCATTAAAAACCCGACAGGCTGGTCTTTGCAGAACAAAGAAGGGAACTGGCAAAGGGAAGGTTCAGCGCGGGTTTGATGCCTGAGGAGAATGAGCTGACAGTGAAGTTTACGTTATCAAAGGCTTGTTTCTGGAGCGTGTGTTAGCACAGACAAACTCAACACAGCATACTCACTTTAGTCATTAGGAGAAAGACATGCGTGCATCAGACTATGTGTCTAAGACGGGCAAGGAAGAGAGATAGAAAGAGAGCTTGAGAGGAAGAAATGGAGTGCTCCTGGGGAATGCGAGTGCCTCGTGCCCGTCTTCCTTCAGTGAGGGGCTTAATTAGAGCCTGAGCTTTTCATTATGGCAACCATTAATGTCAAGTCTGGTTAACCTTCACCCTGTGTGCTGATGGCATAATGCAGAGATGCATCAATATACGTACACACAGAAGCACACACACACAGTCTTCCCCACACTGGCCCACTAGCGAGTCTGACAAATCTGGGATACAGTTGTCTCGACGTAATTAAGAAATACTTGCTGACTTTCTCTGTTTATGCATGAGTGTGTGCATGTGCTCGAGTGGGGTGAAGAGGGATATCATTCATGATGACCTTAATGCGATGGGTGGCAGGCATGAGGAAATGGATTTTTTTGAGAATTTGAGCTGGCGATTAAAGAAATAGTTCACCCAAAACTAACCCATTTACTCACATTCATGTTGTCCCAAACCTTTATGACTTTCTTTCTTAATAATTGTATAATTAATTGTATAATCCTTTATTACTATTTATAAGGGAGAAAAAAAAAAAACATAACTGATTCCCTGCTTATAAATATGAAAAACTCATCCGCCAAGAAAAGTCATATGGACTATTCCTTTTTGGAAAAATGATGTGTGCATGTATTTAAGGTGTCAAAAATATGCTATTAAATTTTACTTAATGTTACACCACATTGCATTTTAGAGTTGTTGTTGTTGTTTTGCTTTGTTTTTGTTTTTCTTTCTTTTTTTTTTTTAACCTGAAAATGGTCATTACTGAAACTGACTAAAATTAAAACCATTAAAAAAGTAAAAATAATAAATAATAATAACAAAACAGTTTAATTTGATGTACTCATATAACTTCAACTGAAATAAAATAAAAAATACTACTAATAAAGAAATAAATACAATTAAAATGAAAACTGAAAATATAAAAATAAGAACTGATTCAAAAGATTAATAAAAACTTTAGTAGTATCTCACTGACACTAAAATAACACTGACCAGTATATTCTTCTGAATCTGTTCCGCAAGAGAATGAATGTCATAAAGGGTTTGGAAGGACATGAGGGTGATAGATAATGAGATAAATTTTTATTTCTGGCTGAACTATTCTATTAGACTCTTCTTACTATATAAAGTGAGGCAGCATACATCAAAACACATGTTTTTTGTCCTAGAAGTCTCTTGCCCTGCGTTCTAAAGTTGGAAACTAATATTTATCCTCTCAGAAGTTTCACCAAGCAACACAAATTCAATAACGCACACTCACTTCCTTCCACTAGCTAATTGCATTGTATTGAATTGAATTGCACCACATTTGCGTCTGTGTTTATCAACGGGCAGAAATCTCAGCCACGATCCGGAATGCGCTTAATAGGGAATTTGAATTTATACCCACAATCTCTAGCTCTCAGCCTGCAGCAAACTACAGCAAATTGACAATTCATTTGTTCATTTCTGTCTCATTTGCAATCAATGGTTTCAATTTGTTAAGTTTACATTGATGAATAATTTCCCAGCGTTATTCCTGGAGTTTTGTTAGAGACACAACGTTTAGACTCTTGCCCGCAAGGCTGTGTTATGTTATTTCCAAGTAAATGGCTTCTAAAAGGTTTCGTACAGCAGTGCTGGCGGAGCGTTTGAGTGACATGAAGTCGAGACAGGAGACAGAGCAACACAGACGCGTCAGCGCTGCTAAAGTGACAATTTGCTTGGGCATCATGCCAGCAATGAAAAGTCTCCATAAATAAAGCATGCTGGGAAAAAAAAAAAAAGACAACAACAGGCTGAGAGACCAAAGCAGACAGAGAGCAATGCAGTGAGACTTTTAAAAGAGTAAGGACTAAAAGAATTTAAAGATATAGTTCACCCCAAAATGAAAATTCTGTCATCATTTACTGACACTCATGTCATTCCAAACCTATATGACGGACCTTCTTCTGCTACATGCAAATGAAGGTATGTAGTTAAAGTTAATGGAGTCACCCATTGACTTTCATTGTATGGACAAAAACAGCTGAAACATGAAGTTTGGAATGACAGTAAGTTGAGTAAATGATGACAATTTAAATTTTTAAGTGAACTATAAATGGCAAATCCAACAATTTTAAAAGTTCTCTTATAATAGTTAGTCAAATTTTCTTGCATCACACACTGTAATTTAAGCTACATGACAACAAAAATGAAAAAGTTTTTCCTTTGCATTTTTGAAAAATGTTTTGCATACAGACAACGTTGTCAAAATCATCTCTCTCGGATCGCCAAAAATGACAAAAGAATGCTATATTTTGCGTGCCAGGCCAGTAGTTGGCGATGTCGGTTTTTAAAGAAACACTAAAACGCATGTACACGATGTTGTCGTTTTCACAAATTTCCTTTTTTGTAGTTTACATGGCAGAAACTTGCACTTTGAACACCGTTTTTAAAAATTTGCAAAAGTTTTGGCCTCCAAAAATGCCATTGTAATGTAAATTAACATCTAAAACATTTTTTAAAGGCATGATATTTTTTCTGCTTTACACCTTTACACTGAATAGCCATTGATATGTAAACATGCTCATGTTATATAACATTATCGTATTTTATTTATTTATTTTTTTAAAGCAAATGTCAAGCTCTTGTACTATTAAAGTTATACACTATATAACGCCACAAAATAGTGCAGAAAAGCACAGTCAGTAGAGAAGAAACCTGGGGCATACTTTCACATTACTACATAGTCTGTATAGATCCTCAGAAACCATTAGTGGCGGTGTAAATTGGTAATTAGAAATACAAATGATGAAATGTCAGTCATGACCCAGGGCATTACAGGCGGCCAGGCTTCATCAAGACAGATTTCCATTTGCTTAACTCCTCAGCCCAACACAAGGCACAATCAGATCTATAAAACTGACAATTATCTGAAATAAGCCAGAAGTCTTGGGTAAAGACCAACTGCATAAAGACACGGGTCACCTCTGGTGAACTTTAACTCAGTGCTTCTCAGAAGAATGCATTTGGTTTAGATGATAAAAATAAAAAGTTGAATGCTTTTTTGTTCTTCACTGATGTGATTATGCAGGCAACCAAAAACAGTATGCAGCCAACCCGAAAACAGCACAGAGGCCTTTTCACACTCTTTGGGCCAGGCAGTGGAGCAAAGAACACTTTCTTTTGTCTATTTCTCACTGTCTGTCTTGAAGACACACACACAAAAGGGCAGCTACTAAACCAGACTGCGCTGATGCAAGTCTATAACCTTCTGGGATTGCTGGAGCGAGTGGAAGGAAGAGAGAAAGCATTTCAACCCTGTAGGGAAGTGCTGACTCCAACACAAGTACACAGGAGCCAAAGGCAGGGTCCCGCCTCGCGGTGCCTTGCTACTATGGCGGCAAAGCAGAGCGAGAATGAGGAGAATCTCGTCTACCCGCGACAAACCATTTAACACACAGCACACAGCCCAGAAGGAGATCTGCCCCATACGGGCCTGAAGCACATCAATCTGTGGTAAACTACATCTACAGATCATCCCTTATGCAGAGCAGTCGAAGAGCTGAAAACACAGATAGACAAGAAGGACTAACAGGGAAAAAGCTGTACAGAAGGACACTGGCACTCTCGTTATGTCAGGTTGTGTGCTCTAGCCCACACAAAACTGGCTAACCTGACCCATCTTGACCAATTACTGGGTAGACAATTAGAGTCTGGCCTTATAAGTCGCAGGTGAGAGGTCACAGATGTGTATGAGACAGGCTCTGTTTCCCTCAGGAGAGGGACACTTTATCAGGTCAGCTTGCTGATTTACGGCAAAGCTGCTTTTGCATGCAGTGGGGCTAAGAGTCGCAAAGAGCTAATGAAGCCTGACCTATGGGAAACAAATTAAATTTTCTTCTCGAAACATTCCACATGCCTCTCATTGACACTTCAGATGTAACTCTGCCTCTTTAACCTCTAGATGGAGTCTGCGGTTGCAGCCTTGGAGGACGTGCGTGAATGAGGTAGCGATGTTTGATTTGTCATTTGAATCAGATTTTTGCAATGAATCTGTTGAACTGGTATAAAAACGTGAATAATTCATTCATTAATTGGTCTGAATTGTTCGCACATCAGCAACTGTAAGCTTATGGCATGTCTGACTTGATTTGAATTGAATGTTAGTTTTAATTAACACCCATATGAAACCATTTTGGTTTCATGCAGAAACCCATTTCAGCCAAGTGACTGTTAAATTTTGTATTTGTTGCTGTAAATGTAGATTATGTTGTTAAAACTTGGGCATGGGGTATCATGAACTTTAACATTAACCTAGATTAATGATTAATTTTAATGTATAATTATAGTATTTTTGATTGTGTATCCATCTTTGTTCAGTGATGTTAATTTATACAACTGATGTATACAACTAATAAATGCAAAAAATATATCCGTACATTATAAATTATTAAAATATTGTTCATTGTTAATTCAAAATGCCTAAAGTAAATGTAACCTTATTGTAAAACGTTTGTAATATATTTAAATTCCAAATGTTTTTATGAAATTAATTTATTTTTCATTCATTAATTCATTCCTTTACTTATTAATTTATTCCTTTATTTATTATGATTCATTGAAACACATTGAAAAAAGAGCCAGTTAGTGAAAATGAGTCTGACTTCCCATCACTCGAATGAAGACAGAAAAACGTTTTGTAAATAGAAACTTTCTTTCCCTCTTTTTTTTTCTTCTCATCATCTATGATTGAGTTCTGTTCCCCTCCTCCAGATGCTTCTTAATTTATTCACCTTGATTTTTAAAGCAGCTCATTTTTCATTCTTCCACCTTCAGATTTCTAGTGCATCTCTCTCTCTCTCTCTCTCTCTCTCTCTCTCATTCTGTCCTCTTCCTCATTTATATGTATACTTGGCTGTGAATCAGTCAATGTGTGTAAAAAGGATCTCTGTGACACATACAAAAAACAAACTCAAAGCCTCCTGCAGTGGTATCATCTGCTCACCTCGCAGCTAACACCAAGATCTCTCCTGCTACGGGACCCTTCTTCATCACCTTTCTCTCTTAAACTCACACAAACACACTCACACACATACTGTATGCATATACACACTGACCAGCACCAGTTCACAGAATGCTGCAGCATGCTAATGAAATGCCTGAGATAAGCTTGAAAAAGACTAGGCTTCAAATGAGCCAGTCCGCTGTATTCAAGAATAAAAATAATGGCTTAATGTTTTGTAGTGTGTTTTCATAACCCGGTTATAGCCTAGGGGGCTGCAAGACAGAGCTCCATTCGTAGTTATTGATGTCTGTTTTATGATAGCATGCCCAGAAACTGACAAGGATGCTAATGTCTGGCCCTCGGCATCCTGGGAGGAGGCATACAAGCAAATGTTTGTCTATTTGCATAAGAGAGCCAAAGCGAGCAAAGTTGAAAATCGCATACTTTAATAACAGCAAAATCCAATTTTTCTGTCAGTTATGAAGGTACGGCAGCGTACGTCAGGAATACAAATGGCACCAGGTAAACATTTTGCCCATGACATGCATGTGCTCAGACATAAGTTTTATAGATCTTAGAGTGTGAGTGTGGGTAGTTGATGTGAATGACAAATTGTCCTGTTCAAAATGTTCAGCTCTGTTCCATCCAGCCTTTGTCACTGGAGTGGTCTGGCCTGATTATGGTCTGGGGAAGCAAATGCGCGTGCTAGCATGTTATGGCACAGACACTACGATGGGCACAGACCATGTGCTGCCCCTCTGGCATCATTTTATCTCCATATGCTGGAAACAGCAGGATCAGTGAGGCCCAGCGTGGACCATTCCTCTGAGAGGTGTTAAAATAATCCCTGGGCCTTGAGAGGAAAGCTGTTTGCTCATCCATTTCCATGCTCAAAGGTTCCCAAGCACTCTGGAAGGTGCATACAGGCTCTGATTTTATGTACTCTGCACCTTAAACAGTTGCCCTGCTCCTTCCCCAAGTAGACCATTGAGACAAGCCCTATCTCTGGTAGTTTTGAACATGCACACACAAAATAACACAGCAGTCAGACAGTGTTTACAGTGCGTAGGCAGGCGACGCTTAACGCCCATCCAAAAAGACCAAGAAGTCTCCTGCAAAGTTCAGCTTTTATGTTCCCACCCTTTGCCATTTTGTGTGAGTAATACCCATTTGTAAAGCTCTCCAGCTTCTTTTAGTCGACTGTGGTGGGTGGGCCTGTCTCTTTCTCTCTGTTATTTCATGGATGCTGAAGTCGAAAAGCGGCACAACTGTGACAGATTGCTCAACCGGTGGGTCAAAAAGACCTAATTGGTAGCGAGAAGCAGCAGTGGAACCGTAATGCATCCAATCACCTGTTTTACAACCTACAGCCAGTAATGGGGTTACTGAGGTTAGCGTGCTGCCATTGTAAAACAATATAGCTGTACACCCTTGTTGTCGTGGTGCCTGGTGGATTCTTAATATTCATTGTCACAGGTTGTAACAGATGGCTGGAACAGGTCGTTTACCAGCCCATCGTCCTTAATGTGACCATCTCTGGAAGAGAACGGGGAGCTCGGAGATGGTCAGGAGGACAAGGGCAGGCAGGGGTTGGCTGTAACTAAATGACAGACTGTGTGTCCCGTTCATGTTTGTACCTATGTCTGGAGTCGCAAGACTGCTGTGTACCCCTTGAGGATAAGGGATTTGCTGTAATTAATGGGAGAGGACAAGATGACTCTTGAAGTACAGGACAGGCTAATTGTATCTGAGATAGAGTGTCACAGGGACATGTAGAGATGGAAGGACAACCGACCGAAACGTCCCTGACTAAGTGAAAGTGACCCCGGCGTCTGAGCCGGACAGACACGAGGTGTGATGAAGACGAGACGTCTTGTGTCCTTCATGGCGCCTCACAGACCTTGGGTGAGTCATTGAATGTTATCACAACCTCGAATGGACACCATCCATCCAATTCAACTGTCCACTTCAGACCCACTCGAGCTCACAGAAAATTAACATTGCGGTCTCACTGAGAGAGGAAGAAAAAGACTGCTCTGAGCCTTTCACTCTAGGGAGCTCTTTCAAAAATTGCTTACAGAGCGCACCCAATAATTTGCAGGTATACCTAATTTGACACCTGTCTCATCATTTACAATTAGGCATTATGAGGTCTAATTGGCCATCTGCTGGTGCCATCTTATGCTCTTGGAGTGCGGCCACATTGACGTCCAACTGTTTTGGGAGGGCACACGCAACAATTGGACACACTGGGATGGCCTGGCGTAATAACAGTCAAAATCATCCCAAAAATAAGAAATATCAAATATATTAACATATCTAGTTGGCAGGGTTGTGAACACCTATCAGTTGTTTACATACAACAAAGGATTTTCATTACTCATGGCTCTGTTAACATTTCTCAAATGTGCATTCATACAGAACATCAAAATACTCTTATTATTATTTCACCATTATTTCTCAGTTTCTGCAACATCACTACTGAATCTACAGTGACCAATGTAGACTGATCCCAGAACAAATTACTATGATTTGCTTTTTATCGAATCTAAAACAATTACGAATCAGTCGCAGGGGTTACTGAATTAATCTGACTTGCTGAACTGTTAATTTCATCATGTTCAATTTAAAATGAACCAAACTGTTACTGTATTATGCTGCACTATATGCTTATGAGAATTAATTTAATGTTGTTACAGTGGTTAAACATGCACATTGAGTTCTGTTGTAATCAATGGTATTTTATCATGCATGAAATGTGTCACCACGTTTTTTGTTCAGTAGTTAAATAGATCCATTAAAAAAAAATAAAAATAAATTAAAAAAAGTATTCCATTTATGCCACCTCTAAAATGTTGGTGAAAAGTAATTTAAAAGTCTGTGTTAACATCTTTAGCGAAAGTTGTATTATTTTTTGTTGATATCTAAAAAAGATGTCAACATTTGGCTATAGGCAGTAAATGTTATAGCCGCTGCATTTCTAATTTCTTCTTCAAAAAATCCTTAAAGGAACCATTAAAGTACAGGGATCATGAAGAAGAATCAGAAACCAGAATCATTAAATGCCTTACAATTCCCATTCCCACTGGACAATCCAAAAAAACTGTCACGCTGTTTCAGACTGTAACAGACTGCCTTGAACACCGTGTAATCACAGGGCAAATAAACCCCGCCTACCTCACAGACCAACAAAGAGAAGAACTATCAGGACTGTTCTTGACAAGGATTAAAGCTGAAGCTGAGGTGATTGAGATTTGCCAAGAAAAAGAGACAAACAAACCAATAACTGCGTTTACTGCCTCCATCCTGCCCCCATAATTGTCATTCTTCAACAGGTAATTGTTCTCTCCGCTCTGTCAATCAACCCTCGACCCGTCACCGCTAAAGCTGCATTTGCTGTTAGCAGAGATTCCCCAGAGAGAGGGTCACCACGCTCTTAATGAAAGAAGATGAGTCTTTGGCCGAAGTTCTCTCTCTCTATCTCTATATTTATGAATACAGATTCTGACCTACAGTGAGTTGACAAAAGAGAAGACCCTCATACATAAGTTCATGTATTTATGCATAGCTACAACCTTGCTATTTCTTTAGACTTTGAGGTAAATCAAGCCTGAAGGGAAAAATCACCCTTGTGTGCTTTGTTTCTGCAGAAATGAGAAGCACCAGTGTTGGCGCCATTAAAAGTTAAGCTAGAACCAGTCGTATGTTTATCTCGACAATGAAAAACTCCCCACTGACAGACTCGAAGCGATGCTCTGAAAAATGCTGTTTTTGCACTCCCGCTGTTTAGAAGAACTGGCAAATGGTTAGTCCACCACGGCCCAGTATGCTAGGCCTGTCTCCCAAGGGGCAGCAACATTTAGCCCTTAGCATGAGTCACTATATTGATCTATTGTTGTGTTTCTCTCAAATGTAGGTTCTCCCCTCAGGTTCTATGGTGGAAAATGTTTTTTATTGCGCGCACACACAAAAAAACAATTTGCTTTTGTTTTTCTTTTCAGGTCTTTCTTAAAATGTTTTTTCATCACATAGACTTTCCTTTATAGCCACTTATTACTAAAGTGCTCTGAACGAACAGAACACAGCAATACACTGTATTGTGATTTCATACAAAAATGAAACAATATGTTTTGGAGACTAATAAAATGTAATACCAAGACTCTCAGCACAAACAAAATCATTACATGTTGTGTTTATTCGCATCTACCTGCAGTACAAGACGACAAACATTGTGTATCATAGTTTCTTTTCATTTCTCTGTAGTCTCGCATATTTCTTTACATTTCCATATCTAATGCAGTATTTACACAGACGCTCAGGTGTGTATTTCTTTGAGAACTGAGAGGGTAAGCATATTAAAATCCTTCTGGTTAACACAGACACACTACAATATCATTAGAGAAAACGAGTAAAATAGGACCATAAATTATGAAGTTGTCTTTCTTCACTAAGTTTACTGTTCACTGGGAAAATACAAGTCCCAACATAAAGTTCTGCTTAAATCTTTGATGTCTAAACACAAAGTTTGTCTCTGTAAGGATTGCATGTGTAAACAGGATGCTAGAGCAACACAATTGAAGCCCTGGGCTCAAATCTACATACAGTATTTCAAGTCCAAATGGTTTAGGAAGGCACAAATGTATTGACTTCTACCTGAACCCCTTGTTTTTTTGTTTTTTTTATTATTTCTTGATATCTGTACTGTTTTTGCTCATGGTTGTTTACAGCGCATATGCACAGTTTAATTTATCTAAGAAATAGTGTTCTAGAGATGAGAACGACATTAGTGGACCGGCTATTTGATTTCAACTGTATCAACAAAAACAAACTAAAGCATAAACAAACTCTTTTGGGTTTTCTTTATTGGGGCTTCAGGCTGCAATGGATTCAGGTTCGATAGCTTCTTGTGACTTTGGCCAAGTTGTTTTTGCAGAAATCGTTTTTATTTCAGGGAAAAATTGATCAGGTAGTATTGATCATACAAAACAAATATACTTCACAGAAGGTAAATTGCTTTTACTATGGTAGATATTTATGGGCTCCTGAATTGTAAGCAACAGCAAAATAGACCTTATTTGCAGATGGTTTAGTATACTGCATATGATAGCAGTGCAGGCCCCATGTATGGCATACAGGTGTGTGTGTGTGTGTGTGTGTGTGTGTGTGTGTGTGTGTGTGTGTGTGGATGTGTGTGGCCTTCTGTGAAGAACAGGAAAAGGAGGCTGGCAGGTTGTGGTGTCAGGATGATGGGATGTGATGGATGTGTTAGGACAGGGGAGTGCCAACTCTGCCCTGTTGCATTACCATCATCCCGTCAGCCAGTTACACTCACAAACACACACTGGAGTATTCCCATTAACACATTACACATCCGAAACCAATCAGGGATGAACCGCTGCTTTAATTACCTTCCTTTCTGCGTTCTGTGCACTGCTTCGCATCTTCAGTCCTTTCTAATTCTACACTGTCTGAAACAGTGCCTTCAGAACAACAGCTTGTCAATGGGACAATATCCTGCAAAACTACTTGTATGTACCATTTGGGTAATATTATGCACACTTAAAGTACTAATATTCATTCTTAAGGGACTAATATGCTTTTCCAGCATTTTCTGCACAGCCAATCATAGAGACCGCTTGTTTATTTTATTTTATTTTATTTTATTTTATTTTTAGTCTGTTATTGTGGTATCTATTTCAGACCCTAAATTGTATGTCAAATGTATTCTTTGAAGAGTGTTCCACATAAAATATATAATATTTAAATATATGAATGAATGATAACCAAATATATAGGCCTACATATACATAGTGTTGTATGCTATACTGGTATATATACTTAGAGTACTTTTTGTAAGGAGTGATAGAATAGATAAAATTGACATAGGCCACATGAAACAATATCACACACAGCTGAACCCCCGAAACCTATGCAAATGTTCCATGGATAATGACATAATGTTAATTAACTATGTGTTTAATTAGAGTGAGAGCATGTCATTACTTTAAATGCCATTGTTCTTTAATTGCTCCATGGCTTGCTATTTATCGTTAATGCTCTGAATCCACAGTGCTGATTGTCAGATCAGTTGAGGGATGTGAGTTTAACAGACTGCTGTGTATTTGGCAGTCAGGCTCCATTTGACAGTATTTTCCTGTATGCCTGTTTCCGCCTGTTCAACCAGATTCAAGGAAAATGAATCTGCATTAAAGGCAGGGTATCTCCAGATTTCCACAGATTTCATGTTTAAATCCATTCGGCAGAATCTCACAGATTTTAAGCTTGAGAAATCTGGCATTCTGTCTGGATATGGTTCGTAACATTCACAAACAAATAAATAGACACTGCAGGTGATGAATTATGGGTGTGTGGAGAAACATTTTAGGTCTCTCATCCTCATGCTTCCTTAAATGATTCTCTCAATTCCCATTTTACTGTCCAAAGCTTTGTGCTATTGCACACACAGGAAACGCAGTCTTCTGTCCCCATTACCGGATCAGCTACTGATCCCCAGAGCCCAACGTGTGCGACGAAACTGCAGCAATTAGTCAAGTAACTGCCTTAACAGCAAAAACCACAAGCAGATGAGAGGCAGATAGAACAGGAATGAGAAAAAGAGGCAGAGAAAAGTGCAGCAGCTAAGAAGACAGGGCATGGATATAACCTTGGGAAAATGCGTTCCTGATTATCATAGAATTAATGTGCACATTTATTACATAATAGTCGCATACATGTTTATTGGAGCTAGGGGAAACCTTTGCTCTTTGCTGAAAGGAATATGATTACATGTGACTTAATTATCATATATGAATTAATATAGCTACTGTGCACTTTTACCCTGCTACCTTTTAATATGCACAGTAAAACCAAACATCATCTTGGAATGGAATAGTATACAAGTGTAGATGTTTATATTTCCTTTCGCTGCTGTTGTCATCCAATTACTGCATTTTTGAGTGTTGTGTATCAGATATAGAGCGATGCTGTGTCAGATGCCGTGGAGTCCTGCTTCTCCCCCAAGTCAAAGTTCTCAGAACAAACAGAAATACTCCGGATATCTAATTAATTCATTCTAGGATGAAACAACCCAGCAGCAAAGTGTTGCTTGTACTCTGACAGAGACAGATGAAACAGCCAGACACACGAACACAGTGTTGCTGAAAAAAGCAGAGAATATCTATCTATCTATCTATCTATCTATCTATCTATCTATCTATCTATCTATCTATCTTGCTCATGAGACAGTTTGAGCCAATCATCTGAGCTCTAAATATGACTAATAACTCCAGACCCGCAGGAAAATGACATCATGCCAACACTGATTGGCCGATGGCACCACAATAACAAGCACAGTCCCAAACCCTTAACCAGCGACTGTCTGTGTCATGAGCTGTGACGTCAAAGACAAAAATATAGAAATAGCATGACATCTAGATGATTTGGCGTCCAAAATCTTTCTCAGTCTGATAAAAATTTATCTGACCAGGTCCATTTGAAAAAAAAAGCAGCATTATCCGTTTTATGACTAAGAGGCCCGGATGTCTGCCTACCTCAATAAACACAGAACCCAGACACGACTGGACAAATAAGCCTGTGAAAATTGGCACATGTTCTTTGCTCTACCTTTCTATCTCTGTTTGCTAAGGTGAGAAGTGCTGAGTACAATAAGGAGAGTGTATTTACCTGTCAAACACAGCACTCTAACTGCTGGGACTCAGAGACTGTGAATTCGACATTACAGCACATTACCCACTCCTGTCCTAAACAAATTGCAGATGCGTGTGCTAATAAGGCAACAAGAGCGTCAACAATGTGAGGAATGTCTAACTAAAACATTCAGAAAAAATGCAGAGATTTTTATTTTTTTTTTTTTTGGTGAAAGATTATGAAAACAAGCATTTTCTTAGAATAAAATGCATTTATGAATCCAGTGACATTAACTAAGTAAATAGGGTCCATTTTAATTTCATGTTGTCTTGAAAAGTTTGTAAATAATATGAGTCATGTTTTTATGTTATTGTCTTGATAACATGCCTGCAATTCTCCTCGGCTTTCTGTGTCAAGTAGTGTGAACAGTCCTATATTATTAAAATGATAATAGCAGTAATAATTTGGTGAATTTCATTGTTTTTTATTGAACGAAGCTTTAAGGGGAGATAAAGCCTGCAGCTGTAGACATCCTCCCTCTGGCTTTCCTCTGCTGCGCTGGAATCTCGCCCAGAGTGGTAGAATTAAAAAAGCAGCCATGTCGATTTTCATTATTAGGCATCAGGTGCTGCGGCTGGACTGGACCCATGCGCCATTGCTCCTGCCCTCCTGCACTGCGCCTTTTAACCCTAATTGACAGTCTTACGTCCTCCCTCTGCCTGCTGCCCAGAGCATTCGCCAGGCAGACATAGAGAGGCAGGGGGGGTACGCACATATGTCTGCTGTCTGTGCTGGCGCGTGTGCCTGCTGCGTTTGATATCTCTGAAGGCTACATTGGATGAGAGTTAGAAAGAGTCAGCACCTCTGCAGCTGTGCCAGCTCTTCTTCTCTAATAGACAGAAAAACACACTGCTTTTTTGAGACCGCTCACGTTAATGATACACGGCACTTAAAAGAAATAGCAGGAATGCAGAGTCTGCTTCGTCTGACCAATCAGACGCACTCAGCAAACACAAACGCACGTATCCAGAACCCAGAAGAACGTCATTAGATCCGTACTGTAATTCAGTGCACGTCCCAGTCCTACCATCTGCTGTTCTCAGGTTAGTTAAGTGTGATGTAAGCACTTTTTTTTTTGAATATCAGGCATAAAAGCCCTTACTGTTTGACAGATATCACTGAAATAGGTGTCTTGAGAAATTACACCTGTGTTTTTGACAATCCTAGGCTCAAAACCAGCAAATATGAGTCTGGGGAGTGAGCTGCACCTTCAAACCAATCTAACCAATCAGAAAGGATTCACACAAGCAGCTATCCTGAGCTCTGATGTCAAAGGCAGCAGAGAGGGAGAAATGTCCATTCCATGCTTTAAGAGCCCTCCAAAAAGTTGGTCACTGGTATGGTAAAACTAGAAGCATAACATAATGAAATATTTCCAATTTATATAGGGGGAAAAAAAGTTTCATCAGAATACTTGGCAACTGTGTGTCAATAGAGTGCTGCAATGATGACACATTTTTGTAGGCCAACCCGCAAGTTAGCATCATTCTGATTCCCTCAACAAAAACCCAATAAGATCTTTTTCAATTGGCTTTTGGATTATTGCAGAAAATAAGCTCTCCCAGCAGGCACAAAACAGGCACACAACGTCATAAGACGTTGATATTTGGTTAAATTTTGGTTGCGACGTCGGGTGACCAAAATTCAACGTAAATTCAACGTCTAATGTCAATGTTAAATTGATGTCCAATACCGACGTCAGCTGACGTTGAGATTTTGTTGTTTTTAGGTTGTGCAACCAAAATCCAACGTTAAGTCAACGTCAAATTGATGTCAAATATTGACGTCAACCCGATTTTCATTTTCAACCAAAATGCAACGTCTGTCCAACGTCATGTCCAACGTCAACCTGACGTTACATAGACGTCTGGTGCCTGCTGGGCTGTGACCAAGAAAGGTTTATGATTCTTAGTGCATTTTGTACATCATGATAATCTTCACAAATGAACACAAAGTTTATGAGTTTTAAGAGTAAATACAGAGTTAGAATAGTTTGCATGGTTATAAATACAAAAAAAGGCTGTGAAAGCGACTAGTAAGTAAACAAATTTACCTGTTTGGCGTGATGACATTCAATGTCCCCAACAAACTCTGTAGTTCCATTTAGATACTTGTTAGCAGCTACCTATTAGACATGTAATTTTTTTTTTTTTTTAAATCACGAGAGTTTTACTGATGTATTTCATGTTGTAAAATGACTAAATATCAAGTAAAACATGAAAATATCTTCACCACAAACCTTATTTAAGGCATTTAACCAAAAACCCACTCAAAACAAAACAAAAAAAACCCTTTGATTTTAGGATGATGGTACCAGAAGTGCTAAAATGCTAACTCCTTTCTGGGTTTTGGCCTACAAAAGTACATCATCCCTGCAGTACTCTATGGAGAAACATACTTTTTGTTTCTAGATGGTGTAGCCCCAACATATAACAGCAGACGCTAACTAGGCAATGCAACCAGCCATGCCTTGAACCTTTCAGCAAAACAGCTAAATTTGCTAACAACACCTTTCAAGGTAAGCTTTACTCCTGCAGTCAAAAGCTTCATAATTACAGAAGGAACATTTTAGACAGAAGTCAAAACCGAGTCAAAACTAATGTGTGAGCACAGCTGAGTAAAAGCCTCACTTATCCAGACTGGAATTACGGGGGAGAACACATTAAGAAGATTCAACTCATTAACAGAGCTTTAAAGTGACGCCCCTTCTGGACTAATCCTTGCGCTGTGGCACCCTGGGTAAAAATGCTACAGCCACGAGCACAAAACCACACGCTATCCTCTACTTTTCTCACAAGCTGCCATTGCTGAAGGAGGGAGGAGGTGCTGGGGAGAAGGCAGGAGCACATTTTTCCGTATGACGCCACAACACAGATGCGTTCGCAAACATTCCTCATCTATTTTGAAACAGACAAAAGGAGCAGACATGAAATAACCTTTACTTAGCCAGTGCTGCTCAGAGTGTGCTTCATTTGTATGTATGTTGTACAAAGTCTCAATTCATCGGCCTCTGTTCATGGATTTTTCACTTACTAAAGGAAACCCAAGTGTTCAGAAGGCACAAATGTATAAACATCTTGGAAGAATATTTTTGTTTTTGTCTCTCATTCCTCCTTTAGTGTTTTCAGGTAGACTCAAGGATCCTTCATCTCTGGGACAAATGCAGTCCTCTCTGTCTTTGTCTTACGTACTCTCTCATTCTGTCTTAGATGAGGCAAAAACACTATTCAAAAACGACAGATAGCGTTTCATCCCTTTTCTCGAGCAGGTGTGACATGCTCAATGACTTGAAGTGACGCTTTATGTCTCTTTGAGTTTTGATTAAGATGCAGCTTATAATAATTTGACCAAAGAACATATTAGACCTAGGATTTGTTAGGTTTTGACACTCTATTTTTACTATTCGACTAGTCAGTGCCGTGCAGTATTAGTGGGGTTAGCTGTTCAAAGAAAGAATCTCTATGTACCTGAGATATGAAAACTCAATTGACACATTCGTGCTGATTTTGATCTGCAAATACAGTCATTTTGTAGTTTCAGTCAGGCGTCGGATAATACTTGGTTGGTTTCAGGGATGTTTTTATGAATTTTGGCTTGTACATGAATGCTTCATTTGAACTCAGACCATCTCAGATGTCCACAGCTCCACCGAGGTTCACTAACAATCTGCTTTGTGAACTTTTTTGCAATTCTATGTATATTAGAGTGCAAATACAGTGTCACACAGAAAAATTTCCCTCCTGTTGTAATGAAGTGACTAGCTGACAAACTCAATGCATCAACTAATATTGGTAGAACTAATTGACTTCTTGGCACAAACCGTAATTCCCTATCACAGAGATCAGCGTGTATGAATTGAGTCAATCTTTGATTGTCCCGCTCCCAAAATGCCCTGAGGTGTTGAGGAGAAGTTTCGATGTTTTGAAGCCTTTATGATTTACTCTGTTTGGGCATTTATGTCGCAGGTTCCATTCCAGTGTCACGACCTCAATATACACGAGTGTAGTTTCGCTGCACAGACCCTTTTCTTCCCCTCTGGGTAAATGAAAGTGACTCACAAAGAATGGGCCTGTTTCCTGATACCATTTTCAATTACCATAGGAACAACTAGGGCAGCACCACTCCATAAAACATGGATACTTACGCAATCTGCTCTTCACACAACATCACTCTTATCAGAAAATCCCTCTCTGTGTGTTGAAAGCGATCAGTCCGGGGCCACTGAAGCCCTGTGGGACTCAGTTAATGGCTCTCATCAACTATATTTATAAAATGCCCCTTGGCCCCACAACAGAAAAGAGGCATGTTATGAGGGAAATGTGGCCAAGCTCTCGAAACTCCATTTTTTTTTCAGTCTGATTTGTCATTATTCTGTGTACTAATCTAGCATTTGTCGTTTTGATGGATAAGTGGGTAAAGAGAGAGGGCGGCCGAGCTGCGGTCTGTACTTTTAAAACCCTTCATGCACTTACAGATGTAAGCAACCCACTCTGTAGATGTAATCAGAGCAATCCTTCCTCAACAGTCAGTTGGGGTTTGTTTATTTCCTGCCACAATTTGTCTTTATAGGCACGCTCGCTTCACAAGTGGAAATGTAGGCAATCATCATCACACCGGCAGTTATTAACCCCTCGAGGCTGCTGTGGAGGTGGAGTTACTTCAGGAACGATGCATGTCTGGGGTCTGCGGGGGCTGATGGGGGGTTGTCAGAACGGGTTATTACAGCTTTCAAAATTCCACTAGGTTTTATTTTGTTTTGTATTTGGATAGATAGTTAGTGCAAAAATGGTTTTATTTTGCTACCAAAATTTGCAAAGTTCATAGCACTGAATCTGTTGAATATGTTCAGGAGTTTAGTTTAAGGACCAGCTTGACTGTAGCTTAATTTGTGTTGTCGTTTTAATGTTTTACAGAGACATGTGCTATTTTTTATTTATTTATTTATTTATTTTTTAAAAATTTTATTTTTATTTATTTATTTATTTTTGATGGAACTACTTGATGCATGCTGGTGGTTTATTACAGTGATGTCATCTTTTTTTTTTTTTTTTTTAGATTTACCTGCCCCTGAATGTTATATTTTTGTTGATCATATGTCCCCTTTTGGTCTAATTTGGCTTTTTTTTTTCTTTTTTCTTTTTTTTTTTAAACAATGATAGTGAGAAGTTAGGCGTTGACTATGAATTAAACCAGACTATCAAGCATTCATTAGAAAAATAATAGCTCATACTGTACTGCACATTTACACTGTAGTTTAAGTTTTCTGCTCTTTCACAAACTTGCTTGCTTTGTCTTAGTCATAGGTTGTGTTACCAATAATACCATGGCTTGCAGTAGTCGAAGTAGTGCAGAACTTGCTGTCTACACATTTACATTTCAGCTCAGCGTGCCTGCAGGTAAGCACAACATCCTGTCAGAAACTGCGTCTAAAAATGATGATTGGTGACTCAATGCTGATCTCTATGTGATGAGGAATCTTTCCCTATAGTTGAAGGCACAATTTGCTCCTTGTGTCACTCAACTCCATTCAGTCAATAAAACTTGTATAAAAATGAAAAAGAGGAGAAAGAAACAGAAAACACGGCACTGACGGTGCTGCACAATGGAACGCGTTAAACCTTTTCTTCAGTCCACTAATTGGAAATTTCAGCTGAATAAAAACACGAAACACATACTTTGTGCATCATTGTACTTTCTTTGTTTCCGTGTGCATTTGATGAATTGCATGTGCAAGTAAAGTCATGGCCACAAAAATAAATAAATAAATAAAAAATCTATATAAGGCACAAATCAACCCAAGTATGGATGACATACACAATGATTATGAAATCTATGTATTAAAGTTATAGAGTGTTCTGTGCTGAGCTCAGTCTATTCAAAGTACACTCATTTACAAATCAACCTCTTATATCTGCTCACTCCAGTACCTGAGCTCAGTTATTCCACCCGTCAAACATTAATTATTTGAATGATGTTAACATGGTTTCTGTGTATGGTAAATTAGTCCAGGGCTGTTATGTTCCCTACCTAGTTTTTTTTTTTTTTTTTTTTTTTTTTTTTATCTTTGCAGCCTTTCTGCAAAAAAAGGTTTTTTTTTTTTTTTTTTTTTTTTTTTTCCGTCAGAACCTATTCTCCGGTTACCCTTGGGGGCCTTCAGTTTAACTGCAGTGTTCAGAGGAGGTTTGCCGACTATGTCTTACATTCAGAATGCAACCCCTTGTACATTTATTCGGTGTAGCGTTTCAAAAGAAAATACATTGTATGCTCCAACATTTAACCACTTTGCAGTGCTCTGGTAAATAACCACAACTCCTTGATTTTCATAGTGGTGTGATTTGCATGAGCAAGAACCCATGTTAGCTACAGAAAATGTGAACATTTTTTAGTGTTTTCTCTCTCTTTGCTTTTCATGTCCCTCATCTTTTTTTTTTTTTCTTCCTATTTTGCCACACACACACACTCCTGCCATGAACAGGTCAGTGTTGTGGGCAGTGATAAAAAGCAGGTTATCTCTTGCATGCTTTCTGTTTGCGGTGCACTAATGAGCCAGAGGTATTCTGGGAGTGCAACATCTGTCACACAGACTGCCTGATGAAGTCTGCAAGCATAAATTACCAGTAGTGCTGGCTTCAAAGCACATGCCATCACCTTTATTTTTCTTTTTTTTTTTTTCTTTTTTGTCAAGCTCTACCTTTTGCTCATATAATTAACAAAAAATATCTATTCTGCAAATTGAACAATAATACTGACGAAACAAAAATGCCAAACAACATCAGCTCAGTATCAATCTATAAACATCCACCGATACAACGACCCTTATTATAAAACAGACAGTTCCAACTCTAAATTCTGATTGTGTAAGCCACATGTAAACGCTGATAAATGCAGGCTTGGCAGCCACAAACTACCTACACTTAAACTATTTACTGAACATTTGTGTCATCATATTTCTGTTGCCTTTTATAGTTCCCATTTTCTGTTTGTGTTAGAAGGTGTGTTGCTTTCATAGAAAATACATGCAGTGCTCCAAGGGGTCAGTGATTTTACCACAGTATTTATCACGATAACATGCTTTATGGAAGCAGGGTGCCTGCCAAGACACACACACACATATACACAAACACATACAACTGTCCTGTGTTCACACATCTATCAGAATGAAAGGGCTGCCAGGTATCATTTGCAAGCAAGGCTTTCTTGACAAAAGAGCTACCACAAGGCTGAGAGAGGGAGGGAGGGGAGGAATGTGTACGCAGGCAAGTAGCAACAGATTGGACAGTCACTTGTTTTAAGGACAAAACACCCATACGCTATGATAGGCCTCTGTCTCTGACCTATCAAAAGCAGACGGCTTGTTGTGACCACCTGTGCTTGTTGCTTAGGTTTAAAAGTGTGACGGGCCTTTCAGCTTCAGTTAGGCTCACTTCACAGCCAGGGTTGTGGGAAGACTAATGGCTTCTCCCTTCACTTTTGAAGGGGCTGCCGCTGTGTAGCGGAGGCCCGGCTCTTTTCACCTTGTCAGATGCTTGTCTGTGAAACCCTTTGCCCGCAGGGCCCTTAATGAGCAGGCCACGAGGAGCAGCGGGCTAAAATGGAACCTGTCTGCTATTCCTAGCCTTTTGTGTTTTTCCTTCTCTAATGGGCTTTCAAACAGTCTTGCCTTTGTGTGTTCTCTCTTTCGCACTCACACTTTCTTTCACTTCCTCTATCGCTATCTCTATTCCACGTTGCTTCCCCCCTGAGCGCCGTTCTGTGGGAAGCAGTGAGCAGTGCGGCAGATTGTCTTTAATATGTCTTTGGACACAGTGTGCTTGTACATATGTTTGTGTGAGAGTGTGTTCATGCGTAGCGTGAGTGTTAGTATTAATGGTGAGGTACACATGTGAGAGAGCTGTTGACGGCATGTTTGTGCAGTCCCAGAGTGGATTGTTATCGCTTTTCATCAATACTGGTTCTCCATCATTACTGAGAGACAAAAGAAGGAGAGAGAAAGAGAAACACCAAGCAGGACAAAAGATAGCGTAGCATTGCTGTTAACACTGATTTGCTGTTCCTGAGAGCTAGAGAGCTTCCCGACATCTGAATATGGGAACTTCCGTGGAGCGTATTATGAAAAAGCAATACGTATTTCTTAATCAGATATACTGTATCCCTGTGTTGTTGGAGAACCCTCTAGGTTCTCTGGTTTTCCTCACAATCCAAAGAATGCAACATAGGTGAACTGGAGAAAGTAAATAGACATTCACACTCTCACTCACACCTGTGGTCAATGTATGTGTTTGTTAGTCCTGTAACGGACTGGAGATCCATCCAGGTTGTTTTCCTGAGACACCAAGCAGGACAAAAGATAGCATAGCACCTTTGACTCGAGATCCTGGGATAGGGTCTAGCATCACCATAACTCTACAAAGGACAAGTGGTTTGGAGAATAGCTGGTCAGATGGACGTATCTGTTGAGAATCAGAAGCTACAGATGCTAATTTAAATAGCAAATATTTCCTTGTTATAGTATGCTGAGCCATTTAGAGGAATGGGAAGACTAACCGGTTGTTTTCTCCAAGTATTATAGACCTCTGGTTTCTTCAGAATTACAGTAACACTTTAGTATAGGGACCAATTCTCACTATTAACTAGTTGCTTGTAAGTGTGCCTATTATTAACATAATGGTTGTTTATTAGTACTTATAAAGCACATATTCTGCATGACCATATTCTACATCCCTAATCCTATTCAATACCCTAACCTTAACAACTATTAATAAGCAGCAAATTAGGAGTTTATTGAGGCAAAAGTCGTAGTTAATGGTTTGTTAATAGCAAGAATTGGACCTTAAAATAAAGTGTGACCAGAATTACTTGGAAATTGCATGCAGGTGTGTATGAACAGGTTTGGAACTAAACTCCAGAGGATAGTGGCCCTCCAGAAGCTTGAATAGTTTTGCCACAAATGGCAGACAACCTCCTTTTGCACTAAATGGCCAAGGGAAATTGTCTGAAGAGGTAAAAATTTGAATTTGCGATCCCCACTTTCTCACTGTCATTCCTGAGACCCCTGGACAGCAGCGTAGTGTCAAGTGACAATCTTGAAATGCTCATCAAGTCAGTCTAAGGTCTCAAGAGGCTGATTGGAAGACAGAGAGAAAGTCGATCACACCTCTCATTTTGGTTTAGTCTGAGGTCTATATTGTGAAACTGAGGTGTAGGTGATATAAGTCTGGTCTCAGGGGGCCTTAGAAGCTCAGATGGGAAGAGGATATGATATGATGAGGGCTTTAGGAGAGGAACACTGATCTATGGACATGTGCCAGGGACAAATAATTTTGATGATAGAGCTGCCACATGCATCACTAAGAGGAGGAAGTGTTGAACACCTCAGATTCATTATTCCGTTTATGCCTGCTTTACAGCAACTACACTACCACAACATAACCAACCTGCTTTTATTGCATTTTATTGTACAGTTCAGAAGCTCAGTGAGCTGTGGCAAAACAACATCCTACAGATCAGATTAATGCACTGCATTCCCACAGTGTCCACCTACTGTAAAAATATGTTCTTGATCGCTCTCTTTCTTCTAGTGTCAGAAAGGCTTTAGAAAAGCAATTTTCAGCTCGATATTAGATACTGATCTTAAAGAGAAAACTTTTAGAAAAGTCATGATTCTTTTATATGGCTGTCTCAAGTGCACACCATTGCAAGATGACGAGCTGCCAAAATCCTGCAATTTACAATCCGCTTTGCAGTCTGCACATTTAAGACACACATGCACAGTTAATTTACAGATCTGTAAGGATATGATGAATGAAACTCATATGAAAGAAACATTAAAATCATATATTACACCTGACACTGGAGCCGTACGACCTCAGAGGGTTTCCTTTCCTATGATGCACTAGTAATTAATCTGCGCTTATCTCCTGTCGAGGATGCTGGTCACAGGAGCACCACCTTTCCTGTTTGTTACCTTGGAAGCGACACTGACTTCCTCCTGCAGTTTGACCTATCTCCTCCTCTCTCTCTGTCTCTGAGTTTCAGGAAGAGCTTACTAAAGGTTAGCTAATCAGCTACATCTGACATCTTTATCAAAAGCACCACATTCAGCCACATGCACACACGCACAAACACACACCTGTCAGGTTCTCAGCCATCAGAACAGATCAACAAGATTAGGTCTCCTTTCTTCACAATGTAACACACAACGGTGGTGTATATATGTGTGTGTAGTCAGTGAAAGCATGTGCGGCTGAAAGTGGCCCACACCACAAAACCAGAGACTCTTTCTCCTTTCCAGTCACTTTTCACAGTGATTACTGTGTTCGATAGTGGGGTAACGTGAAATTACTTATTGACTAGAGGTGAGAAAGTTATTTACGAGGTCGATGGCTAATTCCCCCTTGGCTACTTCACAGGGCTGAGGTGTTTATGCACTGCAGGAGGAGGGACAACACAATAAAACACATCATATGTCACCAGGCTCCTGCTGCCTATCCTGCTGATTTCAAAGGTTGTGTTTTTGTGAGAAAAAGCATTGGGGGGAAAACTTGAGTGCTTTCTATAGTGAAATGAGCAAGTATCATTAGCAGTAAAAGCTAACTGAGTAATTATCTTGCAATATGAAATCTCTGAAGGTCATGGGCAACATAATGCACAGTAGTCACCATTTTTTGTGTCCATGATCCCTTAATAAATATGTGCATAACATAGGAATTGACACAAGAAAGCTATAATTAGCAAACAAGAACATAGCAGTGGACCTCAAGGCCTGCTTAAGATCGCTTCTCTTTAGCGTGGCCTTTTATTTGAAAATGTTAAATGTTCCCTAAGCCATGCATTAGCCAATGGAAGTACTAGTGACAGAAAACAGTGATGCCTGGGCCCTGGTGGTAATAGGATTCACACAGACTCCCTGACATATCTCTTCAGTGGGAGTACACACCTTTGCACCTTCCGTAGCGACATTAGCATAACGCATACCTCATTAATCCGATCCAGGGCACAGCCTGTTATAGATTAGCTCTCAAGTACTCAGCCAAGACAAACGAGGCGAATGATCTGAACAGAAAACGATACGCTTATATTGTGAATATGGCCAGAAAATAAGGGAGGGGTAAACAGTGTCACGGTGCACACACGAGGGAAGCGAGGAGACGAGGGTAAACTCAAAATACAGTCTTTAATTAAATCCAGGGCAAGGCAAGGCAAGGCAAGGCTGGAACAGACAGATACATCGGGAGTAACGAGTAGACCAGACGAAACTGAACAGAACAGGCAGGAACTAAATACACAAAATAATTAACTACACACACCTGAAGGAAATCATATACAATCAAACTTGACGAGGACAGGAACAGGAAGGACCAAATAAGGGCAAGGAGGGAAACACATGACACACACGACAGACATGACTGTGACAAACAGCCAGATCAATTACAGGGATGAACCGTACAAATCAAGGCAATGTTTTTGAGGAATAAATCAAATTGACTGGTTGTACCATAGATAAAATCTAATCTGGCACTAGATATATTGAGAAATAAATAAATGAATAGCAATAACAGGTTTCAGGTCTCACCTCAAAGAGTGGTTTGTAGGGACTATCTAAAGGAGGTCTCTTTGTGAGAGCTCCTTGCTAAACACCCTTCGCCACCAACAAGACTGTCTTTTCACTAGCCAGCATCCTTGGCCAGGCAAATAATAGTCAACTCAAATTTATTTGCATAGACATACTGGTATGTCTTTAACACCTTATTACTTTAATGTTCTGAGCGGTTTTAGTGCTTGGCTATGGCAATGTGGTGATATTTAACTATGGTATGATTTATCCCCCAAATTAAAATCTAGCTATATTGTATTTATTTTGTGTAGTAAATATATCAGTGCCACTTTTTTTTTTTTTTTGGCAAACAGACTTTGAATGTAAAGTTGTGATGCAATGGAAGTAGCGGAAGTTTGTTTCATTTGAAGATCGAGTTATACAATTTTGATTACAAGCTTTTTAAATAAGCATAGACATGGATGAATCATTAACAATAACATCTATAACATGCATCTACAAAAAGATTAGTCGTTTTTGTTCTAGGTGAATATAATCGGTTGTCGAAAAGTCTGATGTGAGTTTAACGTTTTTAAAATTTGATCTGCAGTCATTTAACAGTTCCCTATGTTTAAGCAGAAATATAGAATACAGTTTCCATTACAAATAGTAATCTCTTCTTACAGAGACAAGAAAAATACCAACTTCTATGGAATTTGAGAGCTGCTAGAAAGTCACATCATAATGCTTATAATGCTTAAATCCCCTAGTGAAGTAATTTTGATTTTGGGGTGACTTGGGATCTGTACATGTTTATTTAAAATAGACTGTGATGCTTATCAGGTGATCCACTCTCAGTAATGTATATATGTTCATTTGGTCTGGGGGGAGCATTTGAGGGCAGTTGCCATATTGTAACCTCCACAACACAAGCTCTTGATTTAGCACAATACTCAGTCCTAACCGCTTTGGCAGGGCCAGGCCACTGTTACACAGCTGGGTATCTGCCTGAGAGCAGCTGCTGAGCTCCTGAAGCGAGCGTCATTTTAGTCAGTCTGCTACCCGCTCTCCCTCGTCCCAGTTTCTTTTTCTGCTGTTCCCTCAGTGACTCACATCATACCCCTCTCACACCGTACACACGGGGGCTCTCCTCTTTGAGTCAGCCCGAGCTCTGCCACCAACAATGAACCTAGCATTTACTTCAGCTTCTGGGTTCATGAATGACTGCAATTACAACCATTAGCATGCTTAATTAACAAATTCACTGGCAGCTAGCACAGAGCATGGCACCTTCTTTTAGTCCGTGGCCAAGCACCTGCCCCCGGCGCGACACACTCCCACGTCAGCTCAGCAAGGTGTGTAATTTGAAAGAATGTGATACAATTGCTTTTTTCTTCCCTGCTCCCATCTACTTTTCACAACATTTTCTTTTTACTTTGTGTGTCTTTTGATTCATCCACGTTCTTTCTTCTTGCACCTATCGTCTCTCACTTTATCTTCGCTCTCTGTGCTGCAGCATGACGGTGACCTGGGATGATGTTAATGACAATATTTTCATACACCATTCTGTGGTGATGACAGCGTTGCCAAAAAAATAAGCTAGTAAACAAACGTAATCAGAAGGAAGCACAATGAGTTTTCCTCACAGGGCCGCTGAGGAGCGATTAGCAGGAGCATGCACTGGCACCAGCCCCAGTGCCAACAATTGGCACTGCCAATCCCCTTTTTTCTTCACCCTGTTATGGAATGCTACATCACGCAACTCGTAATATTTCTTTGCTCGTCTGTCTCTCTTCAGTAGAGTCAGGGAATGTCTCATCACAGGTAAACACTATTGTTTTGGTGTCCCCAACGTGATTCCGTGGACGTTGCTCCCCAATCAGACCCAGGGCTAATCACATTTTAATGAACTCCAGATTACTTCTTCATATGAAAACCATTAGTGCAAGAGCAATGTGGAGTGTTTTGTATAAACTAGATATTTTCAGTTACAGAGCCCTCCATCAGTAAGGCTGCCTGATCCTTGATGCCTTGTACTGTAGTTGTTATTATCTACGTTTCTCTGTACTTCAAATCTAAGTTTTTGAATTCTCCAGTCTATTGCTTCATCATTTTCACTCTACTCTTTTTTTCTGTATTTGACTGGAGATCACCCTGTGTATGCACGACAAAGATATGCGCCCATTAGAGGAGGCAGCATGCACTCGCCTCTTCAGAAAGTGAAATTGGTTTGGTTTTCTTACTAGAAGGTAAATTATAATATGGTTTCTGTGGGTTTTCAGTAGCTGAAATAACCTTACCTTACCTACCCTCTTGTAAGAGGTTCAAGGAGTCATTAAGGAGGAGAAGGTAATTAGACGTAGATGAATTGATTGTGAGTGTATAGCTCTGACTGACCTACCTCTTCTGGAGTGGTTAGCTATGTTCTACAGCAATGGTCTCATTAAGACGTGTGTAGTAGCAGAATTTAATTTTTTTTTTTTTCCCCTACTACACTTGCTTTCTTCCTTTCTGCGTGCTTACTCTGTCGCTCTTTAGCTGTCGATGGCTCTTTAGTGTCTGTCAGGAGCTGCGCTGAGCGCATCCCAAACATATTGTGCTTTTTCACATAATTAGGCAGGAGGGATTTCATTAACAACACTAGAGTGCAGGCTTCCATTCTTACGCCAGTGAGCTTGTGCCGTCCCAAAAGGGTTTTTAGCTGTCTCTTTCTCTCTCCTGCTCTTTTAAACATTTTTAAACACTCAAAGACAATAGAGAAGCAAAGGTCTTCATTCAAAAAGAATGAAAAAAAAAAAAAATCCTAAGCAGTATTTTTGCCATGATAATAAATAAATAAATAAATAAATGAATACACTAACCTTGCTTTCATGTTTTAAGCATCTAACAATTTAGTTAAAATGCTAAATAATGTATATATATATATATATATATATATATATATATACACACCAAATATAATACAGGATATGTATACATATGGTACTCAATGAAGGATGCTCATCCATGTTTAATTCTAGGACTGTAGAGATCTGTGGGTCAAGATATGGACCAGTTCACATGATGATGCAATAAGACTGTTTATTGAACATTGCCAACAATGTGTTTAGAAGAAATCAATAGTAGGGTTGTGTGTTTAGTGATGCAAACTAATTATTGTGGGTTGTTATATAGGTTTTTAGCACGCATACACAGACACACAACCACACACCCCTGCTCTGTGGGCCAAGTGACAGCTGTGTTTGGTGCAAGTGGAAGAGCAGCTAATGAACCAAACACAAGGCTTGACAATTCACATCTGCTGCTACTCTCCTGCCTCTGCCAGACCCAGCAACACCCACCCAGTCTCATAGGGCAGCAACAGCAGCCGGTGTCTCACCTGGGACAAATACGCTCCCATAAACACTCAAATACACACACCAACATTCACGTAGACATGAACACATGGTCACGCTCACATCATCCATACTAAACTAGGCATATGTGTGCCTACTCCAATGACGTGCACAGATGCTAGCCATACATGCAAAAATAAACAAAACTCACACCTGGCTATCAATGGTGGAGTTAGCCGGTGTAACAGCTAGCAACCCTTGCTTACATCCTTTCTGAAAATTAAACATTTTCTTTCGGCTCAGTTTAAGGGTTGTCAAGATAGCTGTGCTCTAGCAGCTTTTTTTCTTAGCTTTTTTAAGGGGCTTCGGGGAGAAACACGTGGAGTGGTTGGCCGACTTCTTGCTGTGCCTTCCTGTTCCTCTCACCTTTAAAGTTTTCTCCACCATTACAGTCTGACTACTCTTTGTAACTGCACAGCAGGGCAAGAGTTAGAGAGAGAATAGAAAGTTCTAGAGAGTTTTAGCGATGGTCATAAGCCTATGGCTGGCTGAGCACCAGGCCTTCCTTCCTACTCAGCCATCTGGTAATGCAGGGACGACTACCCCATGTGAGTGTGCGTGTTTATGGGGGTATGTGTAAAATCTGCTAATGCTATCTGCATAAAACTAGGACTTGCATGAGTATTACTTTGTACAAGTCAACTGCTTTTGCAGAAATAGTTAGCAAGTTTATGTTTCGCATGTGTAAATGTCTCTTCATATAGCGTACAGCAGCAGCGGTCTGACAACCAGTTCTCAGACAGTAGGAATGATGCAGGTGTGAAACAAAAGCTTGCATATTTTCATTGATGTAGCTTCTGTTGTTATCAATGCAGCAGTTTTTTTTTTTTTCATAATTCTCAATTTGGCCATTATAGTTACCATAAAAAAAAGACATCTTAATATGCTGGAATTTTCTTCTTTCTGTTGCTATTTTACTTATCAGCCCAAAGCATCTTCCATTGGTTGAAGTTAATGCCAAGTCAACTTGCATTCACAGGCTGTGGATTGTAGATTGTTTGCTTTGTTCCAAAACAGGAACTTAAATTTACACAATGCCATTATTTATTTTTTCTGCTTGGTTTGAGAAGTGAGAGCTATGAGAAGGTTTTTTTTTTTTTTTTTTATATATACTGTGATAAATAATGAGCTCACCCACAGAATCAGACACTTTTTATTTGTATTTTTACATAACACATTTCCCATTATGAATTATGATACAACTTTGTGGGTTCATACAATGGATTGATTCCTCACCACAAGCGAACCTCTCCAGAGTTTATTTTTATTTGGGCCGATACCACCTTGTTTAGGTTATCTTGGACTGATTATTTTGATGCAGATCTGAGCGGAATTGCCTTGGACATATATGCCCAAAAGAACCAAATTAAGAGAGAAAATGCCACAAACATTGAAAAAGTACTATTTGCTAACAGTTTATATACCAAGCCATACACTCTAAGCTCTCCACAGGTGTATGCACACATTCACACATACGCTATTTTCAGAGCTAGCCTGGAGCTCTTTGTCTCAGAAAAACCTGCCCGTCTTCCTCTAATTGCGTTTGATAATTTTTTCAAGCCCCCTCTGGCAGCGTCCACACCACGCTCCCATCAGCAGCTGCTGCTAATTAGCTGCTATTGCTAGCTCTTCTGGCACACTCCCTGCTGATCCCTCTGGCCCCCTAGATCCAAAGTATAAATCATCTGTCAGGTGCAGGTGAAGGGATGGAGCGCTAGGAATCAATTGCAGGAACAAGGGATTTTTATTAATAATAAATATAACCAAAACAAACAAAAACTGCCCCATAGGGGAAAACAGACTGGCAAGGCAGGACAGGACACAAGGTGCACACACACAACATTCGATGACAAACTCACACGGGACTGCAAACACAAGGATAATAAATAGGGAGCAAATGAGGAGGGTAACGAGGTAACACAGGTGGGGCAGATTAACCAATAATCAGGTAACAAGATGGGTGGGGTCAATAGACATGAGAGCACATGGCACATAAAACCAAACAAGACAAGCCATGTGCTCACACAAAACAAAAACACAAGCACATGGCCAGCAAAACAAATCACTAGCCATGTGCAAAACAGGACACAAACACGCAGCTAATGAGGAAACTCATAAGCCGCGTTCACACAAAACATGACAAACATAAAAGCACGCAGCCAGTGAAAAACACAAGCTTTGTGCAACACAGAACAAGACAAAACAAGAGAAAGCAACAAAACAAGACAACGAAAAAGCACGCGGCCGAACCCAAACCACGTGCCGAACAAAACAGACGGACGGAGGAGCGCACGGCCCGAGCGAACTCGAGACCGCACGCTCCCACAGGAAGACAGAACCTGGAGTGTGAGTGTCCGAACCCCGACACAAAACCAAAACTGAGCCTGAACAAGACATGAGTGCCGGGATCCGAACACCACGCTCCAACATGAAACAGAGCATGCAGATGAGATATTTTCTTTCTTACAAGAAAACAAGACAAGAGGGGAGTGTGAGGGCTCTGTCACAAAACCACAAATAAACTAAACCGAAGTGACAGAACCCTGACACCATCAGATTGCTGAGAAAAAATTGCAGAGGTAGGAAGTTGATGAAGGTTGGATGACATAATGCTTCATAAGAATAATAGAGTCAATGTAAAACTCATTTTACATCCATTTTTTTTTTTTGAATGAAACATGATATTTTGTGAGTAAAACAAAAAAAAAAAAAAAAAAAAATGGGTTACATACAATGGGAACTTACTGGATTATGAAAAGTGGGCTTTGCCATGCAGAATTTTGTTTTCCTGTTGCCTTTAGAACAAGTGTGAAATACAATAATTGATCAATTAGTTAGTACGCTGTAAAAATTCCAACTTCCATTAAAGTTTGATTGTACTCATTCAAATTTAGTATGTCACTTAGTATGAGCAACTTACAATATTAACAGCAAGACCTTGCAATGTCAAGTTTGGTGGTGAGGGTTCAACTAACAGACTGATGATGCACTTGAAATATTACTATTTTCAGTTTTCGCATATGTAAATGTCTCTTCACATAACGTACAGCAGCAGCGGTCTGACAACCAGTTCTCAGACAGTAGGAATGATGCAGGTCTGAAACAGAAGCTTGCATATACAGTATTGCCATTGATGTAGCTTGTGCTGTTGTCAATGCTGCAATTTTTTGTTTCATAATTCTCGATTTTGGCATTGGGATCATTGGGACTTATAATGTAATTATGTGTTTAGTAGGGGTGTGCAGAAAAGCCAGTATTTGTATCTGTATTTGTATCTGTAACAATCACAAAATTATTTGTATCTTTATCTGTATTCGGAAGTAGGGGGAGCTTGTTGTTATCACTGAACAAATATGCCATGTTTAACTAAAATCATTTTTTTTATGATTATAACATTTATTTAAATATCTTATAACAGTCAGAGCCAATACCGATAGTGCGGTTGTGCTTGGGGCGACGCGAGTTCGAGTCCCGGCTTGGGGGCCTTTCGTGATGCGATCAATAGATATTTAAATGTCTTCTAATTAAAACAGTAAGGGTTCCTATGCCATTTAGAAATATGGAAATTGATGTAAGTAATTTCCAGGAAATTACTGGAAAAAAAAAAAAAAGGCAACTGCAACACTGCTGTTTTATATACTCATTTACTTCACACACTTGTTACTGCGTTGTAATTTCAGAGGTTTATGTAAAACAACATGCTTTGTTTTGGCTCACCGGTTTCTGTGCAGTTTGGAAAAGTATTTCACGTAGCCGAAGTAATTTGCAGGTCTGGAAAAGTATGAAAAAAAAAATACAAAAAACAGAGTATGGAAAAAAAAAAAGTGTTTCGACTATTTGCCCTATTTAGTGTTCTAAAATATAAAATCAATAATTAAAAAAATGTATCATACAAGAAGAGCGATTTCATGACAAACGTTTAGTGATCATTTGAACACGACTGAATTAGATTAATTCAAGGCGCACATGCATTTTCATTATGAAGAACTCTTTAAAAGTGTCTTTTTTGAACTTCACTAAACAAATGTGCATGTGCCACGCAAACTAGCAAAAGATATAGAAGCAAACATGTAGGCCTAGTAAAAAATGTATCCGTCATTTAAGCTGATTATTAGCCTACCCTTGACAGAGAGCTGGTTTGGTTTTTAAGAGACGGAGACACGCAGAGACGAACGAGGCTGTGTGACTGGCGATCGCGCTGTGCTTATTGCATTCATTCGTGGATCCTATCGTACAAGGTTTAAATAATTCCCTTTTAAATATACACTAATAGTAGAATGTGTATGATGTAGTATTTTAGTTGATATTACTCTTGCCAAGCTCTGATTTCTGAGAGATGCACGGAGAGGCAACAGCAACGCGGCTGTTTGATTTGAGCTCCTATCATTTATAAAGTTTACAGTCATTCACTTCACACACTCATTATTGCGTGACTTTAGAGGTTTGTGTAAACTATCGCGCTGATCCCCTGGCTCACCTGCTATCCAGCAAACACGAAACTCCAGCCTCAGCCGAATAGTCGGGCAGAATTATTCGTTATCCGTTATTTGTTTTTGAAGCCATTATCCGTGCCTTTCCGAATAAGGTATTCGGCTTCGGGCACACCCCTAGTGTTTATACATTGTTGTAAAAGTTGCATTATATTTCAGATCTCCTTTAGAGTGATTAGTGTTGTGTTCCGTAAAGTTTATTCCATTTCAACGAAGTTTATTCCATTTCAACGAGTAGGCTATTTAAAACTTTTTTTTTTTTTTTTTTGTATATAGAAGTAACATGGGTACATCATTTTAGTTAGGCTATTATATAATGTAGCACTCAGCTTAACTTAATATGCAAGCTTAGTGAACTTGAATCCAAAAATAAAAACACAGTTTATAGAATATATTAAATGTGATGAAATCACAGACCAACATTAATTGTTAAGTTGATGCAACATTTTTCCCATAAAATGAGTATGCCCAGATTCTTGAAGCTGGTTGCCTCAAGTTTTTGAGTTTTCTCAACTTTTGATTTTTTTTATTTTTTTTTTTGGTATGTAACTCTGATGCAAGAGTTTCCCTCTATCATTTACTGACTTTTTTTTTTTTTTCTTCACACTTTGAAAATTTATTAGACAGAGAAAGCTGCCCATTCCATACCAGAATGGAGACAGGTGATTGTAGGAAACTGAAACCCACTGAATCAAACACAATAAGACAAGCCATGTGCATTAAGAAAATAGACAGGTTCCACTGTGGTTTCATGTCAACTTTGAGCAACTAGATTTCAGTTATACCCTCTTTTGTTCCATCTCAGCTAATGTTTCATGCGACGGTAACCTTGGTGTCCTTTTATAGCTTTTTGCCCCTGATTGGCTGGAGGCAAACTTGGTATAAAATCAGGGCAGCCCATTCAGCCACACTGGTAATGATGAAACTATGGTTCCTCTAATGGCATACAGAAGTTGAAGGCAAGAGGTCAAAGCAATAGGGAAAGTCGAATATGTACCTGAGTAAGTGTGTGTGTGATAGAAGGGGCAGGAGAGAGAGGGAGGTTGGGAGTATTGGAGGGAGGACAGGTGGTGAATTACCTGGATGAAAAATTGCACCAGATTAGACACATAGAGAGGGAAGAAAAAAAAAGAAAGAAGAGGAAGTGAGAACAAGAGAGCAAGCCCCTTTTCAAGGACAACGTGTGTGATCTCTCCTGATTAATAAGTGTTATTTTGATCAGCGCTCCTGTGTCACAGTGCAGCCCTGTGCTAATGGAACACTCAGCTGGGTCTCGCCGCAAAGCCTCATGGGAGTATCGAGAAGAGCATGTAAACAATCTGACCCTTCCAACCCACAGAGCCATTCTCACCTGTCTCGAGCGTTTCTCATCTCTCAGTCTGTTCCACAACAGTTACACACACTCTCATCCCAGAGCAATCAACCTAACATCACTTTCAACATTAAACATTAAGGGTGCTTTCGGTACTGAAAGGAAATGCCATTATCACACACTATTGTCAGTTACCATCCCCAATGCTGAAGGTGTTGGCACTGGCTGCAAAACCGCTCTGCTTAATAATAATAATAATAATAATAATAATAATAATATATATATATATATATATATATATATATATATATATATATATATATATATATATATATATATATATATATATAAATTATTATTATTATTATTATTATTATTATTTTATATATATATATATATATATATATATATATATATATATATATATATATATATATATATATATATATTTCTTTTTTTACATTTATATAGCGCTTTTCTGGGTACTCAAAGCGCTTTACATGGAAGGGGGGGAATCTCCTCATCCACCACCAGTGTGCAGCATCCACTTGGATGATGCGACGGCAGCCATACACTTACCAAAAAGTAGTATACTTCAAGTTTATTTTATTAAGTATACTTTATGTAGTAAGTATACAAATGTCAGTGTACTAGTAATATACTTGTAAGTGTACTATTTCAATACTCCTTGGGACTAAATTGGCCCACTTTCTAGTATATAAAAGTATACTTTTAAGTATACTTTAAGTATAACAGTAGTAAACTTTGAGTACACAACAAGTTTACATCAACGTTTTTAGTTTGTGCTACAATTATACTAAAAGTGAACTTATAGGTATGCTGATAATTTACTAATTAAATACTTGTAGTAGCATTTTTAGTAGACTTTGAAGTATAGTCTTTTTTTAAGTGAACTTTATATCATACTTTAAGTATACTACTATGTCCCTATTTAGGTATTAATTTGTATATATTTTGTTATATGAATATCTGAATATACAAAACATCAAAAGAAAGAACAGAGTATCTGCTTGTAAACAGAAACATTTTATTCTAGCTTCATGCAATCTTTTTTTAAACACTTGAATGTGGGTAAGTTTTATTAAAAAAAAAATAAATAAATAAATAAATAAACAACATTTTGAACAAAAAGCTGAAAAAAGACTGAACTGGATTCAGAATGATAATCAAAACATAGATGGAGTCGATCAACACCCCAAAGCTTGACAGTCATTATTACCTCTTCATTGGTGACATTTTATTCCATAACGTTACACAGTTTTGATGCTGTTTATGTCTGATGATCGTGTTAGATTACATGTGGAAGCATCTGTTGTTTCGGTTTCTGTACAGAAGATGTGTACTCGCGCCCCCTACCATATAACAATGGAAACACTAATTCTAGGAGCACAAGCATAGCTCAAATATATTTTTTTCTAAGTATAACTCAAATATGCTTAAATGTCATTTTAAGTATATTTCTGAGAAGTACATAAAGCCCTTTTCTGAGAATAACATGAAAAGTAGACAAAGTATACTTTCCTATTCTTAGTTTAAAATAAGTATACTAATAGCACACTTGAATATTATTTTTCGTAAGGGTACTGCATCAGAACGCCCACCACACACCAGCTTATTGGTGGAGAGGAGACAGAGTAATGAAGCTAATCAGTGTATGGGGATGATTAGGAGGCCTTGATGGTCAGAAGCCAATGAGCAAATTTGGCCAGGATGCTGAGGTTACACCCCTACTCTTTTTTTCTCTCAGGAGCTCAGTTTAACGTCTCATCCGAAGGACGGTGCTTTTTACAGTATAGCGTCCCCATCAGGGTGAGCACCCCCTGCTGGCCTTACTAACACCTCTTCCAGCAGCAACCTAGTTTTCCCAGGAGGTCTCCCATCCAGGTACTGACCAAACTCAACCCTGCTTAGTTTCAATGGGCAACCAGTCTTGGGCTGCAGGGTGATATGTCTGCTTAACGGCGCATGTGTCGGGCTGACACAGAACACATGTTTCAGGACAAATGGTTCCAGACAGGTTTGGAGCCCAGCCTCAAGGGAACGCCACATTTGCCTGGGAAGCACTCGGCTGCCTCCTGTTAATTAAATAACTGCCTGTGAGTAAATACCAAATCAGTGAGGGGTAAAGGGAAACTGTATCAAGCCAAATTCGCCTTTCAAATGAAATGGCATCAGATTTCAAGAGATGTATTTTTCATGCTGAAAATGCAAAAATGCCTGTTAGTTGAGATTCACGCAGCCAGTACTTTTTATAACAACTCTCTGAGGCACAAAAAGCAAGGTACTTCTCAATTCTCATAAACACAAATCTTATTTGCCATATACCAAGTTAGGGAGGTCAGAGTAAATTAGAAAATTAGTTTAAGTGGTCACCGTTCTCTCACTACTCAATTCAGTAGGATTACTAGGCTCACTCTTAACTGGCCCTCTAGTGGACAGCGGTGATAATACAAACAGAAATGCCTGGTACAGATCCACTCTGATTCACTGCTGTGCCCTGAAGGTCAGTTCACCGTAACACTTTATTTTGATAGTCCACTTTAGACATACTACTTGTCACGCTGGTTGGGCTTTTGTTTGTGTTCATGTCTTTTATTTTGTAATTTATGCTCCCAGGTCTGCTTCCTGATTGTCATGCGCTACCCTTGCTCCTCATGTTATCCTGCCATGTGTTCCCCTTGTAATGTGTCATGTTCTGATTGGTCGTTCTAGTTATGTGTCCTATGTTATCATTGGTTCATTGTTTGATTGTGCATAGGTGTTCCTTGTTAGTCATTAGTCTTGGTGTATAAATAACCCTCATGTTTCTGTCATCTCTTGTGTGGTATTATTTTCCTGTAGGCGATGTTGGTGAGTTTTATGTTTCCTGTCCATGTTGACGTTTATCAAGTCAAGCTCTTTATTTTGTATTAAATTTTTGTTCAAGCTGCACTTGGGTTCACTATGTTTGCCTCCAAATGGACTCTGGTTATAGATTACTACACAAACGAAACCCAAACCAATGTGACATTACTAACTATAAGTAACTTTGCAACTACATTTCAACTAGTTGTCATTAGAGCATTAGTAGACTCTCTACTTAATATCTGCCATCACTTCATTATGATGGTCCCCAACAGACATCGTACTGATAAGTAACTTTGCAAGTACGTAAACTTATTCTATTAACCCTAACCTAACAGTGTACTAATACTCTAAGGACAGTTAATTGACATGTATAGGCAAATTAATGATAGTTAGTTGACATGTAGTTGCAAAGCTACTTGTAGTTAGTAGAATGTCTAAAATGGACTATCGAAATAAAGTGTAACCTAGTTCACAATCGACCATGATAAAGAGCAAAGAAAATAATCAACGAAATCTAAGAGCAGAACTGACAGCTGTTGCTTAAAGCTACTGTAGCTTTTAGCTCATGACCCTAACATAAGTCTCCATTGTCTTTATATTTAATTGTACTAGTCTTGGAAATGTTAGATACACTGACATAAGTGTATGTTTGTTGCATTCAGGTGATCCTGAGCATGTTCTTGTGCTATATTCTGCATTAATACTGCCCTGATCAGTGAAGCCGAACAGCATTTCACTTGGACCTGATCCATCCGAAACGGCAGTAAATCTGAAAGGATAAAACTCCAAGAGCAAACAGGTGCGTTACTCTGCTGTGAAAGGCTCCCAGCTCAGAGAAGGATGCCTGCTGAGGATGTCGGAGGGTCGCGGAGAAGTGAGAGAGATGGTAATAAAAAAAACAAAAAAAAACAAAAAACAAGATGGATGATTTGAATGTGTGAGGCTGTAGCATCTGTTGGCACCTCTTCCAGACACCCACGCTTACACCCTTCTGCGCTGCCAGCCAGTGTGTGTGCAGTGGTTCACCTGGGGCTTGACAGTTGGAGAAATACATAAAAATTGGACGCATCACTCATTGCATTTCCTGAGAACATTTGCATTCGCATTGAGTTTGCATTTGAGTTCGGAGATTTAAATATACTTGCTGAAGCCCTCAGCACACAGAAACAGGGAAAACAGAGGATTGTTGCCTCTGTTAATCTTGTCAGAATTAGAATTGCTCAATTTGCTAATTTAAGTAGACGTCGGAGTTGCTAATTGTCACATTAATGTGTTCAAGTGGGGAAACACTAATATTTATAGATTATGTTATAGGCCTCACAGGAGCAGAACAAATGTCTGTGTAAACTGTTCATAAAGTCTCACAAATGCAACTTTATTTCTTGTAATTGACTATATCTGAACTTGACTATTTTAGTGTTTGATATTGTAACTTTCTAAATTTAAAATGTTTCACATTTATGTGACAATTGCCTGTTAAGGCTGAAATTTACATAACATTTACATAGATCTACATTTACATATAAATTTGTTGTTCATTTTTTGTGATTAGAATATGAATTTCTGCAATATCAAACAATATTGGACTAAGTACAATATTTATTTATTTATTGAAAGCTAGCATAAAAACACTAACTTTCAAATACACATGCATTTAGTAGTTTAATAACCTAGAACAATTGATTGAAAATCATAGCTGCTGATAAGAAGTCTTATAGAAGTCTTAGTAGATGACACTTGGTTTGATATTTTGCCTCTAATGACATTCAGGATTTTTTTGAGCACTTTGTAAAAAGTAAAAAGGGCAGGACAAAACAAGTGTTGCCTGTAGCACATGAAAAATGAATTGAATTGACGAGTATTGTATAAATGCATTTAATTTCAATTGATGTGCAAAATTTTTGAACATGTTTGCCAGTGAGAAGGCAGAAGGCCTGAGGAAAGAAGCTGTCACTGTGAGGGGATGTTCTGGTGCTGAGTGGTGACGTCCAGGGAGGGTCGAGTCAGAGGCAATCTCACCAGCTCTGCTCAAGGCAGTGAGTTCATAAAGCTCCCAGATGGATGGTAGGTGACAGCTGACCGGATCACTCGATTCTACCTGGATTTGTAGCAAGATGATGTTGGAAGAAGCAAAACTGTAATGGAGGAAGTGCTTTCGAAGTTTGGACTATGATGAGAGAGACAGCCATCCTGAGCTCCTCTCTAGCTCCCAATGCATGATGATTTTCTGTCTTTATTTTCATTTGTTGCTCAACATTCTCTGCGTCCGTCCTACTTTTAGCATAGATACGGACGGTGTAGATTGTGATCGTCGGATGGCTGTGAATGACAAACTGCCCCCTCTGTGAGGCTCTCTATAAATCACCCAAACAATGGTCACGGCCCTGCTCCCCGACTGATGGACGGGTGATGGATTGTCTGCACAGCGGGGGGAAAAAAAATGATGCAACCCATTAGCTCACAGGTTGGCTTATTCAAATCGATAAGACTCTCTCTCGCACAACACCATTCTCTTCGCATCTTTTCACGTCTTTCCGTCTTTTTAAAACTCTCTCTCAATCTTTCTGGACCAGACACAGGTGCATAAACAATGCCTGCCACATTTTAATAGTTTGATGTTTTCAAATGCCACTCAGCCCTGCCCAAGCACCGATGTGATGAGATTTACTGAGCCCATAAATCACAGGCAGTCTCGCTCACTTGTGAGACACTAGTTTCTCTCTCTCTCACACACACACACACACACACACACACAGAGACAGACAGACAGACACACACAGAGAGAGAGAGTGGGTTTTTGTCACTATACATCGGCGTAGGATATACAGTCTATTGAATGGTTTGTTTGGACAGTTCATGTGAGTCTTTAAGAACAAAACTTTTTTTTTTTTTTTTTTTCTTTTCCAAAAGTAACAGCATAGTGAAATCAATCAATCAATCAATCAATCAATAGAGAGGAAAATAAATAATGTCCTTTTATATAGTGGTATTTTAGTTAGGTGGTTTGTTTGGAATATGGTTTTTATAGTTGACTAAAAGTAAAACAAACAAATTCAAAATATAAACAATTATAATAGTATCTTAGTGATACTAAAATATTGCTGGTTTGGATAATTCAAAAAAATGATTGATTTAAACTTATGTGCAGCATTGTAGATCTTCATTTTATATAATACACAATTAAATTTCTAATTTAATTATGATTTTCATCCTTATGTTTGCAGCTGTGATTGTAAGTCTAAAGAGAAGCTTTTGCTTGACTGCAAAACTAAAATGTTTCCAAATTAGGCGTAATTGATGAATGGGACATTTTCTTTCATGCTGAGAAACGAATGACTGTTGCATTGGAGAAAATAAACTCCAGTTCGATATCATTGCTTTTTGATTACACAACACCAACATAATATATTCTTGAGAAAAGAACACCATGGAAGAAAAGTTCCTGTCCAAGAGGCAGGTCATAGCTGAACAATAAGTCACTATGCTGTGCTAACATCTCTGTATCCCGTCCTCTCGCATTTGGAGGAAGGCAGCCTTAATCCCGCATGACAGAGGAAGACGAGGGGTAGCGGGGAAGGTCCGACCCTCAGGCGAGCCACACTGCTGCTGCCTCAACCTTTCCTGAAATCTGCCGCTGTGTCAAGCGTCATCAGCCTCAAATCCATAACGCCGACGCCTGCCATCCCGACTACACAACATCAGCTAACACGTCTCAAACCGCCCGGTTAAATGTCCTCCTCTCTCAGGCTCACTGTTATTCGCTCTATGCTATTATTCGCGTGACTGGGCAGAGCGACGGCATAAGAGTGAGGGATTTGATAATTCACATGACCCAAGTGCAGAGCGAGGATCAACTACACTAAAAATGAAGCTACTAACTTTACATCTTTTAGTAGGTTGACAACAGCTCAGCAGTAGTGTATCCTTTCCAATACTGAACTACCTTTTCCGAAAAAAAAAAAAAAGTGTTAAAAGTTCCTTCAAAAATTATTCACTATTTTGAATTCAGTCAAACAAAGATAATTTTAGTTCTTGATTTTCATGTAATGATAATGTTCCTATATTTCAGTCAGTCAATCAATTAATCTGACATGATTGTATCATGTATTTGTGAATGTATTTTCTTGGATTGAAATTAATAGAGGGCTTATATATAGGAGATGCACCGATTGCAATTTTCTTAGCCGATTCCGATTTTTTTTTTTTTTTTTTTTTTTTTTTTTTTTTTTTTTTTTTTTTTTTTTTTTTTGGAAGTGTGACCTGCCGATACCGATTTTTGCCGTTTTCGATTTTCTTTCTAACTATAATTGACAGCATATACAAACAAAAATATATGCAAATTTCAATGCAAAAATTATTTACATAATAAAAGAAATTATTAAACATTACAATTGCCCCAATCTGGACTAAGTTACAGTTCCCTTTCAGAAACTCGAGCTTTATCGAAACAGTTTGGTAACGCCTTCAGCATGAACACACTCTGAACCACGTGTGTAATCAGTCCAGTGGATGGGTGAGACGTCACTGGCGGGTGATGTAACGACCAGGAAGCTTAAAAGCACGTGCGGTGGAACCGGCGTCAGCTTTCTGTCATACAGCAAGCGCTCTGTGTGTGTCAGTCTTATTTGGTGTTGTCTGTCCATTATCTCTCCTTATTTCCTATATGAGTGAATACAACATAGGGCCAGGGTGAGCAGCATGTGTGTTCCTCTCTGCCCACGATATATTACGGGTGGGGATACACACAGTTTGTGTGTTGTCTGCTTGAGCGCAAAGCACACAGAGTCCGCTCTCAAGGGAGTTGATTGCCCGCTTTGCGAGCGTCTGTCACTGCGTATGATTGCTCTCGGAGGGCTCTCTTTGAGGAGGGAGCCTTCACCAGCGTTCCTCGTGGTGCCGGCCCCACTTTCACCGAGGCAGAGCGGCGGCTGCGCTCGTGGGAATCGCAGATGGATCAGGTGGGGGGAATGGAGACAGGTGAGCCCCTATTTTCTTCCTTTACCACCAGATCCAGCGCCCGCTCTCTGGGATCGGAAGCCCACCCCGCGGTTTATTTCCCCCGGAGAGAGGGCTCGACGCTCTGCCTGTCTTCCTCCGAGGAGGTGGACGTGGAGGACGTCAATGAGCTTTCGTAAAGCAGTTGCACAAGCATTGTTTGCACTAGCATATTATGAAAGAGAATATCATTATGAGAAGTGTTCTTGCGGAGCTCGCGCTGTCAGCCCTAGGAAAAAAAAAAAAAAGGTGGCTGATTGTGCTTTTCCCCGCTGCAAATGTTCCGCTCCCACCAGGAACGCTCCGAGGAGTGTGACTGTGCCTGTGATCTCACGGTTCCGGTCCGGCTGCTGCTGAGGCACGGTGGTGATTGAGATCACAGGGATCGCACATGGATCTGGCGGACGGGTTGGAGACGGGCTCGCCCTATCTCCACCTGCATTCCCCAAATCTAGAGCTCTCATTCGGGTCTGGAAGCCCGCGCTGTGGTTCTTCCCCCTTTGAGTGAGAGCCCGCTGCTACAGCGCGTGTTGCATTACGGTCATTCTCGGTTCATTATATGAATATTTTTACATCAGACCGTATATACTTGTCTGTTGGTTTGGCTGCATTTAATTCTGAGGAATTAAATGGGGGTCTTCTGAGGAATTAAATGATGTATTTCATCTGACTGTGAGAAGTTAGATATATATGGTGTACAGGAGCCTCTTGGGATAAATTTCTCGAGTAAGAGCTTGACGTTTTACCTCTCTTCCTCCGAGGAGATTGAGGTGGTCAGCAGGGGCTGCTGGGCGGGAGCAGCCCCAACTGTGTTCCAGCTCCTCATTTAGGGACTTCTCGTACTCCCCTAAATTTTGGAATCAGAGTGGTGCTCCCGGGCCGAAGGCTTCTAGCAGAAGGCGGATCTGCAGACCGTCATTCTCGCTGGGTAGTCTTCGGCTAAAACGTCCTGCTGCCTATGGCCCAGGACTTCTGAGGGCCGGCCACTCTGGGGAAGAGCAGTGTATACTGCATTACACGGTGCCCGTCTCTCCTCAGTGCTCTCAGGAGATCGGTCTGCCAACCCTGCCAGTATTCCAGGGTGCAGCAGTCTCCAGCGAGCGCTTTTCTCGGTCTCTTCCGCCCAGAAACGTAGCGGAGCTGAGAGGCTCGCCACCCCTTCAGGGGTCTCTAGAGCAGCTAGATCGGCCATCTCCTGCCAGTCCTCTGCTTCAGGGCACCAAGCTAGCCGCTCTAAGTACACCAGAGGCTAGTCTCGAGAGACTGGTTCACTTAGTAGGTCACCTGGCGGTGTGGGAGCCCCTGCCAAGCGTGTCTCATTGGGTCCTGCCTGAGCAGGCTCTGGTTCTATCAGTCTAGTCTTCCTAGGAGATGATGCGGGTCTGTGGACCGTCGTTTCAATAGGAGACTTCAGCTGAGGCAGTCCTGGTGCCCATGGCCCAGGACTTATGAGGGCAGGCCCCTCTGGGGAAGAGTGGTGTACACCGCATTACACGGTGCCCGTCTCTCCTCAGTGCCCTCAGGAGATCGGTCTGCCAACCCTGCCAGTGTTCCAGGGCGCAGCAGTCTCCAGCGAGCACTTCTCTCGGTCTCTTCCGCCTGGAAACGTAGCAGAACTGAGAGGCTCGCCGCCCCTTAAGGGGGTCTCTAGAGCAGCTAGACCAGCCGTCCCCTGCCGGTCTTCTGCTTCAGGGCACCGAGCTAGCTCTAAGCACACCAGAGGCTAGTCTCGAGAGACTGGTTCCCTTATTAGACTATTTGGTAGCGTGGAAACTACTGCCAAATGTGTCTCGATGGGTCCTGCACACTGTAGAAAGAGGCTATCGCATTCAGTTCGGTGCTCCGCCGCCGCCTTTCAACGGGGTCATTCCCACACTGGTGGGTCCCGAGCAGGCTCTGGTAATGGAACAAGAAGTAAATACTCTCTCGAGGAAGGAGGCCATTGATGTGGTCCCTCCTCGAGACAGAGAGTCCGGATTCTACACCTGGTACTTCATCGTTCCTAAGAAGGATGGAGGGTTGCGTCCTATTTTAGATCTCCATCCTTCCCCATCACAGGAAGTTCTTGAGGTTTGCTTTTGGGGCAAAGTATACCAATATCGGGTCCTTCCTTTCGGCCTTGCACTCTCACCCTGCACTTTCATGAAGTGTGTGGATGCTGCTCTGGCTCCAGGGCATCTGCATACACAACCACATCGACGTTGGGTTGATATTAGCTCATTCAGAGCGGATGGTGGTTCAGCATCAAGATGTCGTTCTTGCTCACTTGAAAGAGCTGGGGTTAAGACTTAACGCCAGTAAAGTGTGCTTTCTCCAGTACAGAGAACCACTTATCTGGCCGTGGTGTGGGATTCGACCACGATGCAGGAACGTATGTCCCCTGCTCGGATCGAGTCGATCCTCACGATGGTCAAGAGAGTGAGAGAAGGCCGGTCACTCACTGGGTCTGAAGGCAGCTGTGTCCAATGTGATACCTCTTGGCCTGCTGTACATGAAACCCCTAAAGTGGTGGCTCAAGACCAAGGGGTCTTCCCCGAGGGGAAACCTGCTCCGCATGCTCAAGGTCACGCGGTGATGCTTACGTTCCTTAGACATGTTGAGTAAACTTTGGTTCTTGTTTCAGGGCCCGGTGCTGGGAGCTCCTTTTCGCCGCGTAACGCTAGCGACGGACACGTCCCTCACCAGCTGGGGATCGGTCATGGGTGGCCACCCTGCCCGCGGTCTGTGGAGCGGTCACCATCTCATGGGGCACATCAATTGCCTGGAGATACTGGCACTGAAACACTTCCTCCCGGACCTAAGAGATCACCATGTGTTGGTGCGCACCGACAACACAGCGGTGGTCTCTTACATCAACCACCAGTGAGGTCTGTGTTTGCGCCCCCTTTACAGGCTGGCGCACAAGATCCTTGTGTGGTCCCAGGACAAACTCCTCTTGCTGAGAGCAGTTCACATTCCTGGGCATCTCAATATGGGAGCAGACATATTGTCGAGGCAGGGGTCGAGGCCCGGGGAATGGATGCTTCACCCCGAGGTGATGAAGTAGATATGGAGAGTTTTTTTTTTTGTTTTTTTGGCCAGGCTCAGGTGGACCTGTTGCGACTCGCAAGAGATTGCACTATCCCCTCTGGTTCTCTCTGACTCATCCAGCTCCACTGGGGCTGGATTCCTTGGTACAGACTTCGCCCATCCATTGGACTGATTGCACACGTGGTTCAGAGCGTGGTCATGCTGAAGGCGTTCCCAAAGCGTCTCAACGCAGCATCTCGTTCCCTTCAGGGAACCACGGTTACATGTGTAACCTGAGACTATTTTCTTTCACTTAAACAACTCTCAAAATAAAGTGCTCTGTGACTGGAAAGAGGAAAAAATAGTTAACTTAAAATGAGTTGCTGTATGTAACAAAACAAATGTCATTCCCCACTATGTTTATAAATGGTCATTTTGTCCTCTAACCTTATTAAACGTGTCATTTCACATCAAATTCTTACTTTGTTTCAATTAATTCAGTTAGCATAATAAGAAACTGTAGAGTTGTTACCATTCAAATGAAGTTAGTATTAACAAACTCTATCCTTCTACTGCTAAGGAAACAGAAGCTGCATCTGAAGTGGCATTAGATATATTTGCACAGACAGTTTGATGAAGCTGAGGTGCCATAAATGCATTTACATTGCAAAATTTCAAATGTCTAAATTTTATAAGATTTGTTTTACATATTTATTTTTTTTTAAACATACAAATAAATGTTGAGAAAAATGCAATGATACTTTTACATATGAATAAACCACCAGTAGGTGGCAGCAAATGTCTGTTTTAATGAGTAAGTCATTTATTTATTCATTCAACCAATTCATTCAAACGGCTGATTCATTCAGAAACAAGGCAAGTGACTGTCCTTATGAATGAACCACTGAATCATTGACTCACTCCATTCATTCAAAAACGTGGATTCATTCAGTAAAGAAACACCGCTGTGTGTTGCTCGGAGACACACAACAGTTCTGCTGTGGCTTTGATTGGAACTATTATCGTCAGCGAAATTGAGCAAAAACAGTCAATATTTTGTCTAAAATCTAATAGTCACTTAATTTGAACTTCTTGTGTATTGAAATACTATTGTGTAAAACCAGTGTCACATTGCAATCGTGTTGATATTGATATTCGGGGAAACATCATGGCCGTATAATATTGCTTACCTAAATCACATTTTGTAAATTTTTTTTTTTTTATTTTTTTTTTTTTTTTATTTTTTTTCTACCGCAGTATGCATCTATACATTTCTGTGAGTTACTTTGTGTGTGCTGTCTCCCTCACACACTCACTCAGCTTGTGCAAGCTTCATCTGGCACGACATAATACATTATCAGTCGCCATTTACACTGAATACAATTAAAATTTGAATCATTCTCACGCGAAACAACGTTTACATGCGACTGTGAGTGTGCGCATGGCTGTGTGACGTCATTGCATGCGCCACTGGCAATTGATAGTTTTCCAGTGACGTCACGCCCTTATAGGTACACCCACCTGGCGGGCAAAACGAAACTTTGCTCCACTGACCGCCAGTTATTTTTACGCTGATTGCATCAAGTAATGTAGAAAAACCAGATATTAAAAGGCGAAATTCAGTAAACACCTTATTGATGTATATTTTGTACAGTTAAGAAGATGAAGCCAGAATATAAATGCAATGTGCAAAGTTTCACATTAAATGGCTTCCCATAGAAAACCATTAGAAGGAAAACATTGAAGCTTTAAGCGGATTCCGGCCTCATCTGCTTGCCTATATAAACTCTGCATTATTAATATGGTGAATACTGAATTTGATCTTTTAATATTACCGTTTTAAATATATTACGGCACTTTTAGTGTTTTTGCAATGTTTTGTCGCACTGTTTATGATTGAAATATTGCCGTGGGTGCTTAATATGGATTGCAAATGGCCAAAACTTGCATTTTGTTCAGAAATACCTTTTGTTTTATTCTTCTGAGAGGTGATCTAAATATTTGCGGCTGAGAAACAGATGAAAAATTGACACGCTTGTGCAGCAGTTCTATGGATGTTTTGGCCTCCAAGTCTTTGAGCCGGTCACATGACTGAAAGCTATGAATAAAAGGATCGGCTTGGAATCGGCAAGACGTGAGACTGACCGGCCGGTCACCCATCCGGCCTGGTAATGCGAAAAATCGGCCGATTCCGATCACTGGCCGGTCAATCAGTGCATTATTTATTTATTAAAAAAAAAAAAAAAAGTGTGTGTATGTATATATATATATATATATATATATATATATATATATATATATATATATATATATATATGTATGTATATATGTGTATGTATGTATAATCACAAAAGTGAGTACACCCCTCACATTTCAGCAACTATTTTAGTACATCTTCTCAAGGGACAATACTATAGAAATGAAACTTGGATATATTTTAGAGTAGTCAATGTGCAGCTTGTATAGCAGTAAAGATTTACTGTCCTCTGAAAATAACTCAACATACAGCCATTATTGTCAAAAAAGCTGGCAACAAAATTGAGTACACCCTAAGTGATAACAGCTATACTTCGTTTAACCATGCAAAGCCACATGTCCAATTCATCATGTTCATGTTTTTGTCTGCTTGACAGGACCATACAAATTTTTGTATCTTGTATTAGAGCAGTTAGAATTTGGTGCTTTGAGTACAATTCTCTCATACTGACCACTGGATGTTCAATATGGCACCTCATGGCAAAGAACTCTCTGAGGATTTGAGAATTAGAATTGTTGCTCTCCACAAAGATGGCCTAGGCTATAAGAAGATCAGTAGCACCCTGAAACTGAGTTACAGTACAGTGGCCAGTGTCACACAGAAGTTTTCCAAGACTGGTTTCACTCGGAACAGGCCTCGCAAGGGTCGATCAATGAAGTTGAGTCCTCATGCTGTGAATCAGGTGCAGAAGATGACTTCAAAAAACAGACGCATGAGTGCTGCCAGCATTGCTTTAGAGGTTGCAGAAGTGAAAGGTCAGCTTGTCAGTGCTCAGACTACATGCCACACACTGCAAGTTGGTTTGCATGGCCATCGTTCCAGAAGGAAGCCTCTTCTGAAGCTGGCTCACAAAAAAGCTTTCAAACAGTTTGCTGAAGACAACCTGTCCAAGAGCATGAATTACTGGAACCATGTCCTGTGGTCTGATGAGACTAAGATAAACTTGTTTGGCTCAGATGGTGTCCAGCATGTGTGGCGACACCCTGGTGAGGAGTATAAAGAAAACTGTGTCTTGCCTACAGTCAAGCATGGTGGTGGTAGCATCATGGTCTGGGGCTGCATGAGTGCTGCTGGTACTGGAGAGCTGTGGTTCACTGAGGGAAACATGGATTCCAACATGTACTGTGACATTCTGAAGCAGAACATCATGCCCTCCCTTCAGAAACTGGGTTTTCCAACATGATAATGACCCCAAACACACGGCCAAGATGACAACTGACTTGCTGATGAAGCTGAAGGTGAAGGTGATGGATTGGTCAAGCATGTCTCCAAACCTGAAGCCTATTGAGCACATGTGGGGCATCCTCAAGTGGAAGGTGAAGAAACACCATGTGTCTAACATCCAGCAGCTCCGTGATGTCATTATGGAGGAGTGGAAGAGGATGCCAGCAACAACCTGTGCAGCTCTGGTCAATTCCAAGCCCAGGAGGATTAAGGCAGTGCTAGATAACAATGGTGCCCCTACAAAATGTTGACACTTTGGACACAGCTTTGACATGTTCACTTAGGGTGTGCTCATTTTTGTTGCCAGTTATTTGGACAATAATGGCTATACGCTGAGTTATTTTTAGAGGACAGTAAGTTTGTACTTCTATACAAGCTGCACATTGACTATTCTAATATATATCCCAGTTTCATTTGTGCAGTATTGTCCCTTGAGAAGATATACTAAAACTGTTGCTGAAATGTGAGGGGGTGTACTCACTTTTGTGAGATACTGTACATATACACATTTATAAATTTTATATATATAAATTAAAATAGATGATAAATACAAATCAAACTACATTAGTTTATCAGTTCTCTAAAAAATAAATAAATAAATAACACTGAGCCAAACACAAATGCAAGTAGTAAGAAAGATGATAAATAAAGTGATACTTATATATTTTATAAATGGGAACTCAGTACTTAAATCAGGGTGTTTTCCATATTTTTATTAGTTGTATATTGTCTAAATTTATCCATTCATGTTACCCAAAATAAGCTGCAACATTCAGCCGTGGATGAATGACACTAGTCCTTCAGTATTGACTTTCTGAAAAGTATATTCTGAATGAGCAATGTAGGATTCTCTTGGGATGTCTGTTGGGGTTCCGTCGTTCCTGCTGGATGTGCTGAGAAAAACAGTCATCTCTCTGTCTGAAGTGTCTCTTCTTCTTTCCTGAACACTTTTCAAACAGTCTTTTTTTTTTTTTGTCTTTTTCCTACCACTGCACTTTGTCTATCTCTCCATCAGTGTGGATCTAATTTTTTTTAAAGGCTGTGTCTCATTCTACTCCATAGTTAACTACATTTTGAATCGCAATATACTTGTGAAAAAAAAAAGAAGTGTGCTTAATCGCATTTGAATGTGCACTTGTAGTGAACTTCAGATCTCAAAGGTATATTTATAAAAAAAATAAATAAAAATAAAGCTACTTTCAGATATAAGAGGCCACTTAAATGCACTTAAAGAGAAACACTTTCATTGCTGCTTCTTAACACATTAGTACATTTTCTAAAAGGGCTCTTTGGAATAACATCAAATTAGAAGTTTACTTCAAAAGTACCTTTTAATTCTCATGTTATAATACTCTTTTTATAGTGCTTTAAATAAGTGCATTTAAACATACTACAGCATATGCAAAGCACTTGATTGTAATTTTAACTTTAGTGTATTATTTGACATTGCAAGTTAATATATTTTAAATATAGTAAATTGCAGCTTTATCATTACAAATAGAAATATTTAAATACATGACCTACAAATTTCAACAGAAATGACATTCAAGTATATTTTAATTTACCATAATGCCTGTCAGTACATTCGGCAGTACATTATTAGCATATTTTAAAGACAATCGAAATAATTATGAAAAGCAGAAATTAAGTGTATCATCAAAAAGAGCTCTAAAGTTCAAGTAACTGCATTTAATATAAATTTATTATACATTTTTGTTTAATAACATGCAATTATTTATTTATATATATATATATATATATATATATATTTGACTTCACACATTAAAAGTGTATTCTTTAAAAGTATATTATATTGAAATATATATTCTCTCCAAGTATCCTGGACAGAAATTTGGACAAAAAGTTGCAAAGACCTTGATACAATGAACATTAGGACACTGATGTCTTTATTACCTGCGTCATGATCACGCTCATGAAAATGTAGCTGGCATTAATCAGCAATGAAGCATGACTAATGGTTCTAGTATTTGTTTAGTTAATTGTTTATCTTCATTGTTGAAAAAATACAGTGACATTTCGAAATACAGTTTATTTACGGATTTTTAGTCCTGCATTGCTGACGACACATGCTGAAATGCAGAACACAAGTGAATAAAGTGAGCAGCCAATGCTCACTGTGCATTCTGGGAATTTCTAGGGTGCAAACATTTTGTGTGGTGATTCCCTTGGCAGTGTACTTACTGCTGAACAAGGTAACACACTATTAACACTATCAAGATATTATTTCTGAGGGTCAAAAACTAAATATTTTAGCCACCTATGCATTTAGCACCAAAAAGAAAGTAAACTGCACTAGTTGCATTTCAGTGGAACAGGGAATTCGCTGGGTTACTTGTGATAGAGTCTCAAGGTTGGCGTTGCAAGAGACAGATGCTTCTTGACGGCTTGACGGCCCATCCTCAGCCAACATAACCAACATATTTGCGAGAATAATGGAGTTGAGAAGAGAGGTGGAAGATGCATGGCGGACATAGAGTAAAGAATAGGCCACAGTGTCAAAGATCTTTTATCAAGCACCACCTGATCTAAGGTCTGAACAGGGCAGCATGAGAGAATAATGAATTAATTAAAAAAGAGAATAGATAGGGATAGGAGAGGCGCACCTTGCTCTCCATGTCCAGGGAAAAAAAGCCAATCACTGCGCAGTGAGGTGTGAGTACCATCCATTATGTGGCGACTGACAAGTTAGCAGCAGTCAGAGAAAGAGCTGCACTTAATAAATCAAATCTGACACCTCCTCCCCAGCACCCTTCTCAACTACTGTTCCTGCTTCTTCTTCTTCCTCCTCTTCTTCATGTCTGTCATCCCTCCATGCTCCTATCCAAGAGGCTTCAGGATGCATTCACACCTCAACCCTCTGCTCTACACAGCACAAATGTTTTAACAAGCCCTCGGTGACAAAAAAGCCCCCTGTGATTGTGCGGTTGTTCATGGATTTTGCTGTTCAGAAATAGCACTAATGCCATTAATCAGAATGTCGCAATCTATGGGCCAATTACTTGCATTCTGCAGCTTAATGGGAGACGATTTCCTTGATACCTCCATTTTAATTAAAAGACGGTTTGCACATCTGACGACGAAGCATTTTTTTTATTTATTTTTTATTTTTTCCCCCCCCAAGTACAAGGAGAAAAAAAAATGTTCCACCATGTGCACAATTAGCACCTATTAGAGAGGCATAAATACACACAAATAACGTATAAACAATTGCGGAGAATTTAGAGTGCTTTTTCACACACTTAGCACATTAAATAAAGCACACCGTAAAGCTGTGTCTCTCAGTTTTAATCAATTACTTTTATTATCCCCCCCCCCCTCCTTTTTTTTTCTCAGGTAGGCTGTGTTTGGTTAAACCTCAGATAACAAGTAAAATACATCAAACAATTCCCAGATGCAGATGTTCGTTTGACTTAATGGTCAAATGAGCTGTAACTTGCTAATGCTGCTAACGTTATGCTTAATTGTAGGTAGAGCATACTCGTAGTTCTAAAGTTCAAGGTAACGTCATGCAATTCTGTTAGAGTTACTGACTAATTACCAAATTACATGTAAACAACACAAGAAAAACACTATGTATGTGTGAATGTGTAAGATAGCATGTGCAAAAGTCTTAGACCTTATGTAGCTCCACCCCATTTTCAGCGCTTCTGTCTTCTATTTGTATTTCCACAGTGTGAAGGTAAGGTTGTACGAATTTATGAATGAACCGCTTGTTTTAAAATCTTCCTGGTCTACTGACATTTGTTATGACATCCACTTCAAACATTACATTGCACATGATAACTTTCGTTAACTCTAAAATAAGTAAATCCACTTCACCTGCTAATTACTCTTCAACAGTGATGCTATAGAGCTGCAGCAAAAGGAAAGTTCAAAGACAACATTCTAAATATGGTTGCACACTTGTTTTCTCTGACCCATACGGTCTATAACAGCTACTGCTTTTTTATTCATGCTGCAGTGCATGCTGGGAGATCAGCATCTGTCAGATCAACAAGTCAGCATATGAGATTGTTTGAAAACTCACATACTATAGCACTGGTTGGGGCTATTATTGGTTGAATGCATTTTTATGTAGATTCAAACTAATTCACATTTCTTCTGTGACTCAAAAGGCCCTGTGTGCTGGATAAAATGTAATTAGTTTTTGTACAGTGTTTGAGTGTGTAAGAGTGTATGTGTGTGGAGGGACAATTCTGCTGGCCTACCGCAAAATAAATCTGCCTTGAAATGTGATCAGAAACCTAATCAGCTTCTTCATTTGATGTCCTGATTAAAAATGGATATCAAGGCGATGGTCAAAATAAGCGGAGGAATCTTTGAACTTCTAAAGGTCGAGGAACGGCCAATTTTCCCATCTTCCATCACAAGCAGCTCACAACCCGGAGACCCTGTGAAACTGATTCGATCCTGTGCACCCTATTTCTAGAGAATGATAGAGGGCGACTTCCAAAGGACACACAAGCGCAAACATACGTACAGTATACACGTACCCACACACACACCGCAATGCACAAAATCCTGTTTTTCAGCCTCACGGCTCTAAATTCACATGAGATCTTCTCCCTCTAATCATAATGTATCTCCTACGGCATTCACACTCCGAGCCATCTTATATTTCATTTGCCAAAGCTATTTCAAGAAGTATGTGACAGGGAAAACTCCCTCCATATCTCATGCCACTGTGCGCTACCTCCCACTGTACTATTGACACATTTTGCGATATCACCTTTTAAAACGCAAGCAAATATATAAACCGATATTAATAAATAATCCCGCGACTGCTGTTTTCTCCGGAGCTTCATATAATTTTGACCTTTCCTCAGTAGGTTTTTTTGAGTTAGGTAATTGGGTTGCGTGTCCCAGGGCCTGAGAGTGGGGAGGGTTATGGGAAGTTGGATGCAGCATGGTAATGGCATAGTGCCAGCAGGTAGGCCTCTCTCAGAGCTGGCTTGATGAGGTCCCGTGAGCACTCTGCATCTGTTTGCCCTGATAAGCCGACCCGAGGCTCAGGCTAGGGAGGGAAGCGTTCCCTCGTTCTACAAGTCCCCCCCTTTGAGTTGCTGAGGAATGGAAAAAAAGTTCTACCGGACTAATACATGGAAATCTAGCGGCGGTTCTGCCCTAACCCTGCCCAATCCCTAGCCGCACTGCACCAACCACGAGAAGTCTGGTTAATAACGTTTTGTACTAAACTTTACACAACTTTTAAATAACGTTAGTGAATGTTCTGGGAACGTTCCCTATTAGCTGGGAATGTCTTACTGTCCTTAAACGATCAAAATAATGCTTAAAATTGTCCAGATATCATCTTTTTCATGTTTTTACTGCGATAAATGTCTCAGTGTAATAGGTCAGCATAGCACACTATTATTAGGAAGCAAACTGAAAATAACTTTTTAATAACTTTCATAATGCAGAGTTCAGCTAAAGGGCAGCTTTGCTCATGTATTTAATTAGAGAACAACCTGAAGTAATCCACTCAGTGAAAATAAGATTTCGGTATTTCGGCTGTTGTTGTGTTCAGGCTGAGAAGCTAATTTGTTGTCGATTACAGAAGGCTGATGTACTGCTCTTGTAGTGGTTGACCTTGGGTGTAATGATTGTCTCTTTTCGACCACTTTCAACCACAATCGTGCCAAACAGATCCATACTCGCACTGCCAAAGAGGATACAAGACTGAGTTTGTGTGCATGCAGTCTCACAAAGTCCAAAAGGTGAAATGAAGTCTCTGGTTCTATGGTCAAAGTCATTCCCTCTCTCTTGCTTTCTCTTTATCCTCCATTTTTTTTTTTTTTTCAGTTTGTGCCATATCTCAAATGCAGCACATTGTCGCTCCATGTGAAATGAATAGTTTCGAACGCCAAACCAAATGAATTGTGCTGTTATGACTGCAGCACAAGATACAAGCTATGGCTTTAAAATCCTCAATATAACTTTAAAAGAATGAGCCCAATTAAAAGTGACAAGCTGGCCTACTTTATAGTCCGCAATGGACTGTTTATGAGCAAAGTTAATCCAAGCATAATAAAGCGCCAACACAAGATCATAAAAACTAACAATTGTTCTACTAAGGCCATGTACAAACTACAATGTTTTGGGAGTGATAACTGAATTCATTTGCAGAAGTTGTCAAAGTGTGTCAAAAATGACTGACAACTGTGCAAAGAAGCAAGTCTTACCAGTATCGACCAAATAAGCTAGTGTTTTCAGATGGGTTTTAAAGTGTATGGACACGTTTCAAATGTGTGGGCTTTTGTCTGATCCTTCAGGCAAGCTTACATCCTTGTGGGTGCGTGTGAGGTTAATATGAGGAAGACCTCACGTCAGACCATAGCCATCATTAGTCTTTCCCCCACAGAGTTTTCCATTAGTTTGATGCTAAAAGGCCCATCATGTTACTCTCCTCTTTAATGTCCATTGATCATAACCCTCACGATGTCCAGATGAGAAGAAAATAATCAGCATTATGTTAACCCTGAGGCTAAAAAGGAGATGGTGCCTTTAAAGGAGAGAAAGACAGCAAGAGAGAGGAAAAACAAGACTAACACTGAAGGAGCTGTATGCCTGGATATGTATGCTGAAGATATTAAATGCACTAATCTCTCAGCTTTACTTGCTTGAAGATATTGGCTGAAAGTGAGCGAGCATGAACGTGCGTGCACTGTAAATGAGAGCAAAAGTATGTGAACACCCTCGCCTAAATAACAGGTTTGGCTATTCCAATAACTTGAATGAGAAATGTTAATATTACACCATGCAAGGACATTCAAGAGAATTACTTGATCTAAATAGTTTTGGGAGGGTCCTTTTTTGTTCTAGCATGACAATGCCTTTGGTGTACCACACAACCTGTGAGTCATACCCTATTTTCACGTTAGCACCTAACAAATCTAAACTTTCTTATCCAGGTTCCAACGTTTAGTAAAACACCTTCCCGAGAAGAAAACTTGTTAGGAAGCAAAAGTACAGATTTGTGCAAATGGGTTTGAAATGAAATGTTCAACAAGCACATGTGTACAGGTGTCCACATACTTAAGCCCAAAGTGTACTTCAGGTGTAGTGTATACGTGAGGGTCTCCGACCAGTGTGTGAGATGTAAATTTCGTCACCAGAATAGTACATGCACCACCAAATTTTTATAACAGTAACAGCACATACTTTGGACGCACAAATCACACGTGTATTGAATTTGCTTTGCACTAATCAGTCATTGTTTCATAGTAAAAAACTAAACTGAAAAGCTGGAACAACAACAACGAAATAGCGGAGAATGCAACAACAACAGACACCTGCATTGACAAGAGAGTTAAGATAGCTGCAAATTTAATTGTACAAAGACATATTTATCAGTCACCTTCTGGAGAAAAAAATAATGCAGAAACTGGACATAGATGAAGCTTTCTAGAGCACATGTGTTGACTGCCAGTGTTCGCGCACGCTAATAGTTGGAGTATACTTTGAAAGGCTACGCATTCGCCTATATGCATATGTCAGTGTTTGCATAAAAAAAGTATACTTTGGGTTTTAGTATATTTCAAAGTTAGTAATGGATGGGCAGATTGCAAAGTCCATACCCAGTATCTATATCTCTAAAGGGTGTCTTTCCATAGACATCACATAAATGCACTCTACAACACACATTTGCATGCATACACATGCACAAAAGCCCACAAGGGGACTGTGAACTGCTCTGAACTGGTGTGTTTCTCATATAAATTCATAGATTGAGATACCACAGGAGAGACTTGGTTAAATAAGTGTAAGGGGGCTGAGGAAAACGGGGGCATCGTGAGGTGTATATTGCCCGCTTACATCAAAGAGATGGGTCCCATGCCTCGTCGTCATTCATTTAACATATGGTACACAAAAAACACTGAGACATGAAAGATTTCTTTGAGATGTAAGCACACAGATCCTACGCCTTGTAACTTTCCTGCTTTCTAAAGGGATTTAAACTTGTATTCAAATCGGTTCGTGCTTGCGCAATTTTTATTTATTTATTTTTTTCTGGATTTCGATTTCCATGGCCGCCGCCTGAGCCGGGCCTGAGCACACAGCTCTCCGTACAGAGGAAGGAAATCCCTGAAACTCTGTGAAGAGGAAACAGAGAGTGGGATTAAGGCGTCCGCGCTCATTTCTTTCCCTTAGCCTTAAAATAATGTTTTTGAAACTTTCTTATAATGTTGATAGAAAACGTTCTTAGAACAACAATCTTGGAACGTCTTTAGGACGTTATTTGTACTTGGTGAATATTCTTATGTCGAGAGAGAACATTTTTAGAACAACATTCTAAGAACGTTATTGTAATTAATATAACTTCTAAATTGATGATTAATTGCTAAATGTTGTAATGGTGTTATCATAAAATATTCTGAGAATAGTATTCATGTCCTTATAATTGCAGGCTACCTTATGAACGTTATCATAATGTTGGGAGAAACATCTTTAGAAGAAAAACAATCTTATAGGCTATACGTAGAATAGAATAGAATAGAATAGAATAGAATAGAATAGAATAGAAAAATAAAATGTATTTAAATATGAAACTACAACCTCGAGTAGGTGGTGGCAAATCACCTGAAAGAGTCATAATATATTATATTGAATTATAACGTCCTAATATAATATTATATAATATATAATATATAATTTATGATTACTAATTATATATCTTTTATAATTTATTGAAGTCACTTAGGCCTATAGTGAAATGCCATACACCATAAAACTGTGACATTTGCTAAATGAAATGAGTTAATTTAACTCAAAAAATTAAAAAGTTATTTCAACTCATATATATATATATATATATATATATATATATATATATATATATATATATATATATATATATATATATATATATATATATATGTATGTATATGTATATGTATATATGTGTGAACTCAAAAGCTAATTAGGTTAAGCAGAACTCAATCTAAATAAGTTACTATAAATTAATTGAATCTACCATACAGTCTATGATTATTACGTCTATGGCTGACCACAAAATATTTAAAAGAAAAATTAACTTAATTCATGATTTCTAACATTGTTTTTCGAGAAGTCACATTTGTTTAACATAGGCTATAAAAAGCATAATAACCTATCTTTCATAACTAATTAAATAGCCTTCATAACTAATTAAATAACTAAACGATAATATAATAAATACATAAATCTGTTTCATATTAAGCATAGATTACTCCTTTTAAAGAAATTAATTTTACTCGAGACAAAATATTATTATATTTTGATTATTATTATTATTATTATTATTATTATTATTATAGCTCACTCACAGTCAAGGGATCACAGCGGTGGCTCGCGACGCGGTTAGGGAAAATAACAGGTAAGCATTCAAACTTCTTTATTCCTATTTAAAGCACTTTTGAACATTTTGTTTTATTGTCAACTTTATCTGAAGATTAACCAGCTCAGTTATCATAATGCTTGTAACATTATCTAGCAAAGAAGCAGGGAGCTAACCACCATTACATCAAAGTTATCAACCTCAAGTGTTAAATATGCGGTGTTATACACAACAGTTTGTCAGTGGTGGTAAATTTTTTTAAATTTTTTATTTTATTTTATTTATTTTTTATTTATTTTATTTTTTTTGTGGTTTCTCACAGCTGGACACAGACAAATGAGTCCCGCGAATTGTATTTTTAAACTGGAGGCGGCTGACAGTCCATCTTCCTCATCTCTAACCATCACTCGCGCCACAGATCTGAAGAAAGGTAAAGCAAACACACATGCCCTGTATTACAATACCTTTACACATTTTGTTAATCATTATTTATTATCCGCTTTGTCAGTTTCATCTAGAATATCCATGTGATGCTGATCAAGTTTACTAAATCCGCCGAACGGTGAACAAAGGGGCTGAGGAGCGTTTATGGCTGTCTTGTTAACCTTAGTTAACATTTTAGACTGTTATTTGCTCCTCACGTTGTCTTATTTAAAATTCACACTAACAAATTGTCATGCTTTTGAAATTAATCTATTCAGAGCAAAGGCAGCGAGGGGTGGTGTGATGTCAAGCTGCAATACTAATATGAGCCTAAAATGAAGTAGAATTCACATTAAACAAATTGATGGGCTTTAGTGTTGTAACAGATGCAATTTGTCATGTTATAAACAGTTATTTAAATACATAGTTCTTCAGTTTTAATTTTTTGATGAATTGCTATTAATGCAGATGTAGTGATGACCAGAAATGACCAGCAGCACAAATGTTAAGTCTTCTGAAGCATTACTGTACTTTTGTTTTGTGAATATTAGATTGAGATTTAAACCTAAAGATTGATCAAATCGTGAATACACAACACAGATAAAAAAATAAATAAATAAATAAAATAACAAACTAACATCCCACAAAAATGACATCATGACATCTAAGGACCAGTCATGTTTGATGTAATATAGTGTGTCACCAATTTGATTCAGACTGAATTGGCAGAGTGAATAACATCTTAAATTTCAGTTTGTCTATCATTCTGTCAGCGTCTTTTGGTATTTTGTGTTGCTTCAGAAAAAGACCAGTGAAGTATTTTAAGTTCTGATTATAGTTATGTATTTATATACTTGACTAATATAGATGGGGAAAAAAAAAATAAAATATATATATATATATATATATATATATATATATATATAAGTTTATATTTCTACTTCCACCTATCCTAAAGTTGATTTGGTTTTTATACAGATGTCAGGTAATTGCGAATGCTAAGTTTGTAGTGGTTAAAAGTTGTCTTATTATGATTCATAAAAATAAGCTGTCCAAAAATGTTGCTTAATTGTGAGTTAAATTTCACAAATTTTGTGTTTTGTCTTCAGGAACAATAATGGCATCAGCCATTCAAGCTATGATCCTGGCAGATCTACTACTTTCTGAAAAGAAGGCTCAGCAGATTTTTTTTCAAGACACACAAGGTAGGACACATGTCAGGACAACTTTATATTTACTTGGCAACATTTTAACATTTTAGCTGAGATCAGCAGAAATGACTGAATAGTTGGAACATTTGAGTTGTCTTAAATGGACAGTCCACTAAAAAAATTAAATTCTGTCATGGTTTACTCACCTTCATGTTGTTCCAAACCCATTTTGAATGAATTTCATTCATCTTCAGACGAATGTTTTTATTTTTGATATTCTTTCATCGTTATTTTCTTTCTATTTGAAGTCTAGACAGTTTATTTCCAAGCTTCAAAAACTTTTTAGTTTAGGCTTTGACACATAATAAAAAACCCTCAGCTCAAGCTTCTTAGTTAATTTGTGTCAATCGCAATTCCTCGATTTCTAAAAAAAATAAATAAAATTGTGGCAAAACATTAAATTCGAATTAATCAATACAATCTGAAAAATCGCCCAGCACTACTATTACTATTACTACTATTACTATACATAATAAATAATAGTTTAGCAAACTAATATTACATTGCAAATATGAAAACATTTGTATTTGTGCTCAATGAGAGATTGTAATTTATAATAAATGCCATTTATAGTTTGTGTTTTAATGTGTAATTGTGTAAATAACTTTGTATTGTAGTTTTTATATATATATATATATATATATATATATATATATATATATATATATATATATATATATATATATATTAGAAATTATTCTTTAACAATTTAACTGATATGTTAATTGTGAAAATTTTTAGTCGGTTAATGGGTCAATGTTAGCATCCCTACCCGGAAACACCTACTATAATTAATCTATTAATCTTACCTGTTTTATCTCCAAGTTTCCTTCCCTGGCTGAGATCATGTGACAGTTTATCAGCTAATAACACGTAACAAGGCAACTTTTGCCATTTAATAACTTTATTGATAACTTCTAAATGTTAACTATATTTGAAGGGATTTTTCCTGTTTCAAATTGGTATAAAATGGAAACTGCAGTTGACTTAACTACCCTATTATGACGTATTTCCAGTAGTGTGCATGTGTATACATATCAAGATGAATAAATTACGTCAATTTATGTTGACCTAAAAAATTGTTTTTAGAAATGATGTGATGAAAATGTATTATTTGAATGTTTATATTTTTCATAATCTAATGATGCTTCAGAAGACGTTTTTCTTAATGCTGCTATGAAAGTAGCTTGTCAATGAAAGTAGCATATGCCAAGTCAAATGAATTTGGCATCTACAGCATTCTGATACAGCATTTACCTTATTTTCTAAGTTTTCATTTCAGGTGTACTCCTTTACAGTGTATTCTTGAACCATCCTATTGTATAACTTTTGTGAACTACCTTTTGATTCTTGAGTAATGTAATATTTGTAGAACTCAGCAGAGATCCTAATAAATTTTTTGGTATAGCCACACTAATTATTTCATAGGCATTTTGTAATAACAGTTTGTAACATCAGCCAATCTGTTTACTTTACAGATGGAGCGTGGAGAGACAGGACATGGACCACAGTTCCCACAGTGCTAGTTTTTCAGCGCCCACACCCCACACACAAATTCATATAGAAGTTCTCAATGATTAAATGTTAATATGATAGTATATATTTAGCTGTGAAGTTATAGTTCATTGTCATAAATATAAATATTAAACTATATATATATATATATGTATGTATATATATATATATATATATGTATGTATATGTATATGTATATGTATGTGTATGTATATATGTGTGTGTATATGTATGTTTATATACCAGTTTGTTCAATGTGTTAATGAAATTTTTGAAAGGGATTATCTTCAGTAATTCAGATACTTGTTGAAATGCACATGTAATTATATACTTGCTCGTATCTGGAAGGTTGTGTTAATAAAAATGATGTTGAAAGAGAATGTTGCAACACTGCTAATCTTAAAATAACATTTTATTAAACTAAACATTGTAATGTTCCAAATAAGTGTTTTTAGGATATTGTATTTTTAATAAAATGTAGGTGGAGAGAACGTTGTGGGAACATTATGCTAACCATAAAATAACTGCCCGAACTGGGCATTTTAACATTCTTGGAATGTTCCAAATAAACGTTCATAGAACATTATATTTTTAATTAAATTTAGGTTGCAAGAACGTTGCTGGAGCGTTATGCTAACCATAAAATAACATTCTAGGAATGTTAAGCAAACTGGACATTTTAACGTTCATGGAATGTTCCAAATAAATGTTCATAGAACGTTATATTTTTAGTGAAATTTAGGTTGCAAGAACGTTGTAGGAGCGTTATTCTAACCATAAAATAACGTTCTAGGAACGTTAAACAAACTGGACATTTCTACGTTTTTTGGAACATTCCAAATAACGTTCCCACAACCAAAACAGAACGTTAGAAAAACGTTCTCAGATCATAAATTTGTTAGCTGGGTTGAACAACACTCTGTGTTGTGGTTTTGGTGCAACATTTTCAATAAAGTGAAAACACAATGCATGAAAACTTTGAGCACTTTTAAAGCAAACAAAGCTTTTACTCTATAAACCAGAGATATTATTTTCTCCACCATAGTTTCCATTCATGAGTATGCATATTCGTATTTGGTACAGTACCTATACCCTCATCCTTTTCTCTCCTTTCCTGACCCCTACATCACAGAAATGTCAAGGCTTTGAGTGACAGCAGCAGTGGATCCTCTAACCTGCTTTAATCAACCTGTCAGACCGCATCACCCTAAAAAAACACAAACAGCCTGCCGCAGGTAAACTATCTGCATGCGCCTGTGAAGGTGGACGTGGTCTCCTTGAGAATCCAGGCAGATTCATCACTGTGATGGAGTGGGAGAGAGCACAGACTTCAGAAAAGGGGGTAAAAAAAGAGGGAGAGATGCAAACTATAGACACAAGGAGAAAAACAAGCCCCACTAACCTTTTGTCAGCTACTTTGAAACTGCCAACTGTAAAGCTACATGCTACTCATAATTTATAGTTAACTACAGTCAGAATGCTCTATTTGGAAAACTAGTAAGCTACATTAATCTTAAATCACTTAAAAAAAGTAGCTTGATGTAGTTTTATAATTTATGAGTAGCTTGTAGGTATACAAGCTGCAGTTTCAAAACCTCTTTTAAAATATATAACATTATATTAAAAAATAAATTATTTCTGCAATATTTAGCAATATTTTCTCATTAAATATATATATATATATATATATATATATATATATATATATATATATATTTTTTTTTTTTTTATGAATTAATGAGTCTCAGTTGAGGTGAGTCCATTACATTTGAACAGATAAATTAAAAAATACAACTAGAAAAAAAAAAAAAAAAAAAAAAGATACTGATGAACGGCATGTTTGCTAATAATCAAAGACCCCAAATTTATGCTCCGAGACTACAATTTGTCAAGTTTTTGACAAATTGTAGGGGGAATGTGACTTTAGCTGAGCTGCCATCATACAAATGTAAAAATGTAGTGCTAGCATTACTACATTTATGTAATTACTCCCCAACACTGCATTTCGTGCACTGCAGTAGTTTGTTCACCAAAACTCAGTACATGTGAGTATTTGTGTGTAAAACCTTGACTCTCAGAGGCTTGTGTTTAAGGAGAGACCAGTCAATTGTGTGGTGAAGAAATGTGTGTATAGGCGATAGAAACGGAATCTCTGAGCTCTTCTCAGCGCGGCTGTTATCAGTGTATCGATGAGTTCTTTGGCTTCATCATCCCAAAAGCAGAGTGTGCCATCAGCAAAATCAATAACGGACAAATGCTCTATCATGTATACATCAGTTAACTGGCAAAAATATTGAAAATCTTGCTTGCCAGAGACATGTGGAGACCAATAATGCAGAAACAACTGGGCAATCGACCTTCAAAGATTATTATAATGATGTTTAAACATTGATTTTACTTTGCTATGTGTTAATTAAGCCACAAGGGGCGAGAGGTAATTATTTAATAAAAGCAATAATAAGACATTCAAAGGCTCTGCTATATGTGAATATTGGTGCTATATTAACTATTTAAAAATAAATAATGTCATTTATTAATTTTCTTTAATTGATATACTGTGAATGTATGCAGAGCTAAAAGGCTCTGTAAGGCACAATGCCCTGTCTTGAGGGTCTTAAGGTTTTTACATATTATATTGTTTTATTAATAATTTTATCTAAAATTATTAAATCTAAAATATACTATAAATAGACCTTTTTTAACAAACTAAATTTAAATAAATTTACCTTCAGCTAGAATATATATGGGTGCTGTGCAGTGTTGTTTTGCATCATAACTGTTTAGAATTTGTTTATTTTAGCATGACTGAATCAGCATGCAGGACTGGAAGTATCCATTTTGTAAAACTTGTAAATGTGAGGGTGCAAAGTGCTAGATGTTCTAGTCATTGTCTGTACCTGCTACAATGTGTGGCAAAAGTAAAGAAAAAGTAGTCGAATGGATGAGAGATGTCTAGTTTTACGGTGTGTGTGTGTGCATATTTGTCTGCCTGTGTGAAGCCAAGGATTGGTAATGTAGACGGCTGCTCTTTCGATTCCTGCCCTGTGATCCAGAAAAATAAGAATAGAAACTGAAGATGGCTTGGCTTTTACAGAGCCCTCTGCCAAAACATACATCTGAATGAGTCATTCTCTGACAACACACACACACACACACACACACACACACACATATGCACCTCCCTCATAAAAGTGATTTGCAGCAATTAGGGTGAAATCTGTCCCTAAGTGCATTAGAATTGCTCAGGGTTGAAAGACAGTGTCTCGCTTAAAAAGCTTTGGGCTCAGAGGGGAGCGCATTGTCTTTCATCTGAGGTCAGTTTTTCATCATTCTATGGACAACAACATGGAAAGAGGGATGCTATGTCTTTTCCTCATCCCTTACTTGCTGCCTTCTACCATTTAAACTCATCAAGAGGGACTTGACATTAAGTAAAAAATATTGTCTCGCATGCTCAATCTCTCTTTCTCCCCCTCTGCCTTTTATTAAAAATGAAATAGCATATTCTTAAATTGGCAGAGTGAATTAGGCTTTTATTGTGTGCTTGCGTACGGTCTAGAAATGTCGAGAGCTTACAGTCTGAAAAAGAGACAAGAAAACGTACCAGCCGATACAGAACACCAGCAGAGACGCTACCAGACATCTTCAAGCTGAGTAAATCTAAAATACCTGGAGAAAGCTGTCTGATACCATTCCCATTCATCTCAAAGGCACTTTCTCTGCTGGTACGAGACTCCCTGAAAAGTATTTGGCTTGAATTCTGCCTTTTTTTTGACTGTGACGTCAAAGGCAGCAAGGAAAAACTCCATTACTCACTTCCACATAAAAAAAAATAAGGCAAAATTGTTTTATGTTGCTTTTTCTGAGCTAGACAGCATTGACTTTTATTTTATGTAAAAGAGCAGCTTGGACATTCTTCTAAACATTTTCTTTTGTGCTTCACATAATAACGCAAGCCTTAAGGGGTTTGAAGATAACGATGACAGAATTTTAATTTTTGAATGGATTAATCCTTTAAATTTCAAGGACGCACTCTCCTCATACTTCCTGAGAATCTTTTCCTTGGTGAGGATACCCAAGTGTGAGCTAATCATTAAAGTGGAAACATTTGCAGGACCTCTGGCTCGCAAGCGTTCACCTTTCGCTCTGATAATCTAGCTGGGCACTAATTGATTACCTGCTGTGGCTAAAAGGCCCAGAAAGGTCAGAATTCGGCACCTCCGAAAGGACACGCGGGGTGGATGCCTCAGAAAGGTCACTGGCCTATCAGAGAGAAAATGGGAGATGAAGAGTGGGCAGAGATGGAGCCCAGGGGAGGCTTGGCATGGGTAATTTTGGGGCAAACAGACAAAGGAGTGGTCTATATGTAAGCACACAGGCACAGCCTATTGGCAGACGGATCCGGTCTATCTCTCTGCCAGCTCAGTAATCCAGGTCAGAGTCCAGCAGGAGAGGTGCTCAAGAACACAGCCAGGTTTGGCTCAGGGAAACCTCATATCCCCTTGCCAAAGTTGCTGAGTCTATTTTTCAGGCATCTTTTGGTGTTTAGACTAGGAATGCTTCTTTTATAAACAATATTCTGTGGACAATAAGCTAATAAAATATTGTAGATATAAGTGTTCCAAGTTTTTAATTGCCCTCAGGGGCTTTATCTTCACACACAAATGCGCACACGCTCTTTGAATCCGATTCAAAATGGTGATTATCTCTCGACACCGCTGCTCCTCCTAGAGGTGCTTGTACTCGCGGGATCCGCGCGATTCAAAGGCTACGAATCAATTACTAGCTATTAAACACCGAAATGCATTTCTAAGGGATATAGCGTCTTTTGGGGACAGTTCCTGCTGATTAATTACCTCTGGCTTGGTTTTAGCTTGTGCCAGCATGTATCCCATGTATCCATCTCTTTCTTTCTCCGGCTCTCTCTCTCTCTCTCTCTCTCTCTCTCCCTCTCTCTCTCTCTCTAATTAAATCAGCTTGAGCTTCATTTTGTCAATTACCAGTCCCTCCAAACACCATCATCATCTCCCACAGCACTCATCAACAAACAGCGGACAGTCTCTCTTCTTTCCTTCCCTCCCTGTGCTTTTACTGCCCGAAGAGCGAGGCTGTGAAGAAAGCACACACACAGGGCACATCAATGGACGCTTTTAGCTGACACACAACGAGCTCTCGAGGTCTGAATCCCGCCCGGTTCTGAAAAGCAAAAGCAAGGTGACAGCCCGGCCTTGTGTTTTGAGTATTTAAAGAGACAAGACCATTTCTGTAGGCCGGAAAAAAGAACAAGACTAACGTGTTTCCGAAGGCCACAGGAAGATTAAATAATTGAACACTTGTTCCAAAAGAAAGGTGCCAAAATTGACTGGGTATCGAAAAGTGTTTTCCTCGGCAAGCGTAAGATGTGACGGCCCTTTTTGTGGCAAGAAAACACAGGCTGCGTTCTGACGGACTCAGTGAGTAGATGGCGTTGACTGCCTTTGATTTACACACGACGGACACCTTGAACGACTGAACGGATGCCTTTGTGGAGAGCAGTTCACCGTGAGCGATCCCTCAGGACAGCGTACTGCCTGTCAGGCTAATGAAGGAGCTGGAGATAAAGAATGGAATACACCCGGAAAGGTGGATGCATGAAGAAAGAGATTTCGGAGGACCATTGGGATACGAGCGAGAAGGAAGAGAGCTGACTCTCAGCAGAAATGACAAACACACGGAAACGCAAACAGTGCCGGTCAGTCACCTCTCCTCTGAGGTTTAATATTGTTCTATTTCACTGTATTGTACTCTTTTCTGATTTTTTTTTTTTTAAACTGTAAGCTGACTCCTCCTGCTTTGCTTGCAACTTTTTCTTCTTTCTCTTTGTTAGCTTCATTCTCTCAGCAGGGCTGTAAGATACAGGTAGTCTTGCTGACGCCAGGATATTTGCCACATCATTGATGCTAATGGAGAGCGATATGGAGCTGTTGTCTCGCGTCTGCTCTTGCATACAGACGCACAAGCCTCTAAACAAGATGCTGAGCGGAGTTTTTACGTGGCCATTTGAGTCAGTCACCTTTTTGATGGATGCTAGGTCATTCATTCTCAGCTAAACTCGTCAGGAAGTACAAACCCATAAAAAGGACACTCGAGAATGAGTTAAGAGGCATAGTACACCCAAAAATTAAAATTGCTGTCATTTACATACCCCCATGTCCTTCCAAACCTGTATGACATTCTTTCTTTGGAATACCAAAAAAAAAAAAAAAAAAAAAATGTTCTGAAGAATGGTGAGCTCCAAAAAACATGGACACAAACATTCTTCAAAATACCTTCTGTAATGTTCTTTAAAGTCAGACACATTTGAAAGTCGTGAAAGTGAAAGTGAAAGTCGTGACGTATTGTCAAGTATGGTGACCCATACTCGAAATTGGTGCTCTGCATTTAACCCATCCAAGTGCACACACACAGCAGTGAATAGTGAACAAACGCACACACACACCGTGAACACACACCCGGAGCAGTGGGCAGCTATTGCTCCAGCGCCCGGGGAGCAATTGGGGGTTCGGTGCCTTGCTCAAGGGCACCTCAGTCATGGTATTGAAGGCAGAGAGAGTGCTGTTCATTCACAATCCCCACCTTCAATTCCTGCCGGTGTGAGAATCGAACCGGCAACCTTCAGGTTACTAGCCCAACTCTCTAACCATTAGGCCACGACTTCCCTTGAGGGGAACAACATGAGGGTGAGAAAATGACTTTCGTTCGTAGGTGAACTCCCTTTAAGAGGAATTGTGTGTGTGTGTGTGTGTGTGTGTGTTATGAAACTCCAACTTCCGAGTGATTAGTGTTTTTCATTAGAACTTTTTTGTTAGCGCTTTATTCAATGCATTCATTCATCAAGATGCGTCTCAGTTCAACAGCTGACATTAAGAATGCTTCTGCTCTGAAAAGATGCAACGCAGATGATTCTCATAGTCTCCAAACTTCATTAACTTATTCAGCCCATTATCACCAATGGTAAATGATATCAGTGCCAGGAATAGAAATTGAATTTTAGCTGTATGGGCTTCAGTGACTCCTTTAAACTCCATTCTGTGCGCATTGAGATTACCTTTATGAAGCCTCTGAGAATCCATTTACCCAAGGTCCCAGCACATTGGTTCATTCTCACTATCTCGGTGGTATTTCCTGGTTTTGAATACGCTTTTATTTCCTTCTCCTCTGCGCATCACTACGTTTTATATCTCCAGCTCTGTGCGCTTTCAAAACCACTCTTTCTCTTTGAAAAGCAAAACAGTGGGCCGGGTTTACAGTCTCTACTGAAATAGAACTGCGCTAACCCGCATTCAGCAAGCCAGGGAAAGGGTGCTCACTTTATTAAAGTTATCAGTCATACTAAGGCAGCGTTACAGTCCTTTAAATAATGTACAAATTGATCTCATAGAGTTATTATCAGCCGCTTTTGTACAAATGCCATCACACTTGCAGGCGGGCAGATACGCTTAACCGCATAAATCCATATGGAAGGAAAAAGTGCAAATGCTCAGCCTCTTGGCTAAGAGAATGAGAAACATGGGGCTGCTATAAAACGGCAACAAAAAAAGTTCACGCATGCATAGAAATCCACCCCAAACACAGACGTACGCGCATATTCTTACCGCTTTGAGACAGCAGAATGATGGTGTGTAATTATTTTTTCAATGGTGGACCATGTGTTTATCGGAATGTTAATGTTCGCATAATAACAGGCTCCGCCGCACGGCTGAGAATGTCAAGCCTGTCCGGCTGTCAATCACTGCTCAAAATAGCAGGGCAAATAAGCATGCGCTGCTGTCACGGCAACTGACAGACAGAATCCACGGCAGCCTTTAAGCTGACAAATATCAGGGCCGTGCACGGGAGGAATTATTCTATCAAGGAAAAACAGAAAGAGTGTGGTCATTCCATTCCTAGTGAGACAATGAGAGACCGCAGGGCCTTCCGATACAACTCGCAAGTTAGACTAGATGGTGAAAGGCTGTGAGAGGGGGAAAGAAAAGAAGGTGTGACAGCATGATAAAAAAAAAAATTTAGACTGTAAGATAGCTCACAATGAAGTTTTACATAACACACTTCTGATTGGTCTTCCCTTTGCCATAAATAACAAGTGAAAGTTGCCTGGGAGGAAACAGCCCGCTTCGTTTCTAGCGTATCATCTGAATGTTCTCTGAGTGTCTCACTGAAGCTGGCGTGGAGTTGGAAGAGCAGTCGGGCAGATTGCTAGTCATGGTGTGGGAAGGGAGAGCGTGTGAGATTTGTGTGGAGCTGGTTTCCTGCTCTATATGCATGCAACTTGACGGAGATTATGTCCTAAATGTGGGCTTAAACCAGCCTGTGGCCGTTTGCATGTCATAGCTGGTTTTAGCTAGTCAGCCAGCTGGTCTCCCAGCATGACCAGTCAACAAACCAACAGAACAGCATAACATTATATCCTGACCAAATGTGACAAGATAAAGCAACTAAATCAACAGAACATTTTGGTAATAACATTCAGTCTACTGTATATCCACAGTAGCCCCGTCCTTTGTAAAATTCTCTATCTGGAGATATACTTAACTGGAGACTTCAGTTCCAGCCCTGCTCCAACACAGCTGTCCGCAGTTATCAAGTGGTCTTGAAGATCTTAATTAGCTGCTTCAGATGTGTTTGATCAGAGTTGGAGCTGAATTTTGCAGGACGGTAGATCTGCAAGAACAGGATTGGACACCCCTCGTCTAAAAGTGTGGTGTCCAGACGTATTCTTGGAGGGCCACTGTTCTCCAACCCTAATTAAACACACACCTAAACAAGGTAAGGTCTTCAGCCTCACTAGAAACTTCCAGGCAAGTGTCTTGGAGCTAAACTTTGCAGGAAATTGACCCTTCAGAAGTAGAGTTGGACACCCTCAATCTAAAATCTAGTTGATCTAGTTGTACACTTAAATATGTTCTGATTGCCTTAAGTTGTGTACTTCTGTGCAGAACATTTCTATTAATTGCAGAAAGACTGTCTGCTTGTTGCAAAGAACTGTTTTCATCTTGCATGGTAGCAACTGGGGTCACATGCCTTCAAGAGCACAATGGTGACAGCTTAACTATCACCACTTGTGCCTGTATTGAAACCTAGCCATTCTTCCATTTAATCAATCTATATAACTATTTTTCTTTCCAACATTTTTATACAGCATAACCATAGAACAACACCATATTAAGTTACTAGGTCAATACACATCATGCAATATCGTATGAAGATTCTTGGCCAAGGGCACAATGATTTTTTGCAATCTTTTAGTTTCCTCTTGAGATCTTTACCCACTAAGTTATACCACGGTGGCATGATCGAGAGTAGAAAGACATGAAAGAGTTAACAAAGAAATTTGAAGGTATAATTCTGCTTGCCAGCACCTCACAGTATGTGCTCTTCACTAAACTTCACACCCCATAGCAACACCCCCACCCCACACACTGTCTGCCGCCTCTTGTCTGTAATCAGATGTAACCCCTCGGTTGTTATCTGCTTTTCTTTAATAAAGGCCGTAAGCTGATTATCACCACCCCAAATGCTGGCTTTGCTTTACTGAGCAGTTTTGGCTTTTTACTTTTTCTGGTCTCTTCCAGGATCCGTACTTCACCCTTGATCTCCCAAGATTCCTTGCTGGATCTGGTTCAAGGTGCTTGAGAAACACACATGCACAGGCTGCAGTCTTTTACAGTACATGCTATACATTAAACCACTTATTTTCCAGAGAGGGATGAAATTCCTTTTTTCAAGAGGCTTGTCCACACCAAACCTCCCTGAAATCCATTCCATTCTCTCTCTTTATTTGTTACAGCTTTTTTTCTTCCTCCCTCAGGGTCATTTCAAAGACTCCACTTATTGCAAAGTATATTGGCTTCGTGCCACACAATGTTGTGTCTGAAGCCCTAGCAATTGCTTTGAAGTTGGAAATAGCTTGACGTGTTAAGAGCATTTGCTGGCCTGCTACATTAGAAATGGGAAAACTGGCAGATACAGGTTGAGGTATCACACACACCACTTACATCCTGAACCAAGATGTGTCTTTAACACTTATTTGATTGTGACACAGAAACTGAGACTCAGAGCTTGCATGCTGTTACCACCTTCAGTAGATTACAGCGACGTCTCAGATGGGTTTTTCATACGGCTTTTCCACACTTTGTTAACAATGATTAGGGGAACAGCATCCAGATTAAGTAACCGGCTTGCTGTGAGACTATAGCAGTGCATACTGGTATTCGTCTGAACTTTAACTTGAGGGAAAATGTATTGCTAAGAGGTTACTCTTTCATAGCACAGGAGACTAAATGGAATCATGTTGCTCTGAAAATTCCTCAGAGAAATAAAAACAGAAACATCATAAGGCCTTGAACACACATACTGCTCAAAAATGTATTTATCAACAGCACTGTAATGAGGAATTCAAAAACCGCAAGAAGCAGCACAGTGGAATGGTCTTGAAAGATGTATTTGTAAAAAAATGTGAACTTGAACTTGAAAATTTTAATTTGTTTTTTGCCTGACATGACATCTTAAAAATTAGGTTTACTGTGATTAAAAAAAAAAAAGTCACTGAGATGCCATAGACATCCATTTGTGCATGTTTAGGCGCTCCTTAGTTGCACTGGAGAAAAGTAATGTCCAAATGCATGCATAATATCTGAATGTTTGCAAATCTTGCCAATCTATTTTAGCCAGTCTTTGTGAGAAACAATTCTGGAGGAAACTAGCAACTTTTTCAAAACTTCATTAAAAATGTTCTCCATTTAATCTGATTGCCATATAAACTCCAGGACGGGGTTCTTCAGGAGGCCCATGACACACAGTTCTAACCCTAATCAAACAGACCTGCTTGAAATAATCAAGTAAGACGACCTTGATTAGCTGGTACTGATGTGTTTTAATTAGGGTTGGAACTAAACTCTTAGGGTTGGGACCCTTTCTGGAATGTAATTGAACAGCTCTGCTCTATGACAAGGGTGTCCAAGCCAATTCCAATTATTTCTTCGAGAGCAAAGGTGTCCAGTCCTGCTCCTGGAGGACCACCTTTCTTCAGAGTTTAGTTCTAGCCCTAATTAAACATACCTGAACCTCTCCTGGTGGAGCATATCAAAGCTGAACTCTACAGGATGGTGTTCCTCCAGGAGCAGGTTGGGACATCTTTGCTTTAGGAGAAAGAATTGGAATTAAAGAGATCTCATTTGTGATTTCTCTTTGCAATGACGATCCAGTCAGGGGCATTGGAGATTTTTCCGTTGTCTTCTATCATTTTTATCTGAGCTCACAGTCACTTAGGGGCAGAGAGAGAACAGATACCCTTAATGTTGATTTTAAAAGGAGAGCAATTTCACCTCTGTCAGTTCTTGAGCTCACAACGTCTTGGGGGTCTCCGGTACGATCACAGTAAATCTTTAAACAGAGGTGTCACCTGCACGGATTTAAAGGAATTAATGGGTAACCTGGGGCGCTGTGTTTGCGCCTTTAAACACTCACACACACACACAATGTTGAAGGAGGTTAACCAAGCACATAAGACTTGCAATAATCGATTCCTAATTTCATGCTGAGCGCCTCAGTTTAATCTGTGCAGAAGAGAGAGAGAGAAAGACCTTTTTCATCAGCTGTCTGGCAGATTGGGAAGGTGGAGAGAGCTGTATGAAAGGAACAGAGAAAAACTTTGAATCTATACCTCCTAACTTTAAATATTGAGTAATGTATAGCTATGGCGCTAATGTATGATATTCTGTTTGAATGTTTAGCAGGTGAAGCAGAACGATATCCCATTAGGCAGCACAAGACTGTTCATTACAGTCCAATTACTGTTCACCTGCCAAACCGTCAGAATAACAAACTCAGGATCGAGGCAGCGAGGCTGTTCATGCATTTTGTAGACTGAAGGTTCAACAAGGTTTTCTGTTCAACAGAGAGAGGTTAGACAGAGCAGATCTCATGTGGGGAAAAAAAATAAATATATATATATATATATATATATATATATATATATATATATATATATACACACACACACATATATACATACACATATATACATATATGTAGGAATGGATCCATTTGTCCATCTTCTAGTACTATCTTTGATATACACACTCTGCTTTTAGGAAATAATTCTCTCTCTCTCTCTCTCTCTCTCTCTCTCTCTCTCTCTCTCTGTCTCTCTCTCTCTCTCTGATGTTGTGCGAGTTAGAAAGACCACAGATTGACTTTATTATCTGTACAAAACATAGAAACACGGCATGGCTCCTCTCGAAACAATTCATGTGCATGTACATGTGTCTAAATATGTGAGTTTCAGTCAGATGCCAATTACTCTTTTCCACAAAAGCAGTGCTGTTCTCGTGCCTTAACTCAACTGGAGCTTGGATTGGCAAGCGCTTTCAGAAATGGACAGTGTTTTCACTAACTTGAGAGCCAAGCAATGATGTACAAGTAATTTACTTTGAGGGTACAAAACCTGCTTTCAAATAAATAGCAAATTATTCAAAAACATGATGTAGAACTTTAAATACTGTTGTTGTCCAACATTGGGCTATATTCTGAAGTTATAATGAATACAATTAATAGCACTCAATTTACGCATACAATTTTGTATTTACTTTTTGGTTTACTTCTGACATAATGTTTCCTGGTTCAAGACCAAAACCAGGTGTGAAACCAGTATTTCCCTGACCAAACTGGCCTTTTCTATGCTCCAGATTGGGCCCCTGCTCTCAGAGCCAACAATCTGTCTTGTGAACCTGAGTCATGATTCGTCTGCACCAGTACACATTTTAGGGTGACTTGAAAGCTACTTGTAAGAGCCGAGGCACTGACCCAGATAAATAATGTCTTCAAAGATACTCTGTGATAGCAGGGTATGTGCATGCTTTCTGAAGGTATAAGATTAGAAACAAGCACATTAGAGTCTCCTCTGACATGACCTCCATTAGCTTCCTGTTTCAAACTAGCTTCCCCCCAACACACAAACACATACACCCTTCCTTTCATTCACCGATAGGCTGACTAATCATGCGCCTCAATCCAGTGAAAACAATTGGTGTCTTAATTGAGAGCAGCAGTTACGCAGGAGAGCAGGGGAGAGTATCCCCTGAAAGCCAATCTGCTGGATGTCTTTATTTACCAAGTCATTTCTATCATCATTAGGAATTTGTAAACAGATATCAGGGCAAATGTAATCTCCTGTGTTGTTCAATCTTTGCTGGCGAGCAAACGTAGAAGAGACTAGTGAGGCACAGGCAACCTGAATCTACTGATTCTAACAGTGTTGTGGAATGGCTAACTATAGCAACACAGATACTCTAACTGCCTTTCAAAATAATTTAGCTAATAATTTACCCCCCTACAAAGTAATGCTAATTTGCAGCATTTTATAATTTTATAAACTTGTCACATATAAATGTATTGCACCTAGGTATAGAGTGAGTTGCGAAAAGCATACAATATGTATTGTTGTCAAGTTTGATTAATTTTAGTGAACTAGTTCATTTAGATCATGTAAATGAAATTTTCCCTGATGGGGAAAAAACAAAAAAAATCAATTCACTCGTCAAATAAATTGAAATAAAATCCACTTCATGCAAACCTCTGAATTTTATAAAATTAAATTTTTAGATAAATTTAGCTATTTATCACTATTTTTGTGTTTTAGTTTTTATTAGTCTTATTTATTTTAAAATTAACTTTATTTTTTATAGTTAAATAAGAATTGATTTACTTATTTCATGTTTATATTAATTTGGTTATTATTTTACTGTATAATTAGTTAGTTTAGATGTTTTGTGCCAGAAAATTCCTTTAAATACATAATTAAATCAAATCTTATAAATTATACACTTGCAAACATATTGTACCATGCAAGTGTATAATTTCCAGAATTCCCCCCAAAAATGAATGCTGTTTTGACAAAAGTTTCAAACAATGCCCCTGTCTGCCATTGCTTGGACAAACAAATAATCCAATCTCATTGCATTAGTTTAACCAATTATGTCTTGCCCTATTCAAACAAACACACTGCAGTTACTTTTGGTGCCACTAGTGGTGCAGAAATTACATGCTTCTCCTTTAAACAGCTTCCTTTTTAATCCTCATTCTGTGTTCCAGTCATTTTGACCCAGACAGGATTTTCTTTTCCCCGAAAATGCTAGTTCATGTTATCGCATTGGATTTACTGACTTTCCTTACACAGGGTATTTGTTTTTGGAACTGATTGATCATAAGCCTCATTGTTCTTTTTGAGTAAATACTGCCTAAATTATCCACAAATAATGCTCAAAGGCTCAAAATTAAAGGATTTTCAATACAGCACAAAGGTTAAGTAGCAACATGTCATTTGTAATTTGTAGTGTAGCTTCAATTTTAAGTGGGTAACTTGACTCTTTTTGAACTACTTTAGTATTTGTGAGTAGCCTGCCAAACTACAGTTTCAAAGTAGCTTCCTGAATACTGCCTGTCAGACTACTCGACTACTCCAATGAAGATGTGGACAGGCACTGTATGAGATGTCTTTACCAACTGTACTGGCTTTCTGTGTACCTGCTCTGTGGTTTTTACAACAGCCTGAAGCGCAGAGATCTGCAGAGCACATGTTACCTGTTTTGGATGTGATCAGCACCTTAAAACACAATTCCCTGAGAGGCTGATGAACAGGTTATCAAGGCTGTTGACCTTGTTTAATTGAATGATAATTAACTGTAATGAGTAATCAAAGGGTCCACCCACTCACTAATGAGGCACATGCAATGTGCAAGGAGGCTAGATTATACATCTCGCCAACGCACACCTCTCTGATGAGGCTGACGCTGCCTCTAATGGTGGTCCCAGCCCCCCCAGAAAGAGATAAAGCAGAGAGCAGAGTAGTAATTAGCAAAGCCCAATGCAAATGATTTCTGAAATGACAAGCCACAGAACAGTAACAACCTGTCTAGAGAAGATGAAACCACAATGCATTTCTTAGGGGTAGTTCACCAAAAAAATTGGGTTTTATGTATTCACCCTTAATTCCATAGACAACATAAGAGATGTCATGCAGAAGTGAATGATTGATTAATTTTCGGTCTGTTCTTCACAAAAAGCTGTCAAACAGATTCAAAAGATTTGGAAAACAGTGCACACATTAGTACATTTGTACATTTAGTATTTTTTTTTTATTTTGTAAATTTTTTTATTGTCTGTCATTTTTGGAGTTTGAAAGCCACTAGTTACCATTCATGTTCATGGTGAAGAGCAGCTTGAACATTCTTCAAAGCATCTCCTTTTGCTGCATGGACTACTTTTTATGCTACTTTTTTGTACTTTTAATGGTACGTTTGTGTTTTTTTTTTTTTTTTTTTTTTTTGTCATTTTTGGAGCTTGAAAGATGTTGGTTACATTCACATTCATTGTATAGAAAAGGGCAGCATGGATATTTTTCAAAACATCTCTTTTGTGTTGCAAGGTTTTTTTTTTGTTTGTTTTTTTGTTTTTTTCTGGTACATTTGTGCTAATGTTTGTTTTGGAGCTTGAAAGATGCTGGTTGCCATTCACTTTTATTGTATGGAAAAAGGCAGTGCGAGCATTCTTCAAAACATCTCCTTTTCTCTTCCATGGAAGAAAAATAAGTCATACTTTTTTTGGAACAACATTAGGGTGCATTGACTATTTCTCTGGTACATTTGTGCTCATTTTTGTCATTTTGGGAGGCTTGAAAGACACTAGTTTCCATTCACTTTTATTGTATAGAAAAGGAAAGCATGAACATTCTTCAAAACATCTCATTTTGTGCTCCATGGAAGAAAAATAAAGTCATACTTGTTTAGAACAACTCAAGGTTGAAAATATAATGACAGCATTTTTATTTTTGGATTAAATATTTCTTAAAATGTTATTTTAGATCTTCATTTTTAATGGCAGTCACCGTAAAAAGAAGAAAGGACTTAGAAATGAATGTCTCCTACATGTTAGCTGTGAGAGGCACCAACAACAGTGACTTTAATAACCATTTTAAAGTATAAGAATATTATTTAACCACCATAAATTACAAAACCATCTGAAACGAAGAATGAGTTTGTGTGAAGAATATGTCTGTGTGTGTGTGTGTGCGTGTGTGTGTGTGTGTGTGTGTATATATATATATATATATATATATATATATATATTATTATTATTATTATTATTATATTTTTTTTTATTTTATTTTTTTTTAATTATTTATTTATTTATTTACTTTTTTTTTTTTTTTTTTTTTTTTTTACACTGCTGGAAAAACCTCACCGAAGCTTTTAAAACTGATAGGATCTGTCTTGGTATTTCGCCTCTGTGTGTTAGAGATGATAAGATGAAGGGAAATTGTAGATCAGCGGCGGACATTTGGAGAGTTTATCAGTCGGTCTGAGAAGCGAGAGTTAGCTGATAGCTCTTAGGTCTCAAACGGCCATTACAATTGAGAGCAGTGTTGGGTCAGCGACGATTTGTAACATAAAACTACAGTGCTCTTCCAATCACGCACACCCAACACAAAACACACACACACACATTCACACACACACTCCAAATCTGCACTCAAATCTTTGAAAATGACTCCTTTTCACATAATACTCAGATAAGTATGCTGTCTCGCTCCAGTATCTGTCAAGTGTTATTACTATCACTGCAATCCCATTTCCTACTGTGGATTCATTCGTTCTCCTCACTCAGTGATGACAGTCACTTAAACAGATGCCACTTCTTCCCTCCTACATCACACGGACATATCTGTTGAGCAATGCGGCCTGTCCTGTCATCTCAGGACGGTACCTGGGGGGTATTTGCAGTGTAATCTCATCTGCAAAGTTCCTTTGATGGTCTTTTCAGGGATCTAGCACAATATCAGAGTATTAATTTCCACATAATCTCTGATGTATGATTACAGACAAGCCCCCAAGAAAATGATGGAAGATTATTTTTCCAAGATTGTTTGAAATCCCATCTTGTTCAAACGTAAAACAAGCTTCGTGATCTGCATCGGTATTACATATTTCAAGATCTTTGGATCAAAGTGAGGAAACTGTCCAACAAAAGTGGATTAAAGATGGAAAGCAAGTTTTAGCTAATTGCAGTATACGAGATGATTTGCACAAGAGCATTTTGGGTCCTACTGACGCAAGCCATCACTTTTAGTGTCCATTAAGCCGCCCCGAAGAAAGAGCCATAAACCCTCCCTCTCTCGCTTGTATACGTTTATTGGCAGAATTAGAGTTTGCCACCGTCAGCTCGCTTCTAAAGTGCTGCTTCAGTCATATTTCCTTTGATACGCATAAGCAGGAAGGTTTGCCATATAAATTTGGTTGAAAATCTCCCTACTCAAGGATTCATGCAGATTTAGCCATCTTTACCCTGCCTTCAAGACTCCTCTCTTGCAATGTTGTCTCCTCTGAAGATGCATGTCTGCTATCTGATTAGTGAACGATTGAAAGCCGCCGGTTCCAGCCCTGCGCTCCATTCGCGCTCAAAGCCTCTCATTCTCTCCAGCAGGGCTTACTAAAAAGCATTATAGCCTCTGCATTAGCCAGAGGCAGTTGAAAATAAAATAATGCATTTATCAGAGGGACGTTAGCACTTACGTTCATCCTCTCTTCCCATTTGTGGAGCCCAAGCTGCTTATCATTTAAAAAAAAAAAAAAAAAAAGCCACACATAATCATGTGGCTAGCTATAACTACACCAGTAAATCCAGGCCAAAAATGCAGGCTGGGGCTCTGCCATCTTTTACATATAGCAGTTAAGTGGGTCTGATCCTTTCATCCAGCTCAGAGCGGTGGATGGGTTTAAGAGGGGGACAGCATCTGGTCACATCAAACCCTGGACAGGAGATGACAAATAACAACTCGCTCTTGTTGATCTGTTTTTATGATCGGTGTCAAAGAGCCTTGGTGTTTATGGTCATTTGGACCTTTAGTCGAGTATCGCTGTGTCTGTTTAGTGTTTAATCTCGTATTGTTATATTAAGGTCGTTTTGGTGTTATTTGTTGTTTATCAGCCCTCAGCGTTTAATTTCACAGCTCCCATCTGGGAACTCAAGACGCACTGTGTGTTTTATTAGCATTACCGTAAACTAAAAATAAACGTAAATCAAATGATTTCCGAAATTAACCGAACTGAAATAAAAATAATTAACAAATATGATTGTATGATTGTGATCAATTAATAAATTTATTTTAGTTTTAACATTTGGTATGTTATATTCTAAAGCTTTGGTTATTGTAAGTAACTAAAAATAAAATAAAATAAAGTAAAATAATAAAAAAAAAACTACTTGAAATAAACTAAAATATTGTATTAATGGAAATAACAATATATTCAACTTTTTTTATTATTTTATTTTATTTTATTTTGCTAGTTGTTGAGGAAACCTTACTATTTTCTTCAACTTAAACTTCAACATGACGGTACACAAAGTGAGGAATTAAGTGCTATGTCAAAACATAAATGAATGTCCTTTGTCCAGCTTCGTCTAGGAGCATTAACACTTCCTACTTCTCTCTCCAAGACAAATGCCCTAAGGATGAAAAAGAGAATCGGGACATCCTTAAACAAATACGGCTGTGTTCTTGCGTATTCCGTTAATCCCACTTAAATTCAAACCTCTTGGGCTACTTCTGGTTTTTAAACCTTTTTAAAAACATAGTCTCCAGTCTCTTTTATTCTTCAGTCATACATGAGGTGGATGAAAGAAATGGAGGCTCAATTGTTTTGCTTGCCGCTGCTTTGTCAGTCAAGGACGAGTTCTTAATAAGAGCTTTATAAGACGTCATCTTCAACTTTGTTTTGCCCGAATGAGGAGGAGGCATTGTGATTTTTCTTTTTTCTTTTTCTTTTTTTTTTTTTCTTTTATTTTTTTCACGGCTTTGAAACCCCCTGAGAACAATTACCCAGAATGCATAGATTTATTCTGCCCAACAGTCCACACTGAGAAGAAATGATGAACAGCATTCCTCTAGTATATTATGAGTCAAGGACAGGACCAAGATTACTTCATTGAGAAAATCCTTTGCTCAGAAAAAGCTTTTCCATTTGTCCCTGAGTCAACCTCCTTTCAACCAACTCAATTAATGAGCTTTAGAGTTCTTGATGAGCATTCTGCTGGGTATACATGAAACTACGTGTCTACTGTCAAACCGACGTCATGAATAATAGATGCCATATGAATCCAAGATGACATTAAACAAACATGTTCAAAGTAAACTAGGACACTCATGATGCAACAAGCCCTTTTTCATGCAGGAAAGGCAAAGAAAATCAATACTTTTACATCAGTCAGGTGTTAAAAGCTTGAACAAATAGTCTGTTCCCTTAGACAAGCTGGTTAAAAGAAACCAGCATTACACTAAGGCCCTGACTTACTGAGTTCCCAAATAAAGGGAACTAATTTGATTGTTTAATCTAAGACATTGTATGTGTTCTTTGTGGCTTTGCTGTCCATGATTTACAAAGAATAATTGCACAAATAGCCACACATGAAAATAAGTTGGACATACCCATTTTAAAGGAGAAATACAAGGTAACTGTGCCACATGTTAGCCATGTTGCTCAATTTTGACTCACTATATGTGTATTACAGATTTTATAGTGCATTCATTTGTGATTTATATTTATAAATATTTACATTGTATATTTTTAATTATATCCTGCTATCATTTGCAAGACGTATTTTGTGCATCCAGAATGTGAATTCTTCAAGACTCTGTTAGTAGCTCAGACATTTTATTTAATTTTTTTTTTTTTTTTTTTTTTTTGCATGCTATTAAGTTTGCTCGTTTTTAAACACGCAAACCTTTAATAAATAATGACCATTATACTGAACTGTTCTTTGCTGGATTGAATGAATTGCAGGGAAGAAAACAAATAGTTATATTTTGCACCAAACTGTCAAAATGTATCCGACTGCTTCAGTGAACAAATGAATCTATGTAAACAAGAGCAGTCGATGAAAAGGGCTTCTGGTGGAGAAAATGAAGGACCGGGCATACAAAGCATTCCCTGAGAGCCTCTCACATGCAAAACTCAAGAGTCTTGGCCTAGAGCTGCCCGCCAGGCCATCAAACTGCCTCCAGGTCCCTGGAGAAACAACAAAGAGATCCAACTGTGAAGAGATTTGGCTTGAGTGTTTTTAGCGAGAATAAAGTCTCACTTAAAAAGTGGCGTTTTGGAAGGGGAGGGTCTGACGCTATTCAGCTGACGCCGAGTATGACAGAGTCTTGTATTGTGTGGCTGTAGCATCAAAAAGACAAACAAACAAGAAATAAATAACAGTGAATACTGATGCTAAGATACCAGAGGACCAGGCAAAGGTGAAGGCAAAATTGTTTTGTTGTCCTTGAAATCATTCTCCAGGCTTCTGCCTCAAACCTCTCTGCTGGTGCAGAGCCAAAGAAAATTGCTTTTTTCTCTTCCATTTTCTCAGGATTTTGAGGTTTATTTTGTAAGCTGGGTGGAGTGGAGAAGGTTGGTCATTGACCTTACCCTCAGTCACAACAGCCCACAGTAGGCTCTGGTTAATAATAAGATGGGGGTCTTGTTCGCTGATTGGATTCATCAGCCTGGTGTCCTGAAGCATTTCTCTTATTCTGATCTCCCATCCAGTCCGAAGCAACAGCACCAGCAGAAAGAATCCCTGAGAGAACTTCTCCGTGACTGAATTAGATCTTACGCGTTTCGTTTACAAGGAATGCCTTCCACATTCATTTAGGAAGTCTGACGGGGAATCAAACTAAACTGAATTCTTGAGGTGCCATTTGAAGTCGAACTGAATTGAACTCCTCATTTTCAAGCCGAAATGGATCTGTTGGATTGATCGGGATGAATTGATTGCTTAGAGTGGGACTCACTAAATCAAACGCTTGGTCATATTTTAACTATAAATGCACTGAAAACCAGCATCAGACCATCCCAGAGACACGGGTGGTATTTATAGAGGACATTAGTTGACTAATGAGGCAAAAAGAAGGTCTCTCCTTAAAAATAGCTGTACTTTTCTTAAGGTTGCTGCAACTTATGGCTTGCTTGTTTTCATGTGAACACTTCATTCATTCATTTATCCATTTATTTATAATACAAATAAATAATACTTTATGATATTATAAATAACACCATAAAGTATATTTGTTTGTTTGTTTTTTGTTTCTTATTTCTAAATAATAAATACAATTAATACTTTATAACATATAAATAATACTATAAAGTATAAATAACATTTATTTATTTACAATACAACACTATTTCAGGCTTTGACTTTCTACTATACAATTTCACATTTAATTCAATGTGTTACTTGCCAATTCTTTGTAATTATTTGTGAAATTTACTAGTAATTTCTGAGTGTAAATTGGTTATACACCATTTTTTATTTTTTTTTCCCTCAGTATATCAGTTAGTATTCAACAGTGACACTCATTTTACTGACTGTTAGTAATGGTTATCATAATTCACCCTACGTTGTTAGCTCAACATCCTATTTACAACAGATTACAAATCATCAACTAACAACATGCCTGAAAGGGTTTGTGATCCCCCATCCAATCTAATCAACACGGGGCGACCTGCATCAGGCTCACGCTGCATCCAGGGGTGTCGAAGGTAATGCAATAATGGTCTTTGAGGTTCTGGTGGGCTGGATGAGTGGGATTTGGGTTAAGTGCTGGAGTATGTGGTGGAGGTGTTGTGGGGGTGCTCTTCAGTAATGGTTGGTGTATGGATTATGACGGCCTGCCACAGATTGTGGGGATTATGGGATTGACGGTTGTCTTGCGCGTGGATGGCACGGGAGATTGAGAGCAGATGGCTGTGATTTGAGCGTGATTATCCCGCTGCATTGTCACTGATCTTCGCCATCCTGTTTCATTTCCTCGGGATGGCTTGTTCATCTCGGACACTGAATCAAACCCCAATCCCCCTAATGGGAACCATTGCGCTGGGCCATCTCTTTTTGTCTCTTTCTGTCTGTCACACATTTTCTTCCCTCTCTGGCCTCCACAAATTCCTCGCCTGTAATAGTTATGTCCCGTATTTTATTCTTCATTAGGTTTACGTTAAGTCCATGTTGTATTATCCAAACGTCACGTCCTTTAATACTTGCCAGTCTCACTTCACTCAAATAATGGGAACAATTTGGGATAAATACAGGACACCTAGATGTTTTTCTGGTCTGGTCAAGAGCTAATGAATGAGTCTGTCACACACAATATTGCACCCCAAAACAAGGTCACACAATGCCTGCAAACTGATCCTGGAGCAGCAGTTATCAGCTGCTTTATCCCTGGGTTGAGCGAAGTACTTGTGAATCCCCTAAAACTTTTGTATTTAACTGTATGCACACATTTTCTCAGCCTACGCACCATTGCTGGTGAATATATCTGTCCACTGAGAATTATTTGTTTCCCTAATTTTGGTATGTATGTATGTATGTATGTATGTATGTATGTTTGTTTGTTTTCTACTGGTCAAAAGTTTAGTTAAAAATAAATTAAAAAAATAATACACTAGGTGTAGGTGCAGGATTTATTTGAAACAATTTCACTCAGAAATTGCAAGAAAATTCCACATATAATTACAAAGAAACAGGATGTAGAAAAACTAAAATAGCATTTTCTTGTGAAACGTACTCAGAAAAATCATTGTTTACAATTTATTGTAATTTCAATGTATTTATAATTTACAAGTATGCATTAAATTGATCAAAATTGACACTAACATGACATATAATGTTAGAGAATCCTGGAAAATATTAAGTAGCATCATAATCAGAAATGTTTCTTAAGCAGCAAATCAGCATATTAGAATTATTTCTGAAGAATCATGTGACACTGAAGACTGGAGTAATGATGCTGAAAATTCAGCTTTGGATGAAATGAATCAATTACATTTTTAAATATATTCAAATAGAAAACAAGTTATTTTAAATTGTAATAATATTTAAAAATATTACTGATTTTACTATATTTTTGATCAAATAAATGCAGACCTGGTGAGCATAAGAGACTTCTTTCAAAAACATTAAACATTTTAATTATTTCCAAATTTTTTGGTGGTGTGCTTTAACATCCAAAAATTATGCAAGATACCTTTTAATGATCTAGAAATGACGTTATGAAACTCTGGCTATATTAGGGTAAACAGTGTGCCTATTGACTCCTCCCACAGTTAAAACAAGGCTAATCTGCTCTCTGTCCTTGCTATATATGGCTTCTGTTAATCTCTTTTTAAAAGCTCTGTGAGGTTAACTGGAAATTTAAAGGGTAGACACCTCGAAAATAAAGTGTTAAAACCGACAGAAATCCATATAATTTCTTTCAGCTCGTAGACTCACAGCAGATGGCTAATGGACAAGTACAGGTCAGCCGGTGCCATCAACAGCATCTCCAAACTCATCAGTGAATGCCGTTTACTTAATGATCAGCAGAAATGATCCCTCATGATCGCTAGAAAGCAGTGTCAGAGGCTGCTTTTGAACATTAACACCAAATATAACTGGAAATGTTAATAGCATCTTATAAACACATCTTATAAACTGATGCTCATGAAATTGTGCTTATTTAAACTGACTAATTAACAGACAATATGAGTGAACCGATATTTTATCCCTACTGACAGGAAACATTGATTTTGTGTAGTGTGTGACGAATGCCACATAAACTCATTCTGACATGTTGGACACATTGCTTACCGACACACTATACAGTCCCTCAGTTTGAAAACCATGACAGGTGGAAAGTAAATAGATTTTTCCAGTGTCTGACACAGAATGACAGACCACAAACAAGCTCTAACTTCGCTCCATACTCAGCCCCGGCTCTGCTTCGCTCCTCTGATCTAGAGATTCAAGCGCAGGACAGAGCTGCAGTGACACTTGTGTGATTGATGTGTGGACCATCGCCTTGACAGGCAGCTCCGTACAGGCCAGCGTTCACTGTAGTGTGTGCTTGTATGAGTTTGTCTGTGTGCTCGTGATAAAATGGGATTATAACCTGTCTCTGACAGGCCGGAGGGACGCGCGTGGGCTCTTGTGATAAATTTATGGAGCTGAATGATTCGACATATCAGTAATAACAGGTCAGAAAGAGGATGTTGTGTTGTGATTGGAGGATATAGTAACAGTGTGCTGCTAGAAATTTGTTTCCGTCTTGTCTAAAAATTGGCTCTGTGGATTGTTTTGATGATACGTCTTTTTTTTTTTTTTTTTTTTTTTTGTAGATATACTTTTTTTATTTCCTTGTGTAAAATTGTAATAAATCTTAACAATATATATTAAAAATGCAGATAATATATTATTAGTGAAATAAAGAAATCACTTAAGTGGACTTAAAGATAGACACTTCACAGACAAGTCTGAGCTGTTTCAGCTAAAAGACACTTGCACTGACTGATCTTAAAATATATCAGGGCCTTTGTTTTGTCTCAAAAAGCACACCAGTATTTTTTCTTCTAAGCACATTTATAAAAAATACTTAAATGTAAAGTATATTTAAAATATAAAGTACATTTTATATCATTGTTTTCATAATATTCTGTTGTTCTTTGAAAAGTACTCTTATTCTGATGTGTTGACTAACATACTGAAGCACCTGTAAAGTACTTGATTATTATTTAAACTCTAGTGTTTCTGATATTTAAATTTAATATTTTTTTTAAATATACTAAATGTGACCACAAAACCAGTCATAAGGGTATTTATTTTATTTATTTATTTATTTATTATTATTTTATTTATTTATTTATTTATTTATTTATTTATTTTCATTGAGATATATACATTCCATTGATGTATGGTTTGTTAGGATAGGACCATATTTGGTCGAGATACAACTATTTGAAAATCTGGAATCTGAGGGTCCAAAAAACAAAAAACAAAAAACAAAAAAAAAAAAAATGCCTTTAAGGTTGTCCAAATGAAGTTCTTAGCAATGAATATTACTAATCAAAAATTAAGTTTTGATATATTTATGGTAGGAAATTTACAAAATATCTTCATGGAACATGATCTTTATTTAAATTTTAAAGATTTTTGGCATTAAAAAAAAAAATATAAAAAAAAAAAAAAAAAAAAAAAAAAAAATATATATATATATATATATATATATATATATATATATATATATATATATATATATATATAATTCTGACCCATACAATGTATTTTTGGGTATTGCTACAAATATATCTGTTTTTCTTGAGACTGGTTTTGTGCTCCAGGGTCACAAATTGCAATTTTATCATTACAAATGAGTATTAATGTCATGTTTAAATACATGACAAGCAAGCTTCAATATCAATTACATTAAAGCATATTTTAGTTTGCCATACATTTTTGTATATTTGGTATTACACCTTAACCATATTTTAGAAAGAATTATGAAATAATGTACAAAAACACTCTTAATTGTATTTAACATAAATTTAAACTATTATACATTTTCATTTAACTATAAATATCATGCAATTAAGTGTTTGAAAACATTACATTCTGTTCACATTCAAGTTTATAAAGTACCTTTTTTTTTTTTTTTTTTTTTTAAGTTTTAAAGTGTGTTAAAGTGTTATTTTTCAGAAGGGCTATGCTTGATTCATTTGATTATTAATACCTTTCTGCTACTACCTCTTTGACTGTCTTTGCTATTGTGTTTTTGTGACATGACAAGGCTACCTACCATTTAGAGCAAAACAACATTTTACTGTTCCTTTATGAAGGCTAGAATATTTTTTTCACTTTTTACACCTCATACCAAAGGAGACCAATCAGGACTATTTATCAAGTGAATATGTTTAAAAATACTCTGAATTCTTCTCAAGAAAGATGTGCTTTCATCTATTTAAACAAAAGCTGAAGTTTCCAGTCAGGCATCTGAGTAAACTGGCTGATCCGAAGGACAGTATTAAACAAAGACGAGCATTAGTCATCGGACATATGGCGCGTAAAATGACTCATTGTGAGTGAACACAGATACATGATTATCACATTTTCTTTGGCATTCTGAACAATTTAAATTCTGATTTATTTAAATGTATTACTATTTATTTTTAATTTTGTATGTATAAAAAGATTTCCAAACATGTCCAAATATAAGCTATAGCTTATATTTGGACACATTTGGAAATCTTTTTCTTGACTGCCACTGCAAGAGACAAAATCACAGCTATATTTAATTAAATTTATTTTTCTAATACATTTTCCTTTCACCACTAACATCATTTACATTTAGTGTAAATGTAGGCTGAGTGGAAGTTTATTTTTCTTCCCCTTAAATACATTGTACAATATATTTTGGTATATGGAGATTAAAACTAAATATATTTTATATTTCAAAAATATATTTAATTGAACTTCAAAGTTTACAATATATATTCAGCACATATTAAAATATACATTTTCACCAGAATTTATTTATTTATTTATTTTTAATTGTCGTATGGAAATACACAGCACAATATTTCAGTCTAATTTTGCACATTGTCCATTATGTTGCATTGCTTCATTGTTTTTGTGCATGTTTTGTTTGCCAAATAAGTGAAATGTTGTAAATAGACCATTTAAGGCAGTCGGATCCTCATAATTGGTCTCATGTTGGTCAGTTTACAGCAGTAGAGAGCAGTAGAGCAATAAGCTCAGATATCACAGAGGTGGCGTCTCCTCAGCGTCTCATGTTCTCCGGTGACCCTGCTGTTGACTGCTGGCTCCCTCTTCAACACCAACAACACAAGCAAACACATTTAGATGTCACTGATCTTGTTTCAACTTCCCAGCGTCATCTCTGCTCACTGTGACACAGATACCCAGCCTCAAGGTATTTTCACTGACCCTGGCTATGGCATTGGGCTTGATGCTCACTGCTAGTTACAAGCCATCGGAAGCATTTTGTTTGAGGCTTATAAGGAAGTTGTCACAGAAGGCCTTTAGAAAGAATAAGACAGAAAGTGGTGATATCTGTGCCCCTGAAGACTATACCTGTGCAGAAGAGTGTACCAATCATTTCTTGGTTTGTAGGTGCGTCTGCAGAGTATGTGTTCATGCCAGATCAGATATAAAATGAACATAGAAATTCCATATTGATTTTCGAGCTCCCACTCATTCTCTCTGCCAGCATATTTGTCCAGTGGGTCATTACTTATCATGTCAAGTACACCAGAATGCTGAAACACTGTAAAAATAGCATTATTTTCATAGCAACCCAAAGGGAAGTTTTATTTCTCACATGTTTGTCTTTCATGGCGCATAGCAGGAACTTTTTTAGTATTATTTCTGTTCCAAAAAAAAAAAAAAAGTGTTTGATATCATACAAGACAAATATAGAAGTCACTTTAGATTGAAGACATTTGGTATCTGAGCACAGTTTGAGATGCAGTTGATATTATTAGGGTCTTTTCCCTCAGTTGAAAAATCTGAGAAGCAGAAAACTTCTCCATTTGGTCTCAATTTAATCTCATTGCTGATTAGGAGAAATAACTGAGACATTAAAACACCTAATTTGAGATTTTTCTTTTATATGGGAAGTTCTGTTTTATTCAAAATAAATGTCTCTCTTTGGTAACTAGAAAACCTAACCACAGTTTGAGGCATAGATGAGAATTTGTCTCTGTAATCTCACTGCTGTCTTGGAGAAACAATTGAGACATTAAATAGATCTGATTTGAGATGTTTCTCTACTGTGGGAAGCACTGCCATTCTATATATTTTATCCAGTAAAGAGACAAGAACTAAATGTGTATCTACAGAGGAGAACAACTGATGAATGAGTTATATATTTCTTTCTTTTTTTTTTTTTTGTGTGTGTGTGCATGTGCAACTCTTTTATTAAATATTCATCCATTACTGCCTCTTGTCTCACACAAAGAATCCCGCGTAAATACAAAAGACACCTCTGTTCTGATCTAAATGTATCGTGTTAACGTCAAAAGCCGGAGGAAATATTCACTATCAAAGTCGCATGAGTTCAACTTAAAACAGCTCAATTTGAATGCTTGCTGTGTGTGTCTGCCTCAAAGAATCTATCAAAGTGCTACTGTTCTTCAGAAAGGCTCAATGTTCTACAACAACAGTCCCTATGTAATCGGCGACATTACCTGAAGCGATCACAAAGCATTGCTGCTCGGCTTCGTGAGTCCAAGATTTGAAAGAGAAGTATTTTGATCCGTGCTCGAGGCCATTAGCACCATCACAAGCCTTGTTTCCAGCTTAATAACATCACACTTACACTCAAGACTACTTGACTAGAGCTGGGTTTTTCATACTAGGGTCTGCTGAAAAGAAAGGTGTATAAATAATTTTCACTAAATTGCTAAGCTCCAAAAACAAAACAAAAAAAACTGATTTTAACGAGAAAATATGGAATAGACAGAATGAAACAGTATTTTCTTGTGAAATGAACTCCAATAAACTTGTATTTCTTATTTTATTTTATTTTATTTTATTTTACTAATTAAATAATTATTTAATATAAAACATTAATAATTTTATTGGGTTGCAAGTAAAATACAAACTTATAAAACTGCTTTAGAAAAGTTTGATTGAAAATGCTTTTACTTATTTAGGTATTTATTTATTCATTCATTGATTCAGATTTATACATTTAACAATAATAGGTTGAAAAAAAAGAAAGAAACATCCTCCATAAACTTAATGCAAAGTAAATTGTTGGCAGATATTTTTTTAATAATTTGTTTTGGCATTAATGTGGTTTTGGAAATGTTCTCTTTATAATAAATAAATAACTAAATAAATATCCTCACACAGTATAAATATCTCTTTATGCATGAAAATATAAAATCTGTATTTTTTTTCATTTACAATGTAAATATTTTAATCAAAAATACATTATTATTAATAATAATAATAATAATAATAATAATAATAATAATAATAATAATAATAATAATAATAAATGTATTAATTATAATTTATAATTTAATACATTATAAATAAAAATACATTAAATAAATAAAAAAAGTTTTTTTTTTTAATTTATTTATTTACTTACTTACTTACTGCTACCTTATGATGCAAGTCACTTCATAACTTAACCAGAAATATATCAGAAGTAGAAGTAGAGCTTTACCCATCCTTCCATTTCTGGGAAGTGGCACAGATTTATTTATTTATTATTATTATTATTAGTAGTATTTTAATCTTGTAATGTTTTCAGAAGTTTTGAAAGTGTCAGATGGTCGACTGACAGCTGAAGGTGATAGTCTGGGTTGTGCAAGACAGACAAGACAGCGACAGACCGCAGAGGTCTCAGCAAGACCTCCTAGGACAGAAAGAAGTCCATATCTGTGTACTGACTCTGTGGTTTTGGTTTCATCCTTTTATCTCCCTTTCCGCGGTTGTTTTTTCCGTGTTTCGTCACATGCGTTCTGCGGTGTTGCACTGATTTGATTTCCCAGCTCTCCTTTTCTGCTCTGCGTGACTTAATCAGAATGACAGTGTCTCAGATCCCCGGGAAAATCTCTCCCTCTCTTCTCTTCTCTTCTCTCCCTCACTCCGCTGTCCGTGACAAACTCACAGTGGCACCTTTCCTCGTGTTGTGTTTCCGCAGAGAGCCTTGTCATACACACTTCAACATGTACACATACGCTCACAAACCCCATTTCTACTCCTTCCCATCAGTTCGTTCACTCCCTCTGACGCCTCTCCATTTAACTTAGTATTTATGCAAACATAAAAACTATTTCAGTTCAGAGGAGATTTATTGGGACCATCTTCCATCATCAATTCTAACATAAAGATCTTGTGGTTCTTTTGAGACTAAAAAGGCTCTTAGCTCTGGAGAAGAGTAAACTGGTTGTTTTTTCAGCCTTGGACCTGCTGTTATGCTGCCTCAGTTCTACAAGTAATTTCAATTCAAAAAGAGCGTCGTGAGACAGAGAACTTTCGTAAACCCACATTCAGCGAGTCCTGCTTTTCTTTCTGTTTCAAAGCACTCGCCTGAAGCTCAAATGCGTGTTTTTGCTGTTTACTGTGTACAGTTCTCGCTTTCTTTCTACCAAGTGATGCTTTCTGCACTTTTCTTGTTGAGGTCAAAGCCCTCGTGACACTTATGTCGAGCGCACAACCCTGACGCAAGTCATGCGAAAGGCTCAACACAGCAGTCTACATCTAAAGTACAGTCACATGACACAAAATTGATCACATGACACGACACATTTTTTTTCAGTCTATAACACTAGTAAAATCACAAATAAGATCTCACTTGTTTGTCCCAGACAAAAAGACATTGAACTGAGACTTGCTGAGGTCTTTTGTATTTGCCGATGTTTCTCCTGAGGACAAAAAAGTACCTATTAATTTTACATGAATCACTTCTATAGTTTCAGAAGTCTTTGTCTTAAACTGTGCTCAGATTTGCCGAGACGCAGTCTGCAGTCAAATGTCAGTGATCTCAATATGAACTTCAATACTTTTCATCAAATTCTAGGAAAAAATGTGTCTACATTGTAAAAAATGTCCACCTCATTCAACTTTAAAACTTCTAATCAAATGTCATTTCAACTTAATTTTTTATAAAAGTGACTTTATAATTCAAGGTAAATCTCTTGCAACTTGAAAGAATGAAGTTGAATCTGGTTAAATTATTTTGATGAGTTGAAGTAATGAAAAAAGATATGTTGCCATGACTTGCCAAGATATGTTGCCATGCCATCACATAGATATATTCACATATATGGATACATATATGGATGATAGATAGATAGATAGATAGATAGATAGATAGATGGATTTTTTTTTTTTTTTTGGTACTTCAATAAGGGATTAAGTTCTTCTGGTTGTACATCTCATTCCTTTGGATCTACTATTTGTTGTTCCCAAACAGTATGAGTTCAATTACACGCAGCTGCGCTGAAGTAAATGTAAGGTCATTAAATATTAAATCAGACCCCTGGAGACCCTTCAGTCATTCCATTTAGATGAACAATTATTTGCGTCTAATTGTCCGGTGTTCACAGTTAAAGCGCTTGACCCTTCGATACTCTGGCAGCGAGTGACAGGTCTGACAGCCGCATCTCTGACCCGTTTCGCCCACAGCCCCTCTCTCGTTCAATTAGAGACAACAATACTCACACCTGTCAGCCAGACAGCACGTTGGCCACCTCTCTTCCCTTCCTCCCATATTCTATCCGTCTTTCTCTCACATCTCTGGAGAAGCACGGGTTGCACATGTGGGGGACCCTCTCCTCTTCTGACCTGTAAATACTGCAGGAGGTCTGGAGACTGATTCTGTCTGACAGCCCCTCTCTGACGTAATGTCTTCTGCCCTCCCTTTCACTGCCATCTCCCCTGCTCTCTTCCACTTGTCTAAGCATTTTAATGACATATGCTCGCAGGCTTTCTCCAGCCGCAGTCATACTAGTGGAGCGTGCCTTCCTCTGAGCGAGGGATGTTTGCGGAGGAAAGGAGAGGATGAGTTATGTGGACTGATTTTTGCTCCGTTTTCATTATAAGCAATGTCGGGAAGAAAACGCATTTTCCTTGCACAAAGTGGGTAATTTGCCTCGGTGATAGCCGAGTCGCTAACACCGGATCTTTTTTATCCTTCACTTCTCCATTCTGCTCCTCATGCTTTATTTCTCTTTCTCTTCCTCCTCCTCTTTGTCTTTTTCATCATGTTCATTCCTTTGCCGCCTGATCATTTCAGCTTTATCTTCCCAGAGTCTGTCTCACTGCGGTCTGTTGTACTAATTTATGATTTATGATTTTTAATTTTTTTTTTTTTTGTTTTGATGGAACACTCTGCTTCTGTTGCGAAACCTAGTACGCTGCCTACCCAGACTGCATTTTAAGACATCATAGGTCTAAGACTATCTGATGCAAAGATAGATATAAAAAATAGGAAGAATAGTCTTTGTTCTTTCCATCCAACTCTGAGAAAAACTGAGGTTGTATCATATGTATCAATCCCAGAATGCATTGTTCTCAGTAAAAATAATAATAATATTGATAATAAAAATATGGTGATGAAAGACAGTTCCCTTCTGTTTCTGTAAATGGGAGAAACTGCAGTGCGTTGTAAAGGAAGTCCAGCCTTCTAAATAAAAGAGCCAATCATCAGTTGGTAAAATCATTGCATTACCGCAGCTACTGTTAGATAGAAACCCAAAACTCACATACAGAACAGCATTTGTGCACTGGCCTGACCAACTTATAATATATGCTTTTTATGCTATTTAAGCATAAGAAAAAACATTTGTGAGACAGTGCATAAAAATTGTTGCTGGTTGCTGTGCTATTTACTGTAAATGTGAGTGTTTTTTTTTTGTTTTTTTAGTATTTTCCCATTCAAGTAAGATTATAAAGGCCCGTTCACACCAAGGACGATAATTATAAAGATAATGATAAATATATAGTTCTAAAAATTGTTCTCAATATTATAGAATAGCAGAGTCCACACCACAGCTATAATGATAAAGGCACAGAGGAACGATATCGTTGGAATCACTTTCAGTACGTTTTTTTACAGCTGATGAACGGTACAAACATTGACACCCAATCAGAATCCATCCTGCTAATATGAGCTCGAGAATTTAAAGCAGCAGATGAGCGTGCGCTTAGAATAAACCGACGACATTGTTCGCTGGTGTGGATGCTAATATCGTTATCTTTATAGTTATCGTCCTTGGTGTAAACGGGCCTTAAGAGTTGGTCTTGCATGTCTGAAATAGCCACTTTGATGAAAGGACTTTGATGAAACCAATTTGGAAATTACATTTCATTCAATATTGTACTGATTCAAAATAGTCAAAATGTAATTAAAAATGAATTTATTACATGACATTTGTTTCTAATACATATTTTATATGCTTATTATAAAGTTACAAATCAATATGTAACTATTTTACGTTTTGGTGGGTAATTCCTATGATTTTGAAAAGGTGTTGACCTTCATAATCGTACGTTTCCATAAAAATCACATCATATGAAATCACACAAAATCACCACCTTGTAAAATAGTTACACTTTCTTATAGAATCGCATTGGAATTTATTAGCTTTATTAACATGCTAATGCAAAACATCATCAACTCCAAAAAATTTGGTTAAAAAACATTGCGGAAACATTGTTTTGAAATATTTCTAAAACATTGAAATGTCCAGTTTTCTGCCATTTTTTTTTTTAATGGTTACAAAACCACTTCTTGCAACATTCTACTAACTTCATTGTCATCCAAAATATAATGTTATTAAAAATGTTTAATGTTAATATTCTAAGAACGTTTCTCAGAATGTTCAAGTACAAATAACATCATAAGGACATTCCAAGAATGTTGTTCTAAAACATTTTCTGTCAACATTGAGAACATATATTAAATTTATTAAAGTTATAATACCATTCCATAGACAATACTTTAACAACATTTTGTCTCAACATTTTTCTAACTTCAGTCAAGGAAAAAAAAAAAAAGTTAGTGAAAATTGTGAGAAAGTTCTGAAAATGGGTTATGTTAGGGTTCTGTAAGTCTTAGAAGGCAGCTTACTAGGTTTTGGAACAAAGCTGTCTCTAGCTGACATTATTTACGAAATATTTGTGTGTACTATGTATTTTTTCAATGCTTATTAAAGTATGAAGTCATTAGCATTAGCATGCTGCACCTTTCCTATCTGACATGGCTTTTTGTTTGTGCCTCCTCTTCTGTTGGTAGAGCACCTCTTTACAGTAATCTTTGTATACAAAGTGCTATTAGAACTTTGTATACAAAGATTACTGTAAAGAGGTTATAAAGAACTTATAAAGACCAATAAAGACAGCAGATAACAAAGCAGTGCACTAGGCTTCAGAATAGAGCCGGGTACCCAAACACGCACACTTTCTTCTGTCCCCATCCATGTCCTACATAATTTTGGAGCAGGGGAGTACTAGAGCAAGCGTGGTGATGAAAAGGGTCCCGGCGGTCCTGCTCAGGGCTAGTTTATGACGCTGTGGCCCATTCCGCTGTTGTGCTGAGTGGCTCCCACCTCCAGGGACCTCAGGTTGAAATCTGGTTCAGGTCTCTACTGGGCCTGGCTCTTCTGTTGTGACATCCTTAATTCAGCTCAGAGAATTTCACCAGCCATAGATTACCAGTCCGTCTCTCTCTCTCTCTCTCTGTTTCCCTCTGTACTTCACTTGTTTTTCTCTTGCCTATTTCTATCTCTTTGTTGCCTCATCCCTCTGCAAACCTCCGTCTTTCAATAGCTAAATCTAAAACTCGTGTTCTTCCTTGTTTATTTTGATCTCTTCACGATCTGGTTTAAGCATTTGAGTCTGGGGATTCAAATCTACGTCATGAGTATAACACGTATATGGTGATGTTTTCATTTGTGATGTCAAAGGATATTCAAAGAAATACTCTGACTAAGTGTCCTAACCTGGTGGTATATGATTTTTCAGATAATTGGTCTGAACATGAAAAAATTCTACTTAATTTTATGCAGCCTCAGCCAATAAGAACATATTATATTTTTAATATACAGTTAAATGGAGCAGGATTTCAAACCAGTGAGGTTTCGTACTATCAGAATAAATTGTTGCATGTCACAAAAGAAACACAAAACATCTATCTTCTCACTTTTTATTGACTTGAACAGCAGAAGGAGGGAAGGAATTGATGCAAGCTGGACTCAAACCAATGCCACCTGCATTGCAATAACCGCTAGATCACGACTCCATCAGGCAGACATCAAATTACAAGAAAGATGATGTCTTTACATCCTTTCAAACTTTTAGCGCTTTTCTTTCTCGTGGAGAGAATTGGGGCTCGGTTTGCTCATATTTCCTATTCATCATCCTCTCTCATTAGCGCCGAGGAACATCAGGGTCCCGCCCGCCCTGCACGTGGCCGTTGCACTTACCCTCTTAATTGCACCCGAGCCCTTTGATGGAGTCCGTTTTGGTAATGTCTGGTGATGGAAAGGACTATGAAGTAGATGCCATTTTCACTGAGGACACCATAAAGGGCTCGGGCATGAAAAGACCCCATAATTCTGTCCGTCTCTCTCTTTCGTTTTCCTTCTCTTTTCCCCCCTCATCCCAAAGCCTGGACACTAGAAGTGTTCTCTGCCTTTGTTGGCCTTGTCTGCTGGTTTAGAAGATGAAAGTCACTTGTTTGGCAACCTTCAAATGCAGAAGGCAGAAGGCCTGAAAGTTGCTTTTGTCTCTGACACTTCAATGCGCTCTCTAGCATTTGGAGAGTGTGTGTCTTTATCTGTGTATGTATAGTATGCTCATCTCTGAGAGGCAGAAAGGTCTGATTTGCTCAACACAACATAATGGAGAAGCATATATTTGTGTTTTTGATGCATCTTAGATATGTGTTTTTGTACAACCATTTATGTGGTTGTACGTGATAATGGAGTAGCAAATTGTTGTATATTACTATATTTCTTTTTCAGATTCAGGTAGCATTTAAAAGAGACAGGATGCAATGGTTTTACTATGCATGGGCCAAAGTAAAAAAAAAAAAAAACATTGCATCAAAAATCGTTAACATTTGTTTCCACCACTGTGGAACCCTAGATGTTACTGAACTAATCCAGACCATCCTATATACTCCAGCCAGACAGTCTATAAAACACTAGAGCTAGACAAGCTTTGTGTTATGGAAGTACTTTTCACTGATATAAAGGCTTTAAGAATTCTCAGTGTTGACACTAAGAGAACCTGAAATGTCACTTGGAGAACTTGGGGTTGTTGGTTTCTGACACCAGAAAACTTCCTTGTAACACTGTGATTTAGGTGAATCACCTGGTACATTTTTAAAATAACTTCCATGTTCATGTTTGAAAGGCCTCAGTGACACGTAATGTCTGTTAATACCATCAGACGTACCAAACTGCATGAGTAAATGTGTATAAAAAGTATATTTATATCTCAGGCTGTTGTTGTGTAAGCATTATATATGGGGGAAAAAAAATATCAAAATCTTGGTAATACAATTATCATATGATAAACTGGCACGCATTGATGTATGTCAGCACACAAACAGACAGGCATGTCGGTGGTAAGGATTATCTCGACAGTTTTCAGTTACCTTTCATTTGTGACAACAATCCCATTCCCTTTGAGCATTTCCCGCTTTCTGAGGGGATAACTTTGTTTACCTTTGGAGCTATTGTTGATGTTCCTAATCAGACAACAATTAGATAAGACAGCCCGTGAGCGGGAATAAATCCCCCTGAGTCTTGCTGGAAAACAGGAACGCTTGACTTTCCTAAACATCTCAAAACACTGCTTTCCCTGTTCTTTTTAATCCAAAAGCTAGCTTTTTACTGCAATTGTTTTCTTTCTTTACATCCATCTCCTTCCCCCTCGTCTTTCCTCTTCAAATGGAGGCTTACAGATGGAGTGTAGTCAGCCAAATGCATTTACTTTCGCATATTATCCACAGTATTCATACTCATCCAAAAAAGGGCCAGATAAAATGGTGTAATGCTGGTCAAATTGCAGCAAAATATCCATCTATTCATTTAGCAGAGACACTTTTTCCATAGAGTCTTACAAATGTGAATAAAACAAGTAGAAACAAATACTATCATACCAGTAATTCTACCATACCAACTTTCTAAAATGACCAAAGTAGCACAACATTAGTTAGAGCAGACGTTATTTGAAGAAGTTGATTTGTCGAGTGCTTCCAGTACAGGTGTCTTCAGATGCTCTTTTGAGTATTGCAAAGGATCCTAGTGTTCAGGTGAAGGTTGAGGTTTATTTTATCACCAAGGAGCAAAAAATGTCCTTGTAAACACCCTGGACAGGGAATGGAAGACAACGTAAATCTGATGGGAAGGGTCTAGATAAGATGCTGCTCTAAGTTAGCAATAGTGCCTTAAATTTAATGCTGGCGGTATGACATGGCTCCTCTTTCACTCTCGTTCGAGGAAATGTAATTTAAACTGAAGGCTTGATCATTGATGGGTAGCTTCCTTTGACCCTACATCCTTTCTCTCTCAACGTCCTAATAAAAACACCTTAACCCAGGAGTCTGCCGGGCTCGTGTGCGTAATGTGTGGACCGCACACACTTACGCAGGCTATCATCTCGCTCTCTGCCTCAGCCCCAATATCTTTTATATGGCTGCTGTCCACTTTGCTGCTATTATACTCCTCTTCGTGGTAACATTATCACTTAAGATAAGGCTTCAATAAACTGCACTCTCTTTTAGGGGGCACTCTGCTCTTAATCCAATCTCTGAACGTTAGCACCTTTATCACTGGCCTTCCTGGAGACCCTCGCCTCACCTCCAACCCCCATTTCCAATAAGAGCTTGGACATTCTACGCCTCAATGTTAACCCCTTTCTGTTCAGCCAAGCTCCAAAAGAGGCATTGAGGAGTTGATTAAATCACTTCTAAGTGGCGATTCATATATATGGAGAGGTGGTTGCTTTCACGGGCGGGCAAGGGCAGGGCCGTGGAGAGCTGGGTCGTGGCCAAACGGTGGCACAGCACGCCAGCGCCTCCTGGCCGACTCTCTAATTCGCACTAATGTCCTCAGGAGACCGAGCAGAGACCACTGTCAACTGGCCCGGGAGGCCGGCCAGATTGAAACCCCTGCCAGCACGTTTGAAAGGATAGCAAATCATTTAGCCACCCTGATGGCACATTAGCATTTTTTCAGGCGACGCACTGGCATGGAATAACTCCACACTATTAAACTCCCTTTGAAGTTGAGGCTCGCGGGATAGCACTGTAAAATACGTATAAATAAATAGGAGAGCCATCTGAAAGGAGCTCAACGGGAACCAAATCATAATGCACACAAAAAAAGCTTTGGCTAATTACAGCGTGCCTAACATTGTTTGCCTTCTCTCGCAGAGAAGCATTCTGACTCTCAAAGTGCAACGCTGAATCTGAGGTGAACATTTTTCAGCACAATAATGCGGAGAACACAGAGGCAGAAACTGGGAAATAAAAGAATGAAGGACACGTAGGTGTATGGAGAGCCAAGTCCATCGCTCGCTGAATTCAATGCAGGAAAAACCTCTTTTGCTCTATGGGTGCAATCAATGACACCAGATAGTTCAATAGATCATGTATTGACTCAGAGGGTGTTTGAGGTGAACACATGTTTTTGTCCTAAATCTTGGCTGAATGCCTTCAGTGAGATGGACATAATTTGATGGTAGATTAATTTATTATTGAGTATATATCGAAGATGATTTCAGGATCTCTGATTTAGAAGCTCAGGTCTAAGTGTCAGTTTGTACATTTTACAATTTATCATAACATTTTCTACAGACTATTTTCAAAGACTGTGCCAATGCATTTCCACAGTTGTTAACATTGTAGCAAAGCTTTTTATGTTTTCATATTTAAAAACTGACATCTTTCTTCTGACATAATCAATCTGTCAATAGTTTTATTTTCTCTTTTGTAAAGTTATATAGGTGGTATCACGGATTGCAAATGGGAATGCAAAAATTATATTTGTTGTACACTGGTTTCCATTCACCACTAAAGACATTTACCCAATTATGATGACTTCTCCGATAACCCCAAAAATGCAAAAAAAAAGATCCATTAAACATTTCCCTGCTGGGAAAAAGAAAAAAATCTTAAACCAGTCTGATGTGTTAAACCGGCTGGTCTTAGCTGATTTAAGCTGGTCTAGTGCTCAAAAGCAGAAAAAAAACATACAAGCTAAGCTAAGGATAGGTTGGAAGTCAGCTAGCCACAAGATCAGTACGTTCATTTTGTAACTAATTTGGTTCACATTAATTTGTTTAACTTCTAACTAATGATCAGTTATTTGATGTTGAGCTGAGGTGTTTTTGCTAACTGAATTCGCTCCACAGCTCTCCCTGTAGGTTGTACCCATAATGCAGCAAAGCCACCAGAAACGTCAGAGAACATTTCTGTTTTATGTATTCACGTCGTGCTCCAAACAGAAGGAATCGTCTGACACGAGCATCAAACATTTCTCCATTTTCATTGACCAACATTCTAATTAGCCTGTCAAAAATATGAAAAATCGCCTATATAGACAGATGCAAAGTGAGGAAATAGTCATAAAGAAGGAGCAAGAAAACAAGAAAAAGAGGCATAGTCACTTTCTCTGCTGCTGTCTGTGTTATAATCCCTCCTTTAGCACGCTAATTAGCAGCATTAGCATGGCTGAGAGCTGGAAACTTGTTTGAGTTCTGCTTGGAGGAACTAGACGTAAGATAGAAGCTATTAGTATTCCTGCAAACAGACCCCAAAAGTGTCGAAAGCTTTCAGAAACTGACTTTAACTTTTAAAGTCTGCACTGAAGCCTGCACATTTTCACTTTTAATGTTGTTTTGTGAATAGAACATTTGTCTGGAACAGATCAGAAAGACTTTGAGTGGCTAAACCACAGTACAATGGCCATCAGTAAATTACACTGATACCATACCACGTCAGTCACATGCATACTAGCGGTCCTGAATATTTTTCATTTTTATTTATTTATATTTTTTTTTTGGCTGTATGATAGTTCTGTTCTGTAATCATAATATCAGGTATACACCTTACGTTCAATTCCCTTGTCTTTCTATGATTCCCAGAGTACAAGTTTAAAGACTGATTAGCATTTATATTGCCATGCTAAGGCTCACTACTGTAATTGGTGTTTCACAGCAACCAGCCACCACTATCACACAAATTTACTCACATATATACAGACAAAAAAAATCTGGCACGTCACTCTTCTGTCCATGTAACACACTGAAGTGAAACCGCCAGACTGGCAGGGCTGAAGAGTGAGGCAGACAAAGACTGAGTCCGTCAGGTTCATTCAGGTGTAATATTGCGCCATGCCAGAAACTTCCAGCAAAAGCAATCGCAAGTCATTGTCAGATTGGCAACCTAATTCCTCCAGTGATGTTCTAATCCCCCACAGAGATGTTCACAGATGTATGTAGTATGGATGTAAGTGAGGACATCCATACTACATACATCTGTGAACATCTCCACTGACACTACACTCCTGTCAGCCAGTTACTCTTTTATTTACCGCCAAGCCAGCAGAGGATACACTATAGAAGAAGGTATTTATAACCTCCCAAAACATCATTAAAAACCTGATGGTTTTCTTCCTTTCCAACCGAAGAGGTCTATAATACAGAGGGAAAGCTTGATCCATTAGCATTCCCAGTCATCTCAAAGGTAGTTGCTTGGCTAGTCAACCAGCCAAACCTTCCCTTGTGGAAAAAGTGTGCCTAATTTAATGCGTACTTGTAGTGCACTTTGTAATAATGTCAAATTAAAAGTTTTACTTTAAAGTACATTTTTTGTTGTGCTTTAAAGGAGTTGCACTTAATTTGATGTGTTGATCAACATACTGAAACACATATAAAGTCTTTATATTTTAACTGTAATGTGTTATTTGATATTGTTTAAAGCTAATATAATTTAAATGTGCTATATTGTATCTCCATCATTATAAATGTGTAATTACGAATATGTTTAAATACATGACAGAAGCTTCAAGAGAAATTACATTAAAGTGCTTTACATAAAATAAAATACATACAAATGTACTCAAATACTTAAACAAACTGCATTCAACAGAAAAAAAAAATAATAATAATACTAATAATAATAATAATAAAATAATTTAATTGCAGATAACATGTAATTAAATGTCCAAAAGCATTCACATCACACTCAAGTATATTATTTTAAAATATATTACCTCTGTAATATGTCCTCTTTTTAAAAGTATGCTAAAGTGTACTTCTTTGGTTGACCGACTGACACAACAAGAAGTTTAGTTTACATTTTAATTCATTTTAATAAATTTATTATTTATAAATGATTAAATAATATTTTTTTTAAAAAATGTTATTTCTTTCTTTCTTTCTTTCTTTCTTTCTTTCTTTCTTTCTTTTTTCAGTGTTCGCAGTCTCAGTTCAGAATATATCCATCTAAAACAGGAACAACATCTATCCTGCTGTTGATTCCATGTATTAGGTCGCAATTTAAATGGCATTAATCTCTGCCATAATCTGTGGCAAAATCCTTGTAGTGTTCCTGGGAGGCTGATCCTCTGTTCCCTTCTGAAACTCTCTCTGTCCGACAGGTTCATCGAGAGAGACAGCCCCCTCCGGCTCTCTGCCCATCCTTATGGAATAAACAGCGAGCGCTGAGTGGAAGCTCCGCAGGTGACCTCATGATCGCCACAGCATCTGGTTGAATTACTTAACATCACGCTCAGCAGACATGTAATCCCTCATAATGCCGATTTCTCAAAAAAGTGCACCAATTTGGATAAATCCAGCAATTCAGCTGTATGGCCGTGAGATTTCCGCAGGGACGGCTCGATAAGCGCAGAGGGCACAGGGTGGGCACAGGTCAGGGGAGTGGGAGAGGATGAGAGAGATGAAGGGTGGGGGATTGGTTTCTGTTACTGTGGTTAAGAGCACTGATTTCATTGGTGCAGCTTAATAAAGTCCAGTAAACACATTTTGTTTATGCACAGAGATTCTCAGCAAAGCTGCTCTCGCTGGATTTCAGGAATCAAGGCCAAATTAATGGCCATCTTTGCTTGACCTGAATCTGAGGAGGTACAAACAACTCAACTGATGAGAGAAAAATCCCTCTCGATATCCAATGAATTCTGTTTTAAAGAGGCAAAACAAAACAAAAACATGGAAACACATACTCCACAATACTTATATTACTACACACATATATATATATATATATATATATATATATATATATATTTTTTTTTTTTTTTTTTTTTACTTTATAGGTTTTGTTAATAGATAATAATAATTTGTCTGTTAATAGATTTTTAGTGGTTTTAATTGGTGTTAACAGATTTACATTTAATAATGAAAATTAATATCAATCAATCAATCAATCAATCAATCAATATATATGAACTTCCTATGGTTTTGCATGGTTGTTATGATCACTTATATTCACATTTCTATGATTTATTGCAGTTTTTACTGATTTTTTTTTTTTTTTTTTGTGCCTTAAACATGAAAAACCAACAATATAAACCGCTTTCTGAACAGTGAACCCATATATGAAGCGGGGACTAAGAATATGTGAAATATAAAAATGTATTTCATCTCTGCTTTCATCAGAAATTCTATTACTTCTCAAAAATAACATCCTTCTATCTGAGAAATGCAGTAGTCAGGATTGTGTGGGAGTAGGCTAATATGGCCAGGGAAGGTGTTAGAGGGGTCATAGCCTTATGCTCCACATTAAGGGGGTCAAACTTCACACCAGGCACAGAGTAAAAAACAAAAAAAGCAGGTGTTCACAGCTCAGCGACTAACATATATATGCATACACAGAGCCAGTGTCAGCTCTTTTGCTTTGGTTGTCAATAAAGAATGACAGCAAGAAGGACCAAGGAATACTGAAACATGTTTACTGTCCGTGATGACTATGTCGTTTGGAAATGAGAAACCATCGCTGGCATACAAAACGGCTTAATCCAAAGATAAAAAATGGCTGAAATAATAAAAAATAACCCTTAAATATGACTGAGATGTAAAAATCTATTACATTTGATTGGCTTTGGTCCACGTCCATGTTGAAAAGGGATTTGCGATGTTACAAAGAATGATTTGCTAAGTCTGACCGGGGAAAAATTGTCCCACATTCTACAATGAAACACACTAAGATGTTTGATTCCCTTTATGCTTGTTTAAGGCGGCCGAGATTTGGCCTGAAAACAGCCAAAAGTGACATTTTAATTACCAGCCTGCTGAGGTGCAGCTTAGTGAACGAGAGAGCGAGAGAGACAGCGGACACACTAAGACCTGCTTTCGAGGGTTAAGACACAGCTTACGCCCTTGGCTGCGTGGGGACTTAACACCAGACGCTCCTGAAAAGCATTTGCCTCATCTATCAGAACAAGACAGCAGCGGTTAGGAGAGGATGACGGGGGCAGGGAGAGAGTGATGGAGGACAAGAGGAATATGGATAGACGAAGACAGATCCAGAATGAGTCTTCAGATCTATGTCACACTGCCCCCAGTGGACTTGAGCATGAAAGACGAAAGCTGAATAATGTGTAATGAGACACTCTATAATGTTGAGACTTGCAACACAGAGTATTGGAAGCGTATATTAAAAGAGATTTTTTTATGACGTCTTGCTAAAATGCCATGAAAAACACTGATTTCCCTTCTGACACGGGCAGCGACAGGAAACAAATATTGACAAAAGCAACATTTTCATCCGAGGGACAAATTCAAGAAAATCAGTATTTTTGTCTTGTTTTCCAGTGTTTAGATATATACAGACACCCTCCAAACAATTTAAATGGATGAAGAAGCTAAATTTCATGAAATAAGATGTTTACACAAAAAGAAAGAAAGAAAGAAAGAAAGAAAGAAAGAAAGAAAGAAAGAAAGAAAGAAAGAAAAAGCAATCTGATTTCCCTTTTGATACGGGCAGTGAAAGGAAACGTATTGAGAAAAGCAATAACGGACAGATGCAGAACATCAGTATTTTTGTCTTGTTTTTCAAAAGACAATTTAAAAGCACGGAGAAGCATCATTTCATGAGATAATAAAACCTGTCTTCAGAAAATATATCTAGAATTAAGTCTTACTTTTCTTAACCCACTGGCAAATATATATTTTTTGTCTTGTTTTAGGCATGAATGTAATAACATTTAATGAGGTGTACAATTAAAATGAGAAAAAATGTGGGTTGAGATAAATAAACCTACTTCTTCCAAAACAAGTCATATCGTATCATGCAATTTTGAAGTAATTTAAAATAGTTCTAAGGATTTTTGCATATTTTTAATGAAAAATAAGACAAAAATGCTGATTAAAAAAGGGATATCTGGTGATGAAAAGTCCTTTTTTTTTTTAAAAAAAAAAAAAAAGAAATTTCATGAAAAAAAAAAAAAAAAACGATTTCCCTTCTGACACTGGCAGTGACAGGAAACAGATACAGTGAGAAAAGGAACAAGAGTAGAAAAGGAACAAAAGTGGACAGATTGAAAAAAGATAGAGAAAGTGCTGCTCTTCAGAAAGTGAACAAACTATGACTAAGAGAGTGAGAAAGGGGGGAGAAAATGTCCAAAAAAAGAAAGAAAAAGAAGGAGAGGGAGAGACAAGCTCTTGGACAGAAGGTTTGCCTGTGGTGCGACAGCTTTCTGTGCCACACAAGGGTGAGCTTCTGTTCGAATGTGTGCCATCAGTTAGGGCTTGTCACCAGGTGTGTGTGTGTGTGTGTGTGTGTGTGAGCGCGAGTGAGAGTGTCCTACATATACCCTCAACTCTTGACAAAAACTCACTAGTCTTTCTAAGCTCCCAACGCAGCCATTGGACTTTTTGTCAGACTCTCTCTCACACACAAGCTTCTCCTCATCCTTCTTTTTTTCCCTCTATATAAAAGACTTGTTTTTCTCCTGGACTTTTTTCTTATATATTTATTTCCGCTGACACTGGTTGGCTCCATAAACAGCAATAATGTGTAAAACACAATTTAGCTTTGGGGAACCTGCCATCCCCAGGGGCAGAGCGGGGCGACAGGAACGCCTGTTGTTATCTCATGTTTACCTGCCTGTTCTGCTTTTATTTTTTATTACCACAGCACCCAGCTCAGCTCAACTGCACAGAAAAGCAAAACAAGGCGACTTCGCCTGATGCATGATGCTTTCTGTGTGCTGAGAGCTTTAAAGAGTTAGATAGGAAGGAGATGAGACAGACTGTCTGACTGCATTTGTATTGGCGACAACTGTGTATTGTTGTATGAACATCTCCATGATTACGATCATTTTAATGACAATTTCAAAGGCTAATGAGCTCTAAATGTATAATTAAGTTTATCGTAATATATCATAGTAAATCAATTTGATGCACAGTTTAACTTTTTTTTGAATAGCATATATGAAGATCGTCAGTGTTTTTGTGAGAGATATCCTCAAATGATGAGTGCTAGCATTTCTCCATCTTATAAAAAAAATCAGTTCATAAATAAATAAACCATCCACAGTGGGAAAAAAACCCTATTTGCTGGACACATGGCTAATACTGCTATAAAACTAGATCATAAAGCTGACAGCCTCCCGGGGCATGATCTACTAAACAAGAAACAGAGCGCCCCATGCTTTACTCCCACTGTCACCGTCAAAGTAGTTTCACACTCTCTCCCCGAGAGCGTGCGTCTGGGTTTATGTGTGTGAAGTTATATATCAGCACTGTGGGTTATGTGAACATGCTGCTCCTGCCATCAGATCGTGAGCGAGGGGTACAGTATTTGCAACAATTTAATGAGATTCGGAGTGAGGAAACAAGTTGAGTGATAAGCAGGTCATTAAGTCTGCTCTGCCAACTCTGCTCGGCTTTGATTTGCGGTCCCTGCGTGATAACCGTGAAGGTGGGAAAAGACACTTTGAGGGAGGGAAAAGACAGCTTACACTGATAAAAATGATTTTGTGGTGAAGTAAATACTACATAAAAAACAAATGTAATTTCTACGTTAAATAATTTAGTTCAGGCAAAAATTAAAAAAAAAATAATAAAGTAAATTCTATATTTGTACTCAATTTAAGCTTGTAGAAATTAAAGTTTGAAATTATAAGCATATTTTACTTGGAATTGTTTGCTATGTTTACAAGGATTCTTTAAGTAAATATCAAAGTTATGATCCCATTTTTCCCATCATGCACTGGGGCATGAATAATTAAATAGGTTAAATGTTTCACTGTTTTCGAGTTGTATTTACACTGTTTTATGGTTGCTTTTGTTGTTAGGTTTAGTAACTTGCTGTTTTGTGACATCTGGAGTTGATTTTCTACTGAAAATGACCCATTCATACTCAGACACTATTCACTGATTATTACCGTCACTGTGTATGGTGTACCAAGTATTGAGGTCTCTGTGTTCATATGGGTAATAATTATATTGAGTGGACATATTATCTTAAAAGGATAACAAGCTGTCTGTCTGCTTGCTTACGTGTGTGTTTGTAAGTGAACCACATGCTTCAATAGCATGGTTGTTTTCCAGTGCTACATTGTTTGAGTAAATTTTAGAAACTGTGACTGAGTAAAATGTACTTAAGTATTGCAGATTTAACAAACTAATTAAGTAAAAATTACTCATCAAACTCTAACTGGCCATGTTAAATTTACTTATTTCATTTGCTAATTTTACCTAACTTAAGTAAATTTTACTTAATTCAATACTTAAATTTTACTTAAAATTTATGTGTGCAAAACCTTGCAAAATAAAAATTAAGTAAATCTTACTTATTGATTTTTTTTTCAGTGTAGGAAGTGCAGAACCAGCTGTACTTCATGAGCTGAAACTCTGCAGTGTAAGATGATTCAATTAAAGTCTGAGGACTTTGTTTTTGAAAAACCCAAACAAAGCAGCCAGCACCGGTGGTTTCCAGCACGAGGAGCTTCAAATGAAGTCCTGAGGCTTTCGGATTTATTTGAACTTCCCTTTCTGGGTCACCGGTCGCTGCAGAGGAGGACAATCAACTCAATTTATTTAGCTCCGTCGAGTCACTGCCTCCTCTTTCAGCAGCTCGCGGAGAGAGCATAGGAGCGAGCCGGCAACCCCTCTGAGGGTCTCCGCGGCAGCCTCCGATTCAATCCAATTGTTTTTCAAAGACAACCACCTGGCGGCAAGCAGCGGAAACATCCGTCAGACGATACTAAGCCTGACTGTTTACAGACTCAGAGGCTGTCTAAGAATAACTGCGCGAGTGACGAGCGCGTTGTGTTCGCTCGCCGTTGCGCAAGTTGAACATCCATTGACGTGCTTCGGTCAAGAGCCTGACCTCGCCAAGCTTCCTTTTCAAGTTCAAGATCTTGGGTTTCGGTGAAACTCATAGGACAGACAAACAAGATGCAACCATGCAACTACTTCAAACTGTTTGACACAAACTCAAGGTTTCACAGCCGAAACCTCAGAGACTCCCTCGCAGCCTCGGAGTTCAACTCCCAGAGATTCCCTGCTTGCACACACTGACGCAGGACACAACACAGCGGAGACGAGGAGACCAGGCAGCTTACCGTGACCTGTCAGCCACAAGATCAGAAAGACCTCCGGGATCATCTCGGCACTTTGCAGGGGTGGTGACCTCTCGGGCACCGAGGAGAAGAAGTCAGGCTGGGAAAGTTCACGCACACACCGACGTACGACTCTTCAGCTTGGCTGCTATTGTCAGTCCCCTGATGTGCCCTCTTAATAAAGAGAGGCTCTCTGTCAGTCTCTTTCTTCTAGTGTCCTCCTCTCAGTGTGCTGTGATAACAATCTGCTGTGTTGTCCTACGGTAACTGAAGTGAGTCTGTTCTGATGATGCATGTGCAGGCGCTCTCATAAACTCAGAGTACTCGTGCTCTCTCTCTCTCTCTCTCTCTCTCTCTCTCACACACACACTGCTCTTCCATTCTCCGGCTCACAGAGTCAGTCTGCCTCTCTTTCTTTCTCACTCCTCCCCACCCCTCCCTCTTCTTCTCTCGCTCTTTCTCTCAGTGGAGGAGCAGGGGAAGGCGGGACCGGCTGCTCTCAAGGCCCGCCCACCTGATCAAGCGTAGCAGCGCTGTTGTAACAAGAGGCTGGGAATTAGATCTAATCTTTGGGAACTGGGAAAGAAAGAAAGAAAGAAAGAAAGAAAGAAAGAAAGAGGCATAGCCATGCAATGCATACTGCATACAAAAATTGCAAACCTCCTCATAATCAGGAGAACTCTCTAATCTGATTAGGTGGGTTGAGTGGGTTTAGGTTTTGGGATTTACTTTTTTCCTGAATGAATAGAAACTTTGATTTGATTATGTGTCTTCACACATTTATTTCAACTCTCTTTTCTGTACAGCATCACAGACACTGTTGTATATTTGTTGATTTTTTCCCCCTATACTTATCAATTTTTTTTTTTCTTTTTTTTTTTTTTTGTGGTATCAGCTATTTCAGATAAACCCACTTCTACATGGCATGAAAATCTACTACATAAAATACATTTGTCAAGACAAAGTTTGAAGGTGGCTTGAAAAAAAAAATAATTATGGCAAAATGTTTGAAGTAGTTTTAAAAGCTTGAAGTTTGAAGGTTGCAGTCTTACAGACTTAGTTGATATGCAGTTACTAGGATGTTCTGGGTGGTTGCTAGGTATCATAGATGGTTGGGTGTTGCCAAGTAGTTGGTATGGTATCAGTACATCGCCTCAAGTCAATAAAGGCCAACTTTATACAGTGTTCTGGTGCTGAGATATGACTTATTCATGCTGAAATATGGCTGCTAGGGTACCCTGGATGATCGCTAGGTGGGTCATAGTAGTTATCAGGGTGATAACTGGTTGACTGCCCGAATCAAAATATCTGACCCTTATTTATCTACAATATTCTGATACTGAGATATGACTTGTACTTATTGCTTATGCTAATGTGTTTTAAGTGTTTGCTTGGGTGTTGCTAGACAGTTACCAGGGTAATACTTATAGACTGGTTGTATGCTTGAATAAAAATAGCTGCCCTCAAACATCTATGATGTTTTTGTGGCAAGATATGGCTTATTCATTTTACTCCAGGTTGCTAGGGTTCTCTAAATGGTTGCTAGGGTGTGCCTAGGTAGTTGCCACAGTGAGACCTACCAACAGCCTAAGTGAAAAGAGCCTATGTATATATCAAATGATAAAATGAGCTGCGATTGGTTGCTTTGCATTTCAGGACAATCTCTTCCTTCCCAAGTGGGCGGTTCTTGGCCAGAATAAGATGCAATGTGGATCCAAACTTGCCGAGTCAAAAGTCTGTCTAGACAAGACTAAAAGAACCCAGAGCTGGAACCTCATTAGCTCCTCTTTTCCAAATGAGTAAAACAGAGTTCAGACTCATCATTTATTGCCCCCTAATGTAGAAGTTGTTAATCTCACTAATGCATGGCTTGCTAACAAGACTGTTTCACACACTAAATATTGCATGATGCATTTCCCTCCTACTTCCTCTCTTCTCTTCCTTAGAAAATAAGGTCTGATGCATTTATTCAGATAAACAACACAGGAAAAGAACAAGATGGTCAGAGAATAGCCTACATAGTTTATGAGGTAAATTATTTAGAGTTAATCTTAGTTTGTGGTAGCCACACTGAAAAATAAATTGTGTGTTTAGCCAATTATAAAAAGAGTTATAATCCTTTAAACAAACTTGTTTTACAACAAAATACAATATCATTTTGTTTCGTTCATTAAAATATCATGGACAACCTAGCAGTTTAAGTAAAAAGATGTGCTCTTTAAGTCAAATTGAAAGTTTATTTGTAAGGTTTACTGCAATTCTGAAGCCTTGATCTTGTTAGCTTTAGCAATCAATGGTTTTATTTGAGCAGGTTTTAAACCAGAAAATGCCCATGGATTGCTCCATCTGACTGAAGCACAAAAGCCAAGAATCAATATTTCATGAGAATACTTTTAATCACCTGATTTCTCATTGATAATTCCTTTCTTTTGATGTCTTTCAGTGGTATGTTAAATGAACTAAACTAAAATGATGAGAGCGGTTCCTTGTGTCTAAATTGTTTAGAAACAGCCCAGGGCTCGTGTGTGCACATGGAGGATGTGTTCTCATTCATATATAACTGCATGTTTTACAAGCAATATAAAAACGTATTTATTTATCATGCGCGGCTGTGCAGGCTGAAGGTCAGTGATGATGCGTCCATTCCTGACCTTTGGTCAATGGTTCAATCTAACAGCATGCAATATATATATACAGAGAAGCAAGCCTTTACAAACTGCTGAATAGATTTCAAGCATAACATGGACATCATTGACAAACTGATATTAACATCTACCTCTGGTAATCCAATTACAAGTGGATACCACTAAATAGAGATGTTATCCAATCACTCAAACCACAGTCAGGGGTAGTCAAAAATGGATGGGAATGTGTTGCATTTGAAGTGTAAACACTAATGCAGGCTGATGTGTCCTGGGCAACATCCCAGGACTGCCTACTCACCTGTCAATCATCCATTTAGTTGACAAGGGATTAAACTCGCTGCTTAGCTACATTCAGATTTAAAAGAAGAATCATCCAATGAAGCAAACAAACATGTTCATGTGAATCCATGTTCCTTGGTAATTCATAGAATGTAAGTCAACGTTTGCCGTCACTTTGAGATTAAAAAATAAAAAATAAAAAAAATAGCAGGTACGGAAAGGAAAATAAAAGGAAAGGAAATATACAAGCTCTAAATGGGGAGTTCCTTAAACTGAAAGCCCTGCACATAGCCGCAAGAGATTGATCTCAATGTTAGCTGAAGTGTTTTCACATGGGGAAGGAAAGGCAATCAATCTCATTTATGCTGAACTTTCTCACGCCTTCATCTCAACACTTACATTGTTCCCTCTCTCTACACTCACTGACTTAATGACTGAGAGCTGCAAAGTGACCTTTTGAAACCTACACCCTTAAAAATTACCTGGTACAAAGCAAGCATCAGTCTGTGAGAAAGAAACGAGAGAGCGAGGAAAGGAAAGTGAGAGTCAGAACTGTAATTTTGAGCAGATGAGGTGGACTACCCAGAGGTGTCAATCAGATTGTCTCAAAGAAATAATATAAATGTTGAACTTGTTTATTGCAGATAAACATGCGTCCAGGTGATGCAAACTAATAAATACGGATTCCAGATCTTCCACAGAGCATGAAAACCATGACGAATACATGAAATAGATTGAATCAAGAGGTCGGGAAGTGCCATCTGAGCCTTGGCTTGTGTCTCTCGTACCTGACGGTCCAAATGGTAATGCTGTCTTTCTATTAGATGTTAAATGAAGTGAAGCCTGTTGTGGAATCTTCCACACCAGAAGGAAAGATTTAAATATGACTGACAGGCCAGTCACACATTGAGGCAAATAAAAAGTGACATGTCTGTTTGTGTGGCTTGAGCCTACATATCTGCAATGTACCGCAGTGTGCTTCAAGTAAAAAAAAAAAACACTGGGCTATGTGAGTATGTGTGAGTGTGTGTGCGTTGTGGTGATTTCCATTTGTGCCTGAATTCTGGTTACCACTTAATGTTCAATTAGTTAATATTGGTTAATGCATTAGGTATCATATGGCCTTTTTTGAATCTGGGTTAATGCTATTGTATAAATATAGAGTTGTTTGTTATTATTGTGTGTTTGTTTCTACATATTATGTGAATGTTGAACACGTCCAGTCTTCAAAACGTTCCATTTTGTTATTTTGCAAACATTATAGAAAAGTTACTTTTGAATGTTCTCTGAACATTCTGAAACAAGTAGTTACGTTTGGTAGATGAAATGTCCAACTAAAACATTTTAGAGAAAAAAAAAAAAGTATTGTTATTAATTGTAATCTGTTGCTTTACTTAATTGTCGAGTCAGTCTCATTGGTTACACTTCACAATAAGGTCTCATTTGTTAACATTATTTAATGCATTAACTAACATGAACTGGGAATAAGTAAATATTTTATAGCATTTATTAACCTTTGTTAGTGTTACTTATATTCATATTCATGTTCAGAGTGTATTAACTAATGTTAACAAATACTACTTTTGATCTTAATAAATGTTGAGATTAACATTATCTAAGATTAACGGTGTAGAAGTATTGTGCATTGTTAGTTCATGTTAACTAATATATTTAACTAATGTTAACAAATCCAACTCTATTGCATAATATTAATGTATCATTTCATGGTGCATGTTTAATCTTTTGACATGTTTGTAATCCTAAATTCACAAGTATTTTTGACTGTTTCAACTATAAGTATCCAAGTAAACATCTAATAACCCTAAGTGAGTCTTAAAATACAGCTGCAGGTGCCCTTTAACTAAGTTTGTTGGTTTTTAGCTTAATTTGACTAACATTTCCATTCAGCCATGGGGTCAAATGGAGACAAAATAGGCCCTGAGCATGCAAAGGATGTATACATTTGCCTTTCCCTGATCTGCCTATAAGCAAACTAATGGCACTGTCAGCAGAATACAACTGGACAAAGCCTGACACACAGGTCAAAGGGCTTTTACATCATTTTTATTTTTTATTTATTTTTTATTGTTATAATTCTCCCCCTTCAGACTGAGAAAAGTCTTTCAAACTACATTGCATGTCTATCAAATGCCATGTTTTGCTTGCAAATGCCAGGGATTGTGACTCCATGATAAACTTAATTGCAGCACATTTATTCTCCTCAACAGACATTCTTCCAGCAGAACTGAATCACGGGATTGTCTAGAACCTGCATGACTGACCAACTTGCACAAACCGCACACAGACCAGGTAGGAAGTAACTCCCCACTGGAAGAGCGATATATTAAACGCATGCTTGGTTCCCAGCGAGCCATATCCTGTTAGAGGTGCTGCTAATTTGATTTTGCAGTAAGATGTGATTACTGTGTCTTAAAGTTTCTCTGGTTAATGGTGTGCACAAGATAAGATAATCTTGTTGAAGTGGGGAAATGAGAGTTTTATATTTTCTTTTCTTTTTTTTTTTTTTCTTAAGGTGTTTGGCAGGTGTAAACGAATGCTGCTTCTTGCCTGAAAAATAACAGAAATATTCCCAAAATGAACTCAGTGAGTGGGAAGATTAGTGCTTATTGGTACAATAATATCCAAATAGTATTTCTAGAAAGTACAATCAAATGCACCCAAAAAAAAAAAAAAAAAAAAAAGTAAATAAACTGTCCAGAAATACATTTCTGATGAGGTTAAAATTGTTGCCGTTTTAAAAATGTAAAATAAATAAAACAATATTCTGTGTATGTGTGCATGTTGTAGGTTATACTCTTAGTGGGTATGAATCCTGAAACAAAATGCTGATGTTTGCACGGTATGCCATCAAAGCAAAACATGGTAAAATTTGATGATTCAGCTTGATATTAACATACATTAATATTCACTTAAGAAGTGTTTTGCCATCGGTCCCAATTGAAAATGCAAGGAGAGCAGTCTGTATGCTGGATTTGTGAACCCCACTGCACCTTGAGCCCTGAATCCCACTCATGCCCTCTCATGGTGAATATAGTTGTAAATACATGCACAAAATGTTCTGAACATTTTAAATAGATGCAAGGAAATTTTAGAAGCACAGATGCACAGAACAGAACAACGACACATATTTATCTTGAACATTTTATGTTGAAACTAAACATGTTAAGGAAGTTAGCAGCACTTTCTATATCGACCGTAAATGCATTATCTTGGAGTTTGCTGAACAAAATTCACATTAATACATCAAATAACTCCTCTAGCTTTAGATCTTCTACCATTTTTCCTACAAATTGACAACTTCTTTAAAATTGAGCCATATGCAATACAGGGGCATTGCCTTTATAGTGAAATATCATTGTGTCCCAGTAAAACAGTACTGATACCATATACCTATCCTTTTTTTTTTTCTTTTTTTTTTGTCTTATAATATTTCAAAAATCTTCTTGTGTGTCTTCTATCTGCAGTTTGAATCAGAACTAATGATGCAAGATTTTCTTAATTTGATCACAATTCAGTTGGATTCGTTCAGACAGTTGACTCACACACTCCTCGTGATTTCTTTTCACACACTTTTCAGTGATTTCTAGCTACAAAATAGTACTGGAATACTTTATAAGACAGAAAACAAAAGAATATTTACCTAAAAACCATTGAAGAAAAACCTGCAATTGTCTTTTATAATTTGCTAGCAATGAAGCAGGTCTGTAGTTCAAAGCCAGTTTATATAGATATATAACATAATATAACAACAAACAAACGAATGAATGAATGAATGAATGAATGAATGAACGAACGAACGAACGAACGAACGAACGAACGAACGAACGAACAAACAAATAAATAAATAAATAAATATTGGGACTAATTTAAAAATTCAAAAATCAAAATATTAGGACACTTTTATGGGGTACTGATTATAGGCTATAAACCTGGTGTAATATAATTATGTAGAATTATTTCCATTTAAATTAGAGCCTTTCCTTAGAATGTTGGCATTTTTTTCCCCCAGCAATATGGGATCTGCCTGCATATGGCTAAAAATGATGAGTATTTTATATTATTGTATGTGCATCTGTATCTGTACACATGCAATTAGGCTAGTCATACATTTTCTGAAGTGATCAAATAATAATCCTCACTGCTGGATGGATAATGTGCTCTGTGTGCTAAGCACATAACGCTCTAACGGATTTAATTGTGTCCCTTTTCACATCGGCATCAAAGCATTTACTTGAAGTACACTTTTTAAAGCAATTTCTCTCCCTGTATTTATCTTGCTTGACTAAAATCACACTTTCAGTCAACTATAGACTAATTGCAGCTTGTTATTTGTTGTTATCATGACAATGTATAGTATTTATTTTAGTAGAGTGTTACATAGGCTCATTGCCCTATATACCACAACAATGAGGGCGTCCCATTAGATTTACCAGGCATGTCCCCCTTATATTTTGGGGTCAACAGCATGATTTCTCCTACATACCTACTCAGACAATGGAATGTCATCTCACAGCTTTTATAAACGGACATTCTATTTAATGTGTTCTCTTTATTTAACATTCCATTTGCATTTTATACCAGACAGTGGTAGAAAGAAGCCCAAACAATTATTTACTGAAGTGAAAAAGGAACTTTGGGAAGAAAAAAAGTGATATATGCGATATCACTTTTCATTAAAATTTCTTGCGTTCAGACACTGGAGAGTATTGCTGTGAAAATGGATCTATATAATGAGCCACCAAAATCACTTCAGTATTTGTTTCAGGCATGAGTGAAGTTGCAGATTTCAGTGGACTCATAATAATTACCCAGACAGTTAAATTTAAGGAGACAGTGTTTGATATGGAGAAAAACAAATATTGTGATTTGAATACCTGCCTGGGTAGCTAGAAAAACATTGTTAGAAAATCATAAATGTAAGCATTTCATGCTACTAATCAAAAGTTTGGGGGCAGTAAGCCTTCACTTTTTTTTTTAATACTTTTATTCAGAAAGAACACATTAGGTACATCAAAAATGAGAGTAAAGACTTATAGATTTGTGATTTCACATAAATTTTGTTCTTTTGAACTTTCTATTTATAAAAGCTTCCTAAAAAAAAATAAATAAAATAAAAATAAAAAATAAAAAAATCATGGTTTCCACAAAAATATAAAGCAGCACAACTATTTGGTAACAACACTGGTAATAATAATAATGTTTCTTGAACAGCAAATCGGCATATTAGAATGATTTCTGAAGGATCATGTGCCACTGAAGACTGGATGCTGAAAATTCAGCTTTGATCACAGGAATAAATTACATTTTATAATATATTAAAATAGAAAACAGTTATTTTAAATTATAATAATATTTCACAATATTGCTGTTTTTTACTATATTATTACCAAATAAATGTAGCCTTGGTGAGCAAAAGAGATTTCAAAAATATCTCACTGACCCCAAATGTTGAATATGATATAGTTTTAAATGATATATAAGAGATTAAATATCTCTAAATGATTTGTATTCACTCATATGTGTTTGTGCAATACTACTACTGCTACTACTACCACTACTACTACTACTACTACTACTACTACTAATAATAATAATAATAATTATTATTATTATTATTATTATTATTATTATTATTATTATTATTAATGGAAAACTGTGTCAGACATGGGTGATTTCCTAAATTAATTCATGCATTTTGTTCATGCTGCAATAGATACATTTGCATACACGTTCCCCCATAATTTTCAGATTTACTGTCAATACATTTAATTTGTAATCAGATTTTTATGTAGACCACGATGCTACATAAATACAGACTTACAACAATGAAGTAAAACAGTATAAACCTATACACAACTAACCTACTGATAGATTTTGACTATAAATAAACATTTATATATAGTATATTTACAGTCAAAATCTATCAGTAGGTTAGTTGTGTATAGGTTTATACTGTTTTACTTCATTGTTGTAAGTCTGTATTTATGTAGCATCGTGGTCCTGTGAGACACGACATTTCGTTCCACTGTATGTCCCCACATGTAGCGGAATGACAATAAAGCTCTACTTCACTTGACTTGACTTAAAAGCCAAATACAGAACTCACCATTAACATTAGGACATCCAGCAGCAGAAGCATCTACAAGTGACCTCAGCTACAGTCTCACAGTCAGTGTGAACAGGGCTTTGTACTTTGTTACTTTATAATGTAATGTCATTTGTTTCTGTGAGACACCAATAAATGTATTATTATAAAACAAACAATAATTTCTCCTTGAGCCACCTCGCACCAGAAATAATAATAATATTTTTACATTTGTAATAAAGAAATGTCCTGGGTCTCTTCTAGATTAGGCTGGAGAGGACAGAGTCAGCTCAATCTTTGAAAGATATTATGCAGTTGGTGGCAACATGCATCTTGACAGTTTATTATTTCCCCCAGTTTTCACAGTTGTTTATTTTGGAACATATACACAGGGAAATAATATTATTCTCTTCCTGCATGTGCCCTTATTGTGTGGATTACACCTTTGTTGTTTCGCCTGGCTATGTTAATCACATTTTCAGAGAAGAAACCTCTCTTCTTGTCTGAAGGACACCATTGCCTTTACAGGCAGGTGTGAACAATCGCATTAAGATGCTGGAAAGGAGCTCCATCTTAGCATTCCCAATAAGAAGTCCATAAACTTATGACAGGAATCACACAATGAGTGTCATTGCTCAAGGAGAAGCAAACAACCATCATTTTGTGGGCTCTCATTGCTGATGTAAGTTATTAAAATACACTAGAAATGTTTTTATTTGGACATTTAAGCTCTGTGATAAAAGCCTGAGTTTCTGCCCTGAAATTTGCAAGAAGTGATCAGCTTCAAAGCGCTTAATCGACCATAAGAGGGTTTGGTTCAAGTTGATGCTTTAAAACACTTGGGCCTCAAGCATTAATTTATGTTTACCCACGACGCTGAGAGCTTATCATGCGTTGCCTCAGTTCATTAATGCCTAAAATATGGTATGTGCTTAAATAATGAAACAGAAAGATGTCTGTAAGGGTTTCTGCTGTCCAGCTCATTGTAAGTGTCTAGTGTGTTGACAGTTGAGCAGCAAATCAGCATATTAGAATGATTTCTGAAGGATCACGTGACACTGAAGACTGGAGTAATGATGCTGAAAATTCAGCTTTGATCACAGGGAAAAAAATTACATTCTACTATACAGGTGCATCTCAATAAATTAGAATGTCGTGGAAAAGTTCATTTATTTCAGTAATTCAACTCAAATTGTGAAACTCGTGTATTAAATAAATTCAATGCACACAGACTGAAGTAGTTTGTCTTTCGTTCTTTTAATTGTGATGATTTTGGCTCACATTTAACAAAAACTCACCAATTCACTATCTCAACAAATTAGAATACTTCATAAGACCAATAAAAAAAAAGTGAATTGTTGGCCTTCTGGAAAGTATGTTCATTTACTGTTTATGTACTCAATACTTGGTAGGGGCACCTTTTGCTTTAATTACTGCCTCAATTCGGCGTGGCATGGAGGTGATCAGTTTGTGGCACTGCTGAGGTGGTATGGAAGCCCAGGTTTCTTTGACAGTGGCCTTCAGCTCATCTGCATTTTTTGGTCTCTTGTTTCTCATTTTCCTCTTGACAATACCCCATAGATTCTCTATGGGGTTCAGGTCTGGTGAGTTTGCTGGCCAATCAAGCACACCAACACCATGGTCATTTAACCAACTTTTGGTGCTTTTGGCAATGTGGGCAGGTGCCAAATCCTGCTGGAAAATGAAATCAGCATCTTTAAAAAGCTGCTCAGCAGAAGGAAGCATGAAGTGCTCCAAAATTTCTTGGTAAACGGGTGCAGTGACTTTGGTTTTCAAAAAACACAATGGACCAACACCAGCAGATGACATTGCACCCCAAATCATCACAGACTGTGGAAACTTAACACTGGACTTCAAGCAACTTGGGCTATGAGCTTCTCCACCCTTCCTCCAGACTCTAGGACCTTGGTTTCCAAATGAAATACAAAACTTGCTCTCATCTGAAAAGAGGACTTTGGACCACTGGGCAACAGTCCAGTTCTTCTTCTCCTTAGCCCAGGTAAGATGCCTCTGACATTGTCTGTGGTTCAGGTGTGGCTTAAAAAAGAGGAATACGACAACTGTAGCCAAATTCCTTGACACATCTGTGTGTGGTGGCTCTTGATGCCTTGACCCCAGCCTCAGTCCATTCCTTGTGAAGTTCACCCAAATTCTTGAATCGATTTTGCTTGACAATCCTCATAAGGCTGCAGTTCTCTCGGTTGGTTGTGCATCTTTTTCTTCCACACTTTTTCCTTCCACTCAACTTTCTGTTAACATGCTTGGATACAGCACTCTGTGAACAGCCAGCTTCTTTGGCAATGAATGTTTGTGGCTTACCCTCCTTGTGAAGGGTGTCAATGATTGTCTTCTGGACAACTGTCAGATCAGCAGTCTTCCCCATGATTGTGTAGCCTAGTGAACCAAACTGAGAGACTATTTTGAAGGCTCAGGAAACCTTTGCAGGTGTTTTGAGTTGATTAGCTGATTGGCATGTCACCATATTCTAATTTGTTGAGATAGTGAATTGGTGGGTTTTTGTTAAATGTGAGCCAAAATCATCACAATTAAAATAACCAAAGACTTAAACTATTTCAGTCTGTGTGCATTGAATTTATTTAATACACGAGTTTCACAATTTGAGTTGAATTACTGAAATAAATGAACTTTTCCATGACATTCTAATTTATTGAGATGCACCTGTATATTCACATAGAAAGCAGCTATTCAAAATTGTAATAATATTTCATAATATTAGTTTTTACTGTATTTTTGATCAAATAAATGCAGCACAAGAGACTTCTTTAAAAACCACAAATCTTACCAACCCCCAAACTTTCAAACATATTTTAATTATTGTTTCTTGCTTTGAACATTGTTATTATTTCTTTACAACTTTTCATTACATTTCTAATTTCTATTCTATTCTATTCTGTTTCCCCGGTTTATTTAAGTCAGAATTCTAATAACACGACAATATTTCATATTTCACAGATCAGACTATTGTGATTTCTAATCTTTCTGTTTTGCTTCTGTCTGTGACGTGTGTGTGTGTGTGTGTGTGTGTGTGTGTGTAGTACTCCACCACAGTGTCTCAGTATTCATCTCCATCCATTTATTCTCCTTCCTCCTGTAGAAAATGACCTTAATGTAAGTGGCTTTCTGTTTGCAAATATATCGGTTACTTTCAGCTGACTGTAATCCTGAGGGATTACAGGGGGCTCTTCTGGATCAATGAGAGCTTTATTTGGGTCATTGCCATGCGGTGGTGAGACAGACCCAAGGTGCAGCGCGTGCCTTTGTCTCTGGACTGATTAATGGCCCCAAAGACCCCTCTGCCCTCCTATGGAAAGTCTTAATTTGCTCTGTCTGCAGAGCCACATATAGCCAACAAATATTCTTGTCTTGTTTGTGGTATTTCTTGTTTCGGTTTCATCTCCCGTCTGAGGCACTTCTGTGAAACAAAGAAATGCCACCAACTGAGTGAAGCCAAGTTTACTCTCACTGAGCATGAATTTATTTACTATAGTTCATTTATCATTCCTTAAGTAGTATTTTCGAATTATGTGCAGCACACAAACTGGCAGTTTTACTTTACATATACAGTAAATTACTGTATATGTATACTAATTAATTAAATACATTGACTAACTTTTTTTTTTAATCTTAAGTGAAATTTCTATTTATATTATACTCGTCATGGCTTATTTAGCTCTTGTTTATGGTGAAAACAAGCAAACAAATATACAAACATATATATATTGATTAAGTATGGTATATTTTATATGATATTTATGATGAATAACCTTTTCACATTGTATGAATGTTTTTGAAAATATTACTGATTGATATTAAATAAAAAATTAAGGTCTATCTATCTATCTATCTATCTATCATATTATTTTGAGGTGGACTTTGTCCTTGAAGAAAAAGATTGTTTATTTTTCTTTCTTTTTTTCCCCTTTATGGGGAGTGTTATTTATTTTTAGACAAACTGGACAAAACAGGTTTACACCAGAAACCATAATTTATGATTAGGCCAATAGAAAAATGCACTTTAAATAAATGGCATAGCCGTTTGTACAAAGTACATCTACAAACTTATGCCCTATGCTTTTTTTTTTTTTTTTTTTTTTTTTTTTTTTAATTAGCAGCTTCCTTTAATTATATTCTGTCAACTGCACATAATTCGGCTTCTCTACCCAAAACACTTTGCAACATTGTGTGGAGGAGTTCCTCTGATCACTGCTGAGGAACATTGCTAATTCATTTCTATTCATAATCTGAGAGATGATGTCTCCTCCATGCTGTGCTTTCTGAGGTTAAGACTCTCTGCTATAAGTAATCAGAGACCATCTCACCAGAGCCAGAGGAGTACGTATTCAAACAGATGATTTTGCTTCATCTGGCTGACGGTGTGGGAGAGACACTGGTCCACTGAGTGACACTTCAATTAGCCTCTAATATGCAGTGGTGCTAATAATTAGATTTGAGCTGATACTGGGGACAATGCAATTTTGTAGAACATCCTCCGAACTCATGAGATGTACTGCGAGTAAATGAGTTTTACCATCTGCCTTTGCCTTTCAAAAGTGAACTTCTAGATTACTATTTATGCATACTTATTATGGAAATAATTTACTTTTAAACAACATTACATTTGAACTGAATGCAATATTTTTGAAAAATTGTTTGCATGTTATTTAGAATTACATGAAAATATACATTTATATTAAATGTAATTAGTTGAAATGTCAGTTCTGTTGAAACTTGTGTCATGTATTTAAATATATTTGTAAATAAAATTTTGTAATTATGAAGTTGCAATGTAGTACATTTACATTATATTAACTTTAAATATGACAAATAAATAATAAGCAACCAAACAAATAACACACTAGTTAATCAGTAACTTTACATGTGTTTTAGTATGTTAGTCAACACATCAAGTGTACTTTTTATCATATGACTAAAGAATATTAAAATGCACTTTAAAGTTGAAGTTTTAATTTGACATTATTACAAAGTGATTTTTTTAAATGTGCTTAAGTGATATAAGAAGCATAGTCATAAATAGGATAAAATAAATCAACAAATTTAATCTCTGACAACAAAATCATTGCAGAAATCGTACAATGTACACTTGGCTTAAGGTTCTTCAACAAACTACATTGAACTGCCTCTGTTTAAACATTACAGACTGTATAGAAATAAGAGCTCACTCTCTGCCGCTTCTTTATATAACTCACCCTTTCTTTGTGGCGTCTCTCTGGCTTCCCTTCATTTTAAAGGATCCTCTCAAAGTTTGTGGCCCATTACATTTTTCTCCTCGGCCATAAGTAGCACAGTATTTTAATAATTGAAAAAAGACCCTGATTTACATTTAAATTGAAAATCAGTTTCCTCCTAATAATAATGTACTATAATCCACCTTGAACCATCATTTTAGGAGGTTAAATTCTGAAATGTTACATGCAGAGGCTGGAAGATTCTTTTCTTTGTCTCCCGAGAGCTTGACCAAAGGATCCTGAATCTGACCATTTTCACAGCTATTTTAAAGGAAAAGTGAACAAGAGAAGAGACTGTGAGAAAGCTGTGGAAGAGGTAGAGCCAAGGATTTTAAGTGTTGCTTTTAAGCAACTGCGTTTCGAAGGCTCCTGATGTTTGCAGAGACTGGTGCTTTTATCTGTTTCACCTGAGAGGATTTGGAAAGCATTTTAATCTTGGAAGATCGTCACCCTAGTTGGTATTTTTCCACTAAAATGAGTCCAATCACTGCCATCTTTCAAAATATTTTTGTTAAAGGGACAGCTGACCCAAAAATGAGAATTCTGTCATCGTTTATTCACCCTTAAGTTGTTTCAAATCTGATTTTTGGATCCGGCTGATTTTTAATAGAGCATTTCCAATGGCTTTGGTAACTGAAAACTTGGTTTTGTGATTTTACATCCACACCACTAGGTGTCAGCATCCAAGATGACTGTCAGCATAAACCAAACATAAACCAAAAATAACTGAGTGCAACTTTTAAAGTGAAGTTTTTAATTTCTGTGCCACCATCCAAAAGTTCCCAAACTTGCGCTACTGGTTGAGCCACACAACAGAAAAACGCTCTTTTGTATAGTACGTCAACTTGTCAACTAATGAATGGCTTTCTTATAGCTGTGTCTGTACATTCACATACTGTATTACCTCAGTAAAAAGGTCATTTTCAGACAAGAGACAAAAAAGATAGGATGTCTTGGTGCTTTTTACAAGTACTACCACAAGATTAAATTAGAATTTCAGTGCAGTATCTGATCTCACACATGGCTCACTTTAAGGGCACTCATTTTTTAGTAAATGTAATTCTGAGCCCATCAGGTAAGAGTTTTGAGAAGAAAAACCTTTTAAAGAGAAGGTAGCTACTTTGGTAATACACTTTTAGTAAGTATCTTTCTCCATTCATTACATGGTAAGCCTGACTGGGGCGTAATCACCTCAACGTCCTAGAGGACCCAAGGGTATTTATTTCATCCTGAGGTGCTTCTATATCTGTTGTCATCCTGTAGTGTGAGAAGTTATTTACAGTGCAAAGCCTCCAGACTGCTCTTTACTTTTCCCCGAAGCGCAGAAGGTGAGCAAGGCCACTCTCTGGGAATGAAGAGAGGTAAGTGATGCCCTTTGCCTACTCCTTGTGTAAGAAGGTCACGGCAGTGGCTAATTTTCTCAGAGGCCTTTCTGCTCCACCCCTATTTTCAAGATGTGGGCTAAAGTCTTACAAAACTTCTCTCTTTTTTCTCCTTTTCCACAATTTGCAGGTCAGATTGATTTGCTCAGGGCAGCAGTGCTTCAGCAAAGGTCTCAAGTTAATTTACAAAGTGCTGAAAAGGAAAAAAAAAATAAGTTGACAGCAAAGAACAGCAATAGAGACAACATTAAATAGCAACAATATTACATTTAGTAAACTGGCCTTTTGAAGGCATCAATATAATCCATGTTATTTCCATTTAAAGCTGACGTGTGTCATATCTGCACCATTAATACCATCAAACAGAACTGCAAAAATCAAGCAGGTTTTCCAAACTCTCCAAATGTCATTGATCAAAAAAGTAACATTTGGTTGACTAAATGTCTTCTGAGTCAGGCTGGTCAAGGTTTAGCTAGTTAGCATGGCCCCATTAACCCCTAGTAGTTTCTGTTGTCATACTTTAAATCAGAACTCTATTCCGTGCCTAATTAGAAATAATGGAAAACCACAGTAACACTTTAGTATAGGGACCAATTCTCACTATTAACTAGTTGATTATTAACATGCATATTAATGAGTAACATATTGGCTGTTTATTAGTACTTATAAAGCACATATTCCGCATGACCATATTCTACATATCTAATCCTACCCAATACCTAAACTTAACAACTACCTTACTAACTATTAATAAGCCGCAAATTAGGAGTTTACTGACACAAAAGTCATAGTTAATTGTTTGTTAATGGTAAAAAAGTAGACCTTAAAATAATGTGTGACCAAAATCACTTTACAATTTTCAAACTACACTCTTTAGCTTTAAAGTATTGCGTTTGTGAAATAGGAACAACAATAAAAACAGGGATTGACTGCAGTTCCCAAAATTAACCAAATCTTTATGTCAATATGGATTACAGTTTTCATCAAATGTATATTTGCTTGCACTATATTAGTATTTTCTCTGCAAGATTTTAAAGTGTTTGAAGAAAAAATCTCTAAGTCTCCAGTTTAATTCTCTTCAATGCCCTTTTTGTCTTTTATTCCATGTGCATACAAATCATGGCTATGCTTTTACAGATTTCCTTCTTTTCTGCTTGATCAGACAACTGTCAATTGACCGAAGATTCTTCGGAGATGCAGGTATGCCGAGCTCATTTCATAGTCATTAGGTAGCTAGGTAGCTTTATAGTGCACTGTGCTGAGGCAGGCAAAATACAAGAGAGAGTGAAAGAGTGCTTGCCACTGAAACTACATATCACACTCTATTTAGGAAACTAAAATGGAAGAAGAGAGTAGCTACAATTACAACCAGGCAAACACTCACAGCTTAAAAGGAATATGCTGGGCTTAGTACAAAGTAAGTTTAATGGAAATGAATGGTGCCAATCAGTAAATGTTAATATACACTACGTTTCTAAAGTGTAGCCACAAGATGTAAGCAATGAGTGCTAACATGAGCTTATCAACCTTTCTGTGTAAAGTTATTTCCAATTTTACAACTTTGTTGTCATGACAAGATAACAACCGTACAGATTGTTTCATTGTCACAGACCCTCAGGGTTGCCAACTCCACAGTTTTACAGCAGATTTGGGCAACTTTTACATTGTTGCCGCGGGTTGTTTTTAAAGTCCTACTGGAACACGATTTTTGGGGATGAAGGGGAAAACTGCAAAAAAAAAATAAAATAAATAAAAATATAAAAATAAAAAAAAAACTTTAATTGGGCTAGTTTTGATTAGCAATTGGGCTGGTTTTGTTTTGCAAACCTGGCATCCCTGCAGACCCTGAAACCCTAAAATTACTGTAGTTTTTACAAGATTATAAACTTCACATTTCTGCTTTTTAATCCTCCAAAAGCTGGCCCCATTCACTACCATTGTAAGAGCCTTCGTCATAATCTTGAATTCTACTTTTTTTTTATAAAAGAAGAAATGAGTTGAATTATGCCACACGTTTTCAATTCAGCTTAACTTGTATTGAACCTGAACTATTCATTTAAAGTTTGCCAGTTGCAAAATATGTATGTCAGAGGAGTTATAAGAATGCACCAAGCGTTAATCTACTAAAGTGGAGCGGAAGACTAATTTAAAAAACACTTTGACGCTGTTCAATACTCTGTAATGATGTGCTATATTGTGAGCACTTCATTGGAAACCGGCTGACTGAAAAATCCATTCTTGCCAAGTTATGAATTATCAAAGGCCTTCTCACTAATTGGGCTCTGCTAAATCAATGACTGGAAGACACGGAGGATGCAGGGCAAGCGATGCGCTCGCCGATATTTCCAAACACATGAGCAGCCTCTAATTAACTGTAATTTTAAAATTGAACAAAAACGTACACTTCATTGCATGCAAACATCACTTGAGCTGTCTCCTTCAATATTCGCATACAGCCTCGAACCTCCCATTCCACCGTCAAATGAAGATTCACGTATTTAACTCTGTTAGGCCCCACAGCGAATGGAGTCTCAGACATATTTGATCAAAGGCTGCAAAATAGGCCAAAGAGTCTATTTGTTAATGGTAGATTATCCCATTTCCAAGCATCGGCCTCTTTAGTGTAAAGTTACTTTGCTATTGATGTTCTGGTCAGGAGAACTTTACCCATTTTGTTTCAGAGTACAAAACCGAATTAAGTAACGACTGGTCAACTTTTCCTTGTTTTCAGTTATTTGAGTTCCTTGTTGACTCTGTCAATGTTTTCTGGTAATATATGCATAAGCTACCATGAATTATTCATGAATGACTCTCATAACTCATCAAGTTGTCAAAATGTGAATATGATTTACAGCCTTTTGGAATTGTATAATTGTACAAAGTTCTGTATACATCACGTAATGGAAAGACAAGTCAAGGTTCTCTGGAACAGCTGATAAAATGGAGGTTATTTTGGCGTTCAAACAAGGTTCAATCAGGGGTCACAGGAAAAAAAATGTTTCCCAGATTTTCTAAAACGGTCTGTGCTAAATCTCCTGTCTTCCATCCGTGGTGTACCAACAAAGGACTGAAGTTTTCTCTCACTCCCTGTGTGTGCTATGTTTCAAAGAGTGAAAAAGTAAAAGGCTAAACCACACTAATTGGGTCAACAACAAAGCACAAAGCCACCTCCTCTGAGTTCACACATAGTTCCTCAAACCCAAAGGGCTTTCATTTGTGAGACCTACAGGTCACAGACCACAATGTAAGAAGATTACTAACCCTCTCCCCATTTTACAGCATAAAACAAGGATAATTATAATATATATTTGATAATGATGGATAGATTGGATTTAGATTGACTCCTCATATACAAAGGCTTTAAACATGAAAATCAACAAACAATTGGACACAAAGTACAGAGTTTGGTGGTATTTTTATTTATTTACTCCCTGTAAATTGCATGTAAGAGAATGATGTACACTACTGTTAAAAAGTTTGGGGTAAGTAAGGGATTATTTTAAGGTTTTTGGAGTTTCTTCTGCTCACCAAGGCTACATTTATTTGATCCAAATTACAGCAAAAACAGTAAGATTGTGAAATATTATTATAATTTAAAATAACTTTTAAATAATTTAATATAATTTTAGATTTAATTTATTATTGTGAGGCAAAGCTGAATTTTCAGCATCGTTACTCCAGTCTTTAGTGTCACATGATCCTTCAGAAATCATTCTATGCTGATTTAATGCTTAATAAACATTTCTTATTTTTATCAATACTGAAAACAGTTGAGCTGCTTCATTTTTTTTGTGGAAACCATGATACCTTTTCAGGATTTTTTTGATGAATAGAAAGTTCAGAAGCATAGCATTTATTTGAAATATAAATATTTTATAACATTATAATTTACTTTACTGTCAGTTTTGATCATTTTAATGCATACATGCTGAATAAAAGTTTTAATGAAATGAAATTTAGTCTAAGATCTGTATCTTCTATATACATGTTATAGGTTTCATGAATCATTTACTGTATGTCTTAGTGAATATCTTCTGAAGTGTTGTTTTTTGCATGAAGGAAAGTTTGGTGTTATGTCTGCTGGTCATGCTTAAGTACAGATTATTCAGGGGTGATTATTTCATGGAGAGGCCGGTATAAGAAGGAGTGTGATTAATTGGCATTGTAATGAGGTGTTTCATATAATGTTAATTAATTCTCACACTGATAAGCTCATTATCTCATCATTAAAACCTGAGGCGTCAAACTGAGTTGTTCTAAATCAGATGGTACACTGTGGTAAAAGTTTACTGTTGTGGATAATTGATTAAATGTTTAGAGTATATTTGTTTTCTAATATATTGAATATAAAACTGCATCCATTAAGGTTTAAAGTTGTTAAATCTTCTTTATTGGCTTTATTGCATCAGGTGCCTCTGTCACCACGTTATCAATTTTAAGGGAAAGACAGAAGAAAAAGAAGCTAAAACCAATACAAAACCAATATTTACCTTTCGATACACAAGAATGAGAAGCTGTTTCAAAATCTTTTCTGATGAACAATCTAGCAACCAGCTGTTGTATAAAGTATAGACTTGTATGAAAATGAGAGTTTCATGGTTCTACGTCTGTTAACGTAACGTTTGAGGCAATAAATTGATATACACATTCAACACACACACACACACACACACTGTTACGGGGCTGATGAGACGAGAGGCGTGCGGATCCATATGCAAGGCTTTATTGTAAAACATGGTCAAATCACAGGCAGGGTCATAAAACCAAAATCCGGCTCTGACTTAAGGTGATTATCAGATCGCAAAAGCTGAGTAAAGCGTGGCACTGTGTTCATTAACACATGAGGAGCTGAAGATCCTGTGTTTTCAGTATCTCGATAGTAGAGCGATTCGGTTTGCAGTAAATGCTGCTCCACATTAACTCCATCTCTGCATCTACTTTGGGTCCCTTTGATGTGCATTTGAAAATGCAATGTGCCAGTCATATTGCCATATATATGGCCAAATTGTGCAGCACTACAAACCAGGAATTTTCTTTTAAATCACAACCAGAAAAATCACAAATAATAATCTCTCTTTTTTTTTCCTCTCTCCTCAAATCATGCTTCTCTAGGAAAGCCAGTCCAAGTCAATATATCACAGAAACGTGTGCTAAATTAACTTTTAGCATTTTAATGTGAAAGCCAGAGGGCAAGACAATGAAAATGAAAGGGATGAGAGTTAGACATAGGGTGACAAATCAGCTTGAATTAAGAACCAATCCGTTGACAAATGGTGGAAGCACACACACACACACACACACACACACCTGCAGCATTGCTCTCCGTTCCACCGCTCGATACACTCGGATGGTAGCTGGAGAGTGCTAATGAATTTAGCCCATGCTCCTTTCACCACCTCCTGACCTGTTAATGGACTCCCACGGGCCGGTCCATCACTGTGAACTCCTGCTTCAGACATCCCATCTGAAAATAGAGGAAAAGAGTCACTTATAAGCACCACTACAGCTCTCGGCAGCCTGATGAAAAAAAAAAAAAAAAAAAAACCGCATCCGTCCCCCCCCCTCATTCCCGGTCAGCTAAACACTGCGAGTGCTTTAATTAATAAGAAGCCAATAACTGTGGAACAAAGCCTACTGTCTCTGGTGCTTTGGAAACAATGCAAGCTTGTCAGGGAACAGGGATGGCGGCTGTTTATTGGAAATTTTTTTGATGACCAGGCATTGACTCCTGAAATGTTAATTACTTACGCCGTCTAAGATTTTTGATTTCCTTAATTAAGGAAAGCAATGTGCCAAGACATCCTTGTTCTGGCTATTAATATTTTTGGCAGCACACTAAATATGGCTGGTCCACATGGTCAGTATCCTGGTCTGTACTGAGCTGCATATACTATTTTTGTCTTGACTAGTTAAACCAGCTGACCAATGGGTTGGACAGACTGTTAAAGACTAGTAAGACTCGCAAAATCTCTCTCTCTCTCTCTCTCTCTCTCTCTCTCTCTGAGACAGTATTTGCTATATTTTTAAGTTTTAGTGTTTTGTCATAATTAAACATATTGTTATGTTATTTTGTAATCATCATTTGTATTTGATTGACTTGCAAATTGATTCTTGTAAATAAACTTCTCGGAAACAATTATGTTTTTCAAAGCAGAGCTTGATTTGTTTCACAAGAAAAATGTGAAAGATCCCCTACGTGCCTATATGTAATATGTAATACATTATTTTCTAATATTAATTCATAAAATAAATTATTTAACTATTAATAAAGTATTTATTTAAACAAAAACATATAAATAAGTATTTTAAATGTAATTGTTCTTCTTCTTATTTGTTGTATAACACAGTTAAGAAAGCCATTGCAAAGTTAGGTTTAACCCTTTCTGAAGTAATAAATCTTTTAAATGAAACAGTTTGCCAAGATTAAATAAGAATGTCATTGCAATAGTATGCAGTGTATGTAAACAACAAGAACCTATGGGCCGTCAGTGATCTTTACATGGTTAAGAGGTTAATGAATGTTAAGTGTGAGGTGAGATCTCTGTTCCTAAACACTCATTTAGATTAAACACATATTTACACACTGCAGAATGCACACAACAAAAGAAAATTAACATGAAAACCTTTGTTCCCTTTTGTTTCCAGACAAAGATGTACTGTGTCATTTTACAACAATCTCACCCTCAGACTCGCTTTGTCCAAACTCACAGTCACTCAAGTCTGTGGGAAAAGTAGAGCAGTTTGCTTTAACGCTTGAATCACATCGATAATAAATCGATACAGGGTTCACTGGCTAAATCTCTGATCTGAACTGTCTCCAACAGCCAAATGAGCATGGCACCATTCATCAGACTTACCTAATGACCCTCATCACCCACAGCACTTCAAAACAAACACATTTACTGTTCGCTTAAAGGAAAACGCCACCGTTTTTCCATATTCCAATATGTTTTTCCCTCAACTTAGACAATTTAATACGTGCCTCTCCCGTCTCAGTGCGTTCACTTAATCGCTCTAGCGTGCGGGGCCACTATGCTAGTGTTTAGCTTAGCACCATTCATTCCTTAGGATC